>JABSTQ010011336.1:0-543042 GCA_013358835.2 Ixodes persulcatus | reverse complement strand
CTTTTTGACTGGTCAGATGTAAGCTGGTCGCGTGATGAGCGCTCCTTTTAAGATAGAGTTAAGATAATAAAATTTATGAAATAAACAAACGCGGGAACATTTGCGGCTTAAGAAGAGGTCATGCAGATTGAGACTCGAAAGTTTGTTTCATAGCTATAATGCTAGCATATCGGGTGTATTTTTGATAAAATAAAAAGAGCCGAACAATTCTGAATAGCTTCGAGGGTGAGAGCAAGTGTTATTTGGGGGTCCCATACTGCGCATTCGTACTCAAGTTTAGATCGGACAATCGTTTAAGCGAACAAGGCACAGAAGAGGAATAGTGACGCAGATAGCCAAGCATACGATCGGCATTGTTAGTAACATACTCAACATGCAGTTCCATAATAGGTTATTGGAATTATGAAGGCCTAAATATTTCTAAGAGCTTACAGGTAAGAGGACAAAGTTTTCAAGGAGGTATGCACGTCGGTTCGTGTGGTTGGGGCGGCTGGAAACTTGCATAGTTTTGCATTTTTTATGTTTAGTTTTATGAGCCATGTGTCACACCAATTGGACACGCCATTAAAGTCCACCTAAAAGCGACGAGAATGAACTGGATCAGTAATTTTATTATATAGCACGCAATCATCTGCAAATAGTTTTTCATTGCAGAAAAAGTGACGCAGTCAGGAAGGTCATTAATGTAAATAAGAAGCAGGAGAGGTTCCATTACAGAGCCTTGCGGGTGCGGCACTCCAGATGTTACTGCGCAAGTGTTTGAAGAATAACCGTTACAGTCATGTATTAAGTTTGGTTAAGGAGAAAGCTTTGAATCCATCCAAGCACCTTCGGATCTACGCGAAGCTGGCTAAGCTTGAGGATTAGCAAGTCGTGTGTAAAAGTATCAAAAGCTTTAGAGAATTCAAGAAAGATGCAATCTGTGTCGAATTCCTGGTCAGCAATAGTAAATAGATAAGTAGAAAACCATACTACCTGCGCTTCTCAAGAGCAGCTTTTTCTAAAGCCGTGCTGTGAAGTACTAAAACACGAACCAGTCTCAAGGAATTCAATAAGTGGAGAATATACGATATGTTCTAATAATTTTCGAAACTCATGTCAACGAAATGGAGCCCCCCCCCTGGCTGCGCTACTTCCTTGCAGCAGTGGCGCAGCCAGGCAAGGGGCTCCAACCCCCCCCCCCCCCCCCTCTGAAATCCAGCCACCCAGATACCACCCCCTCCCACCGGCCCCGAGTCATGGACCTTCCAACTCTCAACCCCCCGCACTCCCCCCCCCCCCCCTCCCCGTCTTAAAAAAAAAAAAAAATCCCAATGAATTCCAGAACTGCATTTTCTGCTGTGTACTACATTCTTGGTACAATGGCACGAGACATTTTGGTACAACAGCGTCGAAGTCCCGCGTGTTGAGTGTTTCGTTAGATACAAAATCTCCTGAACGCAGTCTTATCAAATATGACCGTTCTAATCATATTTGTAAGTCGGGCCCAAATTCATTTTGTTAGTAAAATCGTGGTAGGACAATTTATGGGCGTTCCAGTTCTTTTGTGCAAAGCAAAGTTGAACCCCCTCCTTCCACTACAGAGACGATTTTGCGACTGTTCCGGTGACCAGTGCTTAAAGTCTCCCATCGGTGGAGGGGGTCTCTCTGTTATGGTCACCTCGGGGGGGGGGGGGGGGGGGGGGGGAGTTTGTGGACATATTTTGACAAGCAGCTTGCGTTTAAACTAATTACATGTACATCCATCCAAACGTTTACACAGCGCGTTCGGCTATGCCAGCATTTGGCTGACGCAGCCAAACGCTGCATCAGATAGCGCCCAAATAATTCATGTTGTACCCATCGGTCCAATTCTCAACATCGCCGCTAGGAGCTCGATGGTTTGATCTACTCTCCGGAGGGGTCTCAGACCCCTCGTCGAAATCCTTGGGGGGTCCGAGATCCCTGAGACCCCCTGACTTTAAGCACTGCCAGTGACGAACGGCAACATCTGCCGAGATTTCCCATGACGAAAATCACCTAGATTCAGAAGGCCTCTGTGATCAATTGTCCTTTGACAAGTGTTCCGGTGACGAGTGGTATTGTGACGAGTGGGTCGGTTCCCCCAAAAGACATTCATTAATGCTGTTTTTGTTTTCTCTCTAAGTTACATACAATTTAAAAGAAAACACTGAATTGCCCTTTTATGTCTCATTTTCCACTCTGATATCCGAACACCCTAATTGCTCCAACACTAAGATAACTATACATTAAAGAATTTAAAAACGAATTAAAGCAAGGTAATGAGCAGACATCTCAATATTCCTAAATGTCATCCAAACCTTACTAAATTTAGTCCGACTCCTCGAGGAGCGTTAATATTTTTCCCCTTTAAGCGGGTAGTCAAGATACCTGTAAGCAGATTTAAGATCAGTTATTTGTTATTTTATCAAAACGTACAAGTTTCAAACGCAATTTTTTTTTTTTTTTTTTTTTTTGGACAACAAACAGTTTTAACATTTATTTCGTGCAACGCATCAACTACCGTTACGAGAGATAGCCCACCTGAACTTGAGAGGAAATTTGGGCAAAATAAGGAGTGGGCTAACTTTTGGTGTGCAATCAAAAAGGTTAAAACAATTATATTTTTAGATCGAACGTTCGGTGTGCAATCAAGAAAGGTTAAAATTATTATATTTTTAGATAATATGTTTATGCCAAACCTGCTATCGCAGCGAGGGGCAGTGAAACAATAATGACTGTACTTCACAGTCAGCGATGTTCGCTTATATCCAGCCATAGCTAACTGGACGCATTTACGCCGAGGTCATCGTTGATCCCAAGACTAAGATTTCTAGGGGTGGGCTATCTTTCGGTGTCTAAAGAAAATAACAAATCAAGCCAAACATAGGGGTGGGTTACCTTTCGGGGGTGGAGTATCTCTCAAATTTTGCGGTATGCGTTTTTTTTTATTTCTTTTTAATTGTGAAGTTTAGGTTTTCTGTTTGACCAAGAGCTTGACTTCGAATACACACTTGAATAAACTGAGCTTTGACAAGCAGTGTGAAATTTATGTAAAAGAGTCTAATGTGTGTAAAAATAGAAAGAAGCTGCTGACACATGCTCAATCCGCGCTCAAAGTGACGGCATGTGCAACGAGAAGCTCTTGCACACGATCTACGAAAATACCAGATTATTCCCTTCTTTACTTCACGCTCCACTACTGATATCGTATAGGGCACGCCATCGGCAAGACGATTTTAAGAAATCACATAAAATACGGCAAGCTAACAAATAACCTTCAATGACCAAAATGCTTTATAATAAAGCTAAACACCTTATAAATTAAAGTGGCTGTAGAAACACTTACGGAATGATATCACTTTATTTTCATTTCTGCGTTAGTATAAACGATAGTTCGTCTATAAATCATGTGCGACATTTTCATTATTTGTCCATAGTCTACTGACAGTGGTACAAATTGACGCAGCGATGTATATATCCTCGACGAACACTTTACCTGTGCAGTGTGTATTGCCTCTAAAGATCTGCAAAAGAAGCAGACATTCATCTGGCATCGTGCCTCTATAATTCCCGTCTCCCTTTTTCGGTTCACTCGAAAAAGATCAAACAGACATCGAATGCACCATTATATCCCCAACATTAATTTGGTCACTTAAACGATACATGCAAATTAACCTTTATTTCCTCTCCCCTTCTTCCCCACCTTCAAACTGAACAACGAATCCGACCTTCATTTAGAAGTACTGGTAGTTATTGAAGTTTGGACCCTCTTCTCCACTTGCTCGTCTTGCGGACAGCAACATCCAGAAGCAACTGTTGTTAAGTTCAAACAAGGGACTTTGTTAGATTGAAATGTGTGAGGTTGCTGTAAAACGCTTATGCAATGTGGGGTAACAGTAGATTTGGCTCGTCTGAATCGCCCACCACAAACATGAATATGGTTAAAAGCTGAGATTTTTAAAGGTGAATATATCAACAAATAAAACTGCTTCCGCTTGTTTCTTCTCCTGGTGGCCTTCCATCACGGCATTCAAATTCGCACCATTGAATGGAATAGATAACAAAAAAAACAAAAAAAACTTTGCTCGATGTAACCAAATACGGTAATCATCGAGATACAAATGTAACGTATATGTAACGATACGTTTCATATTTTAACTGTAACGGGAACGAGTTCCTTTTTCACGTATAAAACTTGTAACGGGAGCGCGTTCCAAAAATAAGAAGGAACGAGGAACGATCTCTCGTTCTTTTTCTTGAGGAACGTGTACAACACTGTCTTGGAGGTACACAAATCGAACCCTCCCCCCAGTTAGTCTGCTTTCCACACCTTCCTCGCTACGCGTGTCCCCAACTGTCGCACTTGGCTCGTCCGTAGCTCCTAGCGGGGGCCAATGTCCTGCGCCAAAAATCGCCGAGAACAGACGCTGTGCAGAGTGCACGGCGGTGCGGCATTCCATCTTCATCACGGTAAACTCCGCTGTCAACCGGCGGCGCGTCGCCCCAAAGGAGCCAAACGACGCCAAGCGTCCGCGGGGCACGCGAACGACGGCAGCACTTGCAGCGGGCATTGTTTGCCCACGTCCCGAACGACGGGCTCCACGCGAGCGGGCAAACGAGCGGCTAAAATCGGCGAGGGCCGCAAGATGTACGACCCCGACAAGAGAGGCGAAATGGCGTGTCAAACAGGGTGTCCGTCCGGGACACGCGGCCGAGCGGCTGCCTCCCCTTTCCATTGTCCCAAATCGGCCGTAAAAAGTGTCGCTTTGTGCGCCCGCTCTTGTCCCCGCCGCCTTGCAGCCAGCATCTCGCCGACCAAAGTGTGTGTACGGAGCCGCGCGCGCGGGCGCGAAGACCACGAGTCGTCGCGTGGGCCGCCCTTTTGTCTCGGATCCTCCTGGTCTTGCTGAAGGTCTTCCCGGCTTTCCCGCGTCGCCCGGGGCGTCTCTTTGGGAGTCGCCTGCGTCCTCACGATCTAATGGCTTCACTTAGGGGTGCCGTCGTGCACGGCTTGCATACCGCGCTCTTTGTCGTCCTCGGTGGCTAACGGATCCAGTGTTGCCAGTTTTGTTACCACGGTAGCCTTCGGTTCCCGACGTTGGCTGTATTAGTGCGGCTGAATTTTTAGTGTCCAAGGTAAGCCGCATTAGTGTGCGTGGACACGCCTTTTAGAACTTTGAGGCACAACATGCGCGAGAAGTTCGTTTTCCTTTCAGCTTGACCTAACAAATTTCTTTGGAGGTTTCCTAATTCTTGAAAACCGCGTGGTGACATGCTGACAGTAATGGGGCTCGCTGGGCACAGGTGAGATATTGCGTTCTTTTTTATTTGTTCGTTAACTATTCCTAATATACCTGACTGGCTAACATCATTGGTCTTATTAGAAAGCAATACAATAAAAAAGAGAGATCCAAGAACAAATTACCACGACACGCTTGAACTTAAAAATACTATAAATGGCTGTACGAATGACTATGCCTCTTGTGCTGCTAGATAGTTTGGTCGTCGAAATTAAAACGCTATACCGTATATTTTGGACTGTAGAGCGCTGACTATGCATGTTTAAAAGCTTTTATTTTCTGATGTCCTGATTATTTAGAGGAGTAGACTATACGATAATTTCTGTTTTTCAGAATCGTTCGTTATCACCAGACAAGCTCATTGCAATTGGTAGGATGACGTCGTTCTACACTGAACATTAGTCAGCAAAGAAAGCTCAAACTGTCAGAGGCTGTGTTCCAAAATTTACTCGATCCGAAGGTTCCGTACTGTGGCGTTTCAAAACTTACTCGCGCTTACTCGATGGCGTCAGAACTCCAGTTCCGGAATCGTGTTGTTTACTCCGGAGTAATTACTCACGCTACCCTCCTTGATTGGGGTGTAATGTCGGATCAAATCGAGTAAATACGTCACGTGATCTGCTCGTCGTCTGTTTTCTGCGCCGACAGCCATCAAAGCTCGTTTGCTCCATTGGCTTTGGTGGCAGACGTTCGAAATAACAAAGAATGAGGTACAGCCATTTATGTGTAGCGATTGCGATTTGCTGTTTTCAACGCAGGAATTGTCTGTGCACCACATCCAGACGGTGCACCTTCCCTCAGGAAGGTATACTTGTCGTTATTATCAGAGTGCGAGCGTAAACAGAAGCTTCTCCGCATCCACGTCCTTGGCGTTGGAGAGAACATCGTATTCTTACGTTCAAGGCTGAAAATGTTCGAACGCAGTAGATGATGTGGAAGTATTTTTTTATTTTTTTCCCCAGAGTGTGTGTAATAAGAAGATAACACTTGTAAAGCAGTAAAGGCTTCGAAGACTTTATGTAAATGACCAGTCAACAACCCCACCCCAGCTCCCTCCCCAGGCACGTAGCCAGGATTTTGATTCGGGGGGAAGGGGGGGCCCGGGGGGGGGGGGGGGGGGGGGACCGCCCATGACAAAATGTTGTATGAGGGGGAGGGGGGAGAGGAGGCCCCGGCAAAATAAAAGATTTCGGGGGGGGGGGGGGAGGCATGCCCACCTTCCCCCCCTTCGATACGTGCCTATCCCTCTCCAAGAAACATAGTGGTTTGGAAGTTTTCTCTGTGATTTTATAATCATATTCACGTCAAAGCGAGTGTAAGTTACATATCACTGTTAAGAAGGCCCCCTGCGCTGTACCGCTACACCGTGTGGAAGCCATTTCTGCAAAACTTAATTGGTGCCAATTACGATGCGTGGAACGTATGCCTTTAGGGCACCTGGACTAGACCAACAGCGATTGTGCGGATTAATAAAACCTTATCTTGAATGTCTAACTTCAAAGAGTAAGTAATTTTGATCTCAATATACAGCCCGAAAAGAAAGTGAGCAAGCGAAACTGTTGGAGCCACCTCAAAAAACACCGCGCCGTCACTAAAAAAAAAAAAAAAAAAAAAAAGCTTTTGAAGCGGTTAATATTATTGTTTCTTCGAGTTCTTTCTCTGTGATCAAAAGAGATCGTCTGCTATTTTCCGCCATCGCTGCTATGTTTTATTTTTGCCGTAGCCCAAGACGAAGCCAATCCGCGTAGTGTCCAGGTAGGTGATTATCCCGGCCGTTCCAAAATCGAATCACGGATCGTTTACTCGTTATGTCACGTGGTTACTCGGGTAAGATCTGGGAAATAGCCAGAGTGTTGCTTTTGGCTTCGATGCTTCCGCGGGTGACGTGCAAGATATGCAAAATGTGCAAGACGGCATTCCCCAGGTGGACAAGGTTGATTAAGCTTGATCGAGATTGTTACCACAGATCTATAAGTGGCGGTGTAGTCTTTCGGGAACCACGGTTCCTCCTATTCCTATAAAATAAATATAAAGAAAGTTCATGCTCATTCTTATCCCAACGAAAAAAAATATACGAATTATGAAAATCACAAGAGCCATGAAACAATATGAATTTACATTTGTGTTTTTTTTTTTTAGTAGGCATAGAGTGCTATTTATTAGGGAACAAAAGCACTGAGCATTTTTAACAGGAATTAAACGTGGACGCAGCCAAGGCCTAGTGCGGGCTATCCAAAGAAAAGCTTAGATTTTTTTCAGGCGAAATTTGCCCCTGCGATACACTATATGCGGGCTCTTGTCCGGAAAGTGCAGTACTTGTTAAGGGCAGCAATGTTTTCGTACTGAATAGTCATGTAGGTTACAAAATAAAAACAAGCGTGAACTTCATGAAATTTGCATTTTGTTTGCTCGCAGAACCAGCCTGTACCGACGAGGTCTTTTGCACTTTCAATTTCGAGTGCTATCAGCTCGCTAAAGCTGCTTGCACCACCGTAATATTTTTTTTTTTTTCAACTTAGTTCTGCCACCAAAGTTTCCAAACCAACGATCGTTATCTTGTATTTGCTACAAAAAGGCAAACAACGGCGGTTTTTTTTTTTTCTTCTTTTTTTCTAACTGGCATGTATGTATATATACAGGGTTTTTTTGCTTTTTTTTTAACTTAACAGATTTGTTTAAAAAAGCTGTGAAAGTTACACTTATGCTGTTTGTGCAGGTGAGTTATACGGCCAGGGGGACATAGTACAGGGGGATAGTCATAACGATCAGTCGACTAATTAAGTAAAATTTGTTAATTAACTTTTTAATTAGTGAAAATAACCTCAAGGTTCCAATTCGAAATTCGCTGAGCGTCGTCCAAAACCTCTAAATCAGTAATTTTTAGAAATACTTTGTGCGCGTGAGAAGCGTAGTAGTGTACTAAAGTTACCATTCGTGGGGCAGGTAAGTACAAGGCTGGGGCTAGATAAAAGACGGAGACGGAAAAATCGCGCGAGCGCCTTACCGCAAGCGCTAGCCATGTACCTGTTCCGCTAGTGGTAACCTTAGTGCACTGCTACGCTTCTCACGCGCTGAAAGTCTTTCTGAAAATGACTGATGTAGTAGTTTTCGATAACGCTCAGCAAGTTTCTAATTGGAACCATATGTCTATTTTCACAAAATCAAAAGTTAATTAACGAATTTTAGTTAATTAACCGACTTATCGCAAAGATTAGCCACCCGAATAATGTCCCCCTGGCCATACAACTCACCTGAACAATAGTATAAGTGTCGCTTTCACAGCTTTTTTTAAAGAAATCTGTTAAGCTTAAAAAAAACTATATATATATATATATATATATATTTAAACGAACATATGCAGATAAATGACCCGTACTCAATCCAATGTATCAAAGTTTTACGAACCCGCCGAAAGCCAAAATAAACGGCGAAGCCAGGATATACGAAAATTAGCACCCGCGAATTATTCCAAAACTTCAGCTTTGACCTAAATCGCGAAATATTGAGCCCGCGAAAAATAAGTTGTTTACAGTATATATATATATATATATATATATATTATATATATATATATTATATATATATATATATATATATATATAATACGATATATATATATATATCGTATTTTTCTGGCTATAGTCTGCATTCAGTGAATAGTCCACAGGGGCCAAGTTATGCCGAAAAATAAAGTTTTTGTTTAGACAGTCCGCACCCGGTGCATAGTCCACACCCAGTGCATAGTCCGCACCTGGTGCTTAGTCGACACGAAAATCTTCTCATACACGGCACACCTTGACAAATGTCTGCTTTCTTAGCTCACAAACAAGCTTGTATTATACGTAAATCATCATTAACATACTCTTTCATTAACAAAATCTGTCACGTCTCAACATAATGAACGATCTTGAAAAACGAAATTCCTGTATAGTCCGCACGCGAAGATAGCCCGCACAGCCTAAATTTTCAACTTTTAAACATGTATAGTATGTTTGGGAAGATTCTCCCGAAGACAAAGAGGCGGCACCAGCGCGGAACTACGCGAGCGACGTACGGCAGGCACGTGGTCGTCGCCTCCTCCTAGGGGTTCGAGGCCCGCCAAGGCTGACCTGTGGTTGGCGCCAAGGTCGTCCATCGGGGGTCGCGCGACCACATCCTCTTCCCTGCCTCGAGGTAGGTGAGCTCCGTGCCGAGACGACCCAGCTGCGCATCCCTGATGCCGCTGCTGCTCTCCGTCCCCTCGAAACACGTCCCATTAGGGATGTTGGGGAAGTACCCGCGCACTCTCCAGGACTTCGAACAGTTTTTACTTTTTTCTTTCTCTCTCTCTCTTTCTTTCACAACGATTTTCCATCTTGCCTCGGCCCTCCCCGGACATTTGGAGGCCGTCTCTCGTATGAATAACTAAACAACGCGACGAACATTTCAACAGCGTGCTTTCGACAATACGAGAAAAGTCAAACTCAGAAAAAAAAAAAAAAAAAAAAAAAAAAAAAAGGCAGCCTAGGGGTGGTGGGGGTGGGGGTGGGGGGAAGGGGGGGGAGGGGGGGGAGGGACAGGCGGCAGGCAGCCATAACTATAAAGTAAGTAATTGCGACAAACTAATGTAATAATAACCAGATGCTTCTTAAAGAGTCAATAAAGTATACTTCGAGATCGTCTTGTTTATGGCGCAAACTTAGTCCTCCTAGGAAACCCAAAATTTCAATCATGCGTGGGCCTTTTTTTCTTTTAAAAACGCGACCATACATCGCGTTAAGGCCCTTTTGCGAGGTGTTCCGCAGGGAAAAAAAGGCCGAGTCGCGATCTTCGGTCGCGTTTTTATTTAAGCCTCTATAGCTCGATTCTCCTATAATCGTAACTTGGTAGAATACGCCGCGCTATTTGCATGAACTGGAAGCTCGGTTTAACTTCTTTCTGCCCTGCTTCAATGAGGAGTCAGTAACAGCATAAGAATCGCAGGGCGTGTCTTCTTGCATTGTCATTCGTTTTTCGGTGTTTAAATCGACATATGGCGTGGGCTGCAGCGCGATAAGGAGATGTTCCGGTCAATTCGTGTGCCTGAAAAGTTTGCGCAACTATGTTTGCGAGCATAAAAGGGCGGTGAAAAGTAATTCACCAAAATTCGAAATTGCAAAAACATGTAGACGAATGTAACAACTGTGAAACCTAGTGGAGGAGCGGTGAGGTCTTGCATAGAGAGAAAGAAAGTAGTAATAGAGTGCAACGAGAAACGATGCGTATTATAGACTAGTGTTTGAAATCCTAAACTCCAGCGATAAAAATGGGAAATAATAATCTCAAACGCAGGCTATTGTGAAGAGAGGGACTGCGCATCTAAGAAGATTTTTTTTTTTTTTTTTTTTTTTTTTTACAGCACTTTTGGTATCGGTGGTCTTGCAGCTTCGTGACGACGCATTTCGGACGTTCTTGCACTACAATACGTGCAAAGTTTTTTTTTTTTTTTTTTCTTTTTTAATGGAGTTTTGCAAAAAGCGTACCACCTTTACTGTGTCATGGGGTCAGCATAAAAAAACATGACGGCGCCCATGAAACAGAGCAGACACTGGTATATGAGCTCCGTAAATTGTATCAGCCAACCCTCTTTGTCTCTTGATGAGAGAATGAAAAGTTTTCTAAATCCGTAACTTATCTGCACTTTTTTTTTCTTTGTTATTTGCGAGGTGCGAAGTTTGATTATGCAAAGTGTGGGGAGAGGTTTGTGGTTTGGGTTTATTGTTTTGTTCGTGTCCTGTTCTTTTGTGTTTCGGTTTTCGTGGGCGGTCCATCCCTATTGCTGGAGGTTAGGGTACAGTGCAGTGTTGGCGGCAGCCTTGTGCCCGTTACTTGAAAAACGTAATGGATTACAATTACAAATTACCGAGCCTCAAATGTAATGAATTACCGTTACAAATTACTTTCGCTGAAAAGTAACGGATTACTTTACTCGTCACGTTACAAATTACTTTCACGTTACTTTTCCCCGTACACTTTCAAAAATGTTGTGCAATACTACTTCCCATTTCTCACTAGCCCGCATTGCGGTAGTCCTTGTGAAAATTAAATATTGTATTTCAGAGAAAGAGTGTAGGTGCACTCCGTTCCCCTGTAAGCTGACAAGGCTGCGAAAGCCGCAACCACACCCGCCATCCCGCCAGCTTAATTACGGCGACCGGAAATGATCCCTGGAATTCTGCAGACAAAGCTAGCGGTGCACATGCTCAGCAGCAGCGTCTACCTCCGCTAGGGGATCAACTTTACTTCCAGCATGCAACACTTGCATGGAAGTAAAGAAAGTATTTGTCTTCGAGATAATAATGGGTACCACTGTTTGCCGGCTGAAATCGCGAATAGTTTTGCTGACTTCTTTAGTTCGATCGTGTTATTCCCCTCCTATGAGTAGTTCTTTTAGGGCCACTAATGCTGGTTGTAATGCTTTTTTGTCTTCGTTTACTGTTGGCGCAGAAGAGATCGTAGAAGCCGTGAAGGAACTGAAACCCAAATTATCGAGCGGTGTTGATGACATACCTATGTTTATTATAAAAGGCTGCTGCTCTTTACTTGCCCCTGTTTTGATGCACATTTTTAATTTTTCTCTTGCGCAAGGACAATTTCCCGAGCTTTGGAAAGTGTCTGTAGTTGTTCGTATTTTTAAAAACGGTGATTCGACATTGGTTAATAATTACCGTCCTGTGTCATTGTTATGTAGTTTTGCAAAAGTTTTTGAAAAAGTAATATATTTACGTGAATGACGAAAATAATCCCTGGAGAAGGGGAACAAGAGGGACAAAGGACAAACACAAATCTCCAAACACAGCTCCAGGGATTATTTTCGTCATTCTTGTCCAGCTCGCTTGCACCTTTGCATTTAATTGCATTATAATTATAGTTACGTGTTTACTTTTACCTTAGCCCAATGATATCTGCATCTCAACACGGTCTTTTGAAGGGTAGGTCAGTTGAGTCAAATTTATGCTCGTTTTTAAGTTACTCTGCACCAGTGGTGTCAAGTAGGGGACAGGTAGATGCAATTTATTTTGACATGTCGAAAGCGTTCGATTGTGTATGTCATAATTTACTGCTACAGAAGCTTGCCTTGCATGGTTTCAGCCCGCATCTTTGCGCGTGGTTTTCCACGTATCTCATTGGTCGTCGAAACTCTGTTCGCATTTCTGATAGCTACTCTGACGAGTTTATTTCAAGTTCTGGTGTACCCCAGAGATCCATCCTGGGACCACTTTTATTCCTTTTGTTCATAAATGATCTTGCTTCCTGTATTACAGATGCAAAAATTCTTTTTTTTTTTTGCCGATGATGTTAAGCTTTTTATAAGTGTGAGGTCATTATCTGAATGGTGTGCAAAAAACCGCTTGTCACTTAACCCCAAGAAAACTAAATCAATTGTGTTATCCAGAAAGCGTGACATACTTTATTTTTTATATAATTTGGGAAGGGCCCCGATTCCTCGGGTTCCTTTTATCAAGGATCTTGGTGTATTCATCGATAGTTCACTATCCTTTAATAATCACGTGTCTATAACCGTTAATGCAGCACTGAGAGTGTTCGGAATGATTTCACGGTTGTGTCGCCAGTTTTCTACGCCCCGTTGTTTACAGCACTTGTTTAAGACATTAGTGAGGTCAAGATTAGAATTTGGCTCAATCATTTGGAATTCATTAACGTTATCTCAGGCTCTTCCAATAGAAAATATACAAAAACGAATGATTAGAATTGTGTATGACCATTATGAAACGTTACTTGTTCGATTTGCGTTGCACAAGCTTGCTGTGCGGAGGCAATACAGAGATTTTATATTTCTTCACAAAGTTGTACACGGAGAAGTGAATTCAATTGTTCTGTTGAGTTTCATAGACTTTCATGTTCCGTCAAGGGTCAGTAGGAATGCGCTAACCTTTTACCCATCTTGTATGTCATCTGTGTCTCCTTTATCGAGAATCCAATTAGCATTTAATAAGACCCATCTTGACATTTTTCTTTGTTCACACCAGTTTATGTTTTATGTGCGAAAGTGGATGTCCTTGAATTACCTATTGTAAGGCGGGTTCTGTATAGTCTTTCAGTTTCTGTTATCTGTTTATATTTTCATTGTGACATGTATTTTAATGTTTGATATAGAGCTGTGTGTTAATTTTCTTTGTGTGCACCACATCATAGACTGTAAAGTGGTTTGTGGGCACGTAAAATAAAGATTTATTATTTATTATTATTATTATTAAGAAGACAACGCCTACTCGGCGTTCTTTTCTTGTGGTTTGTTTTTCGCATATTGGTATATGCCTTGCACGTTTTTCTAGTGGTTCTAGTGACCGGTCGTCATACAACAGATCGTGTGTCCTTTTCGGTTATTGGCCTCTTCACGATGTTTCCTATTTTGTTGAACTTGCTATCTTTCTGCTGCTGAATTTGCTGTTCATATCGCTCCAGTTTCTGTATTAAGTAAATGTTTTAAAAAGGTAACGAGTAATTAAAGTAATCCGTTACCAATAGTTGTAACGAAATTACATTACAAATTAATTCCTCAAAAGGTAACGTGGTAATTGCAAAATTACTTTAAAAAGTAACGGATTACAAGTAATCCGTTACTTGCAACGAATTACTTGCCAAGCCTGGTCGGCGGTTACGCCTTAAAAGTAACGGCGTTACCGGTAACGCGTTACTTTTTCCAGTAACGGAGTAACGTGCTCGTTACCTTTTCAAAACAGTGACGGCTAACTTACTTATGTTACTTATTTCGAGCAACGGGTAACGTAGTTACGTTACTCATAACTTAATCTTCCCAAGACCTAAAAATAAATAGTGCACTTAAATGTTTTTTTCGTGTTTTTATACTCTGTTTTTACCTTAACCCAGACGCAGCCGATACTACGAACTGATGGGACCAACCAGACAACAGTGTTCGTTATGTTTCTGTACGTGTTCGACCATCGCTCAACCAATCATAAGCAAAAGAAAAGGTCCAGTGACTTGTGCTTTGACGCTGCTTGAAAGGTCCCATGAGCTCGTAGCGTCGGCTGCGTCTGGACTTAAGATGAAAAGAAGTATAGGCGCCAAGTCCTTAATGATTGCACTCATTCCACATGCCTTCAAAATTTAGCCTGTCTTTTCCCCACGGAAGAAGTCACAGGTTAGCAAAAACCCAAACGCCAACGCCCTTTGTCCCAGTGCCAAAAAACGCTGTCGCAAAAAAAAAAAAAAAAAAGAAAAGAAAACGCTGTTACCATTAATTTATGAATAAAAGGTAACGGAAAAGTAACGTGCGTTACTTTGTATCGGTAAGGGTAACGGTGCCGCGTTTCTATTATTTCGAGGTAACGTAGGTCGGTAACACGTTCCTTTATTTTGCAAAAAATGAGTAACGTATTTCGTTCCTTTTTTTCGGTAGGAACGCCTACAACATTGTAGTTTGGGTGAGGAGGTGTTAACAATTTGTGAAGGAGGTATGGACGCGTATATAAGGCGATTTTTGTTGTATAAACTTCAAAGCTGCGTTTAAGACTTCGTGGTTCTGTCCGTTTTTTTTTATTATTCATATTTATTCGTTTCGGGTTTACTAGGGATGTCAATCACCAGCTCGCCAGCGTTTATTCCCTATCATTCCCTAGTGTTAAGGTTTGGCTATTCCCGTCATCCGAGCGTCCTGGCACGAGCCACTACCCGAATGCATGTCACGAGTCCAAATTGAATGTTCACACAGTGATCATGTTTACTCTATATGAGCCGCATTTAAGTGTCGTCACAGCGGGGATCGCAAAGATTGATGAAGAAATCCTGGGAATCGCCTTGTTGACAACGCCAACAAAGCGATCCACACAACTTGGTCATCGGCGTTTGGGCGATGGAGAGACTGAAAGAAATCGTCCGCTATTGTCCTTGAAATTACGCGACGACAAAAGGGAGTTTTCGTAGACCGCGTTGCCCCCTCCGCTAAGCGTTCCGCAAGGAAGAAGTTGCTATTTGCGCCTGCGCGCCGGTAGCCTTGACTGTGGAGTTCCCGCTATCGTAGCGGTTTGCGGAGGGCCTTGCGGGACGGCGAAAACGATCTACGAAAACTCCCTAAAGACGCTTGTTGGTCAGTAGTGTTGCGTCCGAGTATACTTAGGTCCCACTAGTGCCAGCAAGCTTCTGTAAAGTGAGAAACATTCCGACCCAATATTGTTGCACAAACCCCTTTAAGTATCATGTCATCAAGTTGTCAAGCTTGCTAATCAATAATGTTCCACTTACAAAACTTAGGGAAATTAAAAACGATATCACTTTGGCCAGTTGGGAAGAGGAGACCAACCGTGGCGACACTTTCGATCGCGCGGAAAAAGCGCGTGCGACGGAGTGGGCGGCGTGCTCAGGCATCATGCATCAATTCATAACTTGTCAAATACACAGTTGAATTATATAATAAAAAAAAAACGCACAAACCTTCATTGAAGCGCTCCGCCAGAAAATCAAAGTAATCACTCTATTCTCGATGTGCAAGAGGATATCAGCCGTTTCCGGGAATCAAAGAAAAGAGAATGGGGAAGGAAGGTCCCTAGGGGGAATTCGATCTCACACGTGTGGAGGAAGGAGGAAGGCAGCTTCACCGTCGTCTTAGAAAAGGTTTGTGAAACACCAGAGTAAGCGAACATATGTGCTAAGACTATGGCATAAAATGATAACGCGTACTGCTTTATGTCCCGCATGGTTGAGTGCGTGCCGGCAGACTCAACAATGCAATTGTGGACAGAGTAGCTCATATATAGGCACTGCCAAAAGCCCCGAACTAATTGAGAGTTACATCGAACTAATTGAGAGTTACATCGAACTTGTTTATTAATATGCTCTCTTCGAATGCTATCCCGTGTACCTCTTCGTGTGTTTTGGACCGTTTCTGTGTCCTCACTTTTGTGTATTACGGAAGTAAAAGACCGTGCCGTCAACAGATGGGGATCTGTGCGATGTGCGGTGAACAAACCCTAGCGCTAAGCTTCAGAAAGAACTGTATATAACGTATCAATCATGTGATGACTTTTTATGTCTTAGTAATATGACATATAATAGCTTGTCATGCTGGTTTACACTGAGGGTTTTATAAATCAAAACAATACGACTTTTGTGCCTCTTCGATATTGAAAGTCTACTAGGCCTGCTGATTTGTTTAGTTATGTTGCTCGTCGCTTCCCGCTCTTACCAAAATAAAAATTATTCAATCCCAAAAGATTGCGTTTACGTTTGATTTAAAAACTAAGACAAAAAATGCAACAAAACTTGTTTCACAATTTAAAGAAGCGCACTGACTTATAGGTCTCGCAAAACGAACACGTTTTTTTTACGATATTGAGGCTTAAATATAGAACATACGAACAAAATACGCACTTTCTCGGCTTGTTTTTCTAGTAGACGACTATCATATATAAATTCTAGCAAAAAAAAATGTTTTTTTTTTTTTTAGAAACATGATTTCAAAGTTGATACTTTTTGGTTTTTGCATAATATTAACGTCAACGTACTGCAAAGCGAATTTTACACAGCTAAGTGATTTTATAATATATTTATATAAAGAGCGTGTTTTGGGCTCTCCATCAACATAAAAAAATGTCGATGTAACCCAAGTGGATCCCAGTATCTAATTGCAAAGTTCATAAACAAGTAAACCGACGGGGCGTTTTTTCCATTTTAAGGAAAATAGGCAGAACGGCCAAAATTATTTAATGGCATTTAGAGCTTTTTAACTATACTCACAGAGTGATTAAAAAAGTTAATATAATGTAGACTGAAAATCCACGGCGGGAGATTGAGTGAAACATACGATCCACGACGGATGTGACTTTCCGCCGCGGCTCCTAAGAACAAAAAATCGACGAACTGGCCAGTGGCGTCACGAGGGTCAGCGGCACCCGGGGCGGTAGCCCGCCGCGAAACCCCCCCCCCCCCCCCCCCCGCTCTCGTGGCCCGCCGCGACACCCCCCTGAGCGCTGCACCCGGGGCGGTCCGCCCCCCCCCCCCCCCTCGTGACGCCACCGGAACTTGCGATTTGTGGCAACTGTGCTTTTAGAGACGACGCTATATCATTTGTGTTTTTCGGCGAAATTAAAAATTCCACCTTTTCTGCCTGCACGATATGAGACGAAATCACACACACACACACACACATATATATATATATATTAGGTATATATATATATATATATATTATATATATATATATATATATATATATATATATATATGAATATATATATATACAGGGTGTCACAAAAGAAAATTTACACGGTCTTTTTTACCGCAAAAATAAACTAGGCATCGCCGAACGCTCATTCTCCGACCAAAGGTAGCGCTTGAGGTCACAACCAGAATCAAAGTTTCAGCCCCGATCCGATAACTTAATCAAAAGTTATGTGATTTTCTGAACAATTTCAATGGGAAAATTGCGGCGACGGAGTTTTCAAACAACATGGGGCTCTATGGCACCAGAAACCGAAAACGAGCAAAAATGGGCTCCATTTTCCATTTGAAAATTTTAGAAAATCACTTATAACTTTGATTAAGTATCGGATCGGGCTGAAATGACTTTGGCATCTGGGTGTGACCTCTAGCGCTACTTCGGGCGGAGAAGTGAGCGTTCGGCGATGCCTAGTTTATTTTTGCGGTAAAAAAGACCGTGTAAATTTTCTCTTTGTGACACCTTGTATATATATTAAATTATTATTATACCGGGTGTTCATTTTAATTCGAACAGATTTATTACAAAAAATCCGTAAAGATGCACTAGTACGGTTGTCCAAGTGAGTTATACGGCTAGGGGGACATTTGTGGTGGCTAATCCTTGCGAGAAGTTGGCTAATTAATTAAAATTCGTTAATTAACTTTTTTAATTAATTGAAAATAGACATATGGTTCCAATTAGAAACTTGCTCAGCGTCATCGAAAACCCCTAATTAGGTCATTTTCAGAAAGACTTTGAGCGCGTCAGAAGCGTAGTAGTGCACTAAGTTACCACTCGTGGAGCAGGTACAAGGCTGGGGGCTAGACAAGAGACGGAAAAAGCGCACGGGCGCCTTATCGCAACCTCTAGCTTTGTACCTGCTCCACGAGCGGTAATTTCAGTTCACTAGTACGCTTCTCACGCGCTCAAAGTTTTTCTGAAAATGACTGATTTAGGGGTTTTCGACGACGCTGAGCAAATTTCTAATTGGAACCATATGTCTATTTTCATTAATTAAAAGTTAATTAACGAATTTTAAGTAATTAGCCAACTTCTCGCAAGGATTAGCCACCCACATAATGTCCCCCTAGCCGTATAACTCACTTGAACAAACCGTACTAGTGCATCTTTTACGGATTTTTTGTAATAAACTCTGTTCGAATTAAAAATGAACACCCGGTATATATATATATATATATATATATAATATATATATATATATATATATATATATATATATATATATATATATATATATGTATATATATATATATATATATATATATATATATATATTTCCTTATTTTTGCCGCTGGGTAATTGCGTCGCTACGACATTAAACTTTCTATATTTTGATCGATACTTTAGCTATTCTATAGGACTGTACTAGACTTCAGGTGTCAGATGCGTGAGGTAATAACATGGAGTTTCTTGCAAAGGCCATCTTGAGAAGCAACTTTCGTCGCCCGGTTCTTGCAAAGGCCATCCTGTGAAGCAATCTTCGTCGCCCAGCTAGCTCAATCGAAGAAAGCTCTCGATGAAACAACAGCAACTGTGCCTTACAATCTGTTTATGGCTCTTGGATTGTACGGTCTGTGGAAGTCCCGTATGGCGGTGCGGCATGCCGAAGTCCGCCCAAAGTCAGCGCGTGTATTTTTTATTGAAGTTGTTTTGCACGTCAAGAGTGTTTTAGAAATGAGTGAGACCCCGCCCGAGTGGGTTGGCTTGTTAGATGACTTAATAGGTATGAAGGAGTTTTAAGGATCGTTACGGCCCCAGGTGAGGGCACGAGGCGTTTTAGCCCCAGTGTCTTGTGAGTGTTTTGCGTGTAATGCGTGTTTTGTGCAATAAAAAAAAAAGAAAAGAAAAAAAAGCCCGGCTAGCTCAGTCGGTAGAGCACGAGACTCTTAATCTCGGGGTCGTGGGTTCGAGCCCCACGTTGGGCGCACTTTTTTATGTTGTTTTCATGTTACACTTCTTAGACGATGTTTAGGCGATGTTAGATGTGCGCCAAGAAAATTGTGATGACCTAAGGTAGGACGAGGGTAAGACGGGCCGGGGAGGAGGAAGCAGACGGAACGCCCAAGAGGAAAGGAGGTTTCCTCGTTTCTTCTCCAGCGTTCCGTCTGCTTCTTCCTCCCCAGCCCGTCTTACCCTCACCCTACCTTCTTGAGTTGCAGTTGCAAAGTGCGTCTGCCAAATTACAGCCCGGCTAGCTCAGTCATTCTGTTTCCGGCACTCGTATCGAGCGGACGCAGGGTCATGAGCTCCCAAGGAGCGGCGATAGCGGCCGTCGCCGGCCGTTGTATCTCGGCTGAGTCATCCCCGGAACCTTATCGAGTAGTCCTGCCTCCCCTGCCATCAGGAGATATGTTTTTGAACTCGGTGATTCTTCATGCCGACATTACGGGACGCCCGTACAAGATTGAAGATTTCAAGGGCGAACTGCAACGCTTGGGCGCCCTTCCTGCCCTAAAAGCGGGAGGGGCGTACCAAATGAATCATGTCTGGCACTTCACGTTCCAGTCGCCGGACGTCCCGCGGAAGTTGCTTGAAGCCCGGGAGCTGCAAGTGAAGGGCAAGAAGTGCCTCGTCGTAGATCCCAACGACGGTGAGGTTCGCCTAAAGCTTCACTGGCTACCCTTTCACGTGAACGACGACTTGCACGTGAACGACGACTTGGTTCGACGAGCGCTCGAGCCGTACGGCAAGGTGAGCGAGGTCACCCGTCGACACGTGGAGAACGGAGTGGCTTTGCGGGCGTTCGAATCCAAAACCGGTTCGTGAAGATGACCCTCAAGAATGGCGTTACCAAGGAAACTCTTCCGCACCAGCTTGCGTGTGCAGGGAGGTAATGTGCTCGTGTTGGTTTCCCGGCAGGGCCCCCCTATGCCTTCGTTGCAAGAGACGGGTCATATCCGCAGGGACTGTCGTGTTCCTCGATGCGATGAGTGCAACCGCGTCGGACACGAGAAAGAGAACTGCGTCCCGCACTTACGCAGCGGTGACAGAAGTTGCCGTAGCGGGGACTTCGACGAACACGCCATGGACGAAGAAGAGGCTGAGGAAGCCGTGGCGAGCACCACGCAGGGGGGTCCGCTGCAGTGGTTTCGACGCCGTCCGAAGAAGTAACAGAGAAAATGCACCGGAGAAGGGTGACCCAAGCCGTACGACGGAGGAGCCCCCGCTCAAAGTACCGTGCAGCATCCAGCAGACCAGACCACTCAACAGCGAGCCTCAAGGAGACACGGACCCGGGCAACGTAGGCACTCTAACCGACGGCGAGTCGGAGATGAGTGACTCTGAGGACGTCGTCTTCAAGCAACAACCGGACGTTCGCTCTGCAGAGGCTTCCGCCGCAGTGCGAACAGAGTTGAAGTGGCGCACGGGAATAGCACGGAGAGAGCGATTCAACCCAAGCCGCGAATACCTACGGAAGAGCGCCGGCGGCCTGCACCCCCGTAGGTAGGTCCCCTTGGCTTTCGTCTTCAGTACCGGTCCTTTTCTGGCAGATGCGCAACTTGCAGCCTATGTCCGCGACTGCCGGCAGTTCGGTACTTAACTTCCCACAACACACGCACTGGGACGTCTAAAGCTTGCCAACCTTAACAGTGTAAGCCTGATCGCCCAACAGCGGAAACAGTGGGTCCTTCACTTGCTTCTGCAAAAAAAAAAAATAGACGTTGCGTTTCTACAAGAAACCAAACTTAGTACTGATAAGCAAGTAGAAGACTTGGCTCATTTTGTGAGAAAGCACTATGACTGCTTTCGTCCAAGGCGAACGCACAGAGTGGCGGGGCGGCTATATTGATAAAAAAATCCAAAGGCATCACGATTTGCCCTGAATGGGAAAAGGACCTTAACGGTCGGGTCTGTGCGGTGAAGTTCTGTACCAGGGAGAGCTACACAAGCTTGTTTCGGTCTATGCCCCGAATGAGATAGCTGAGAGAAAGCAGTTTTTCTCTACTCTCCGGCAATACGTTGACACATCGTGCAAGATTGTATTGGCTGGCGATTTTAATTGCGTATTGCAATGTCGCAGACAGCTCGAAGGTTTTGAGGTCGGATAGTAGCCGCGTGGAACTTCGCAAGATATTAAGGGACTTCGATTTGCAAGACGCAAATGATTTTGCTGCGGGCTCATGCTCAAAGTACACCCACTGGCAGGGTACAGGCCATGCAAGGCTGGACAGAATTTACGTTTCAAGTGAACTTGCGGCACCAGCTCGGCATATGAAGTTCTACCACTGGCTTTCTCCGACCACGCTCTTGTAACGGTTGCTGTTGGAAAAGCGGCTTCCCCAGACAACCAAATTGTCATGGTGGAGTGAATGGAAATTGAACGAAAGCCTTTTAGAAGATTAGCTGCTGCGCGCAGAAATTAAGAACATAATTGAGGAGAAAAGTGACGGGAAGGTTGTGGACGCAGTGATTTGGGAGGATTTAAAACAAGATATCAAACTGGCAGCCTTTAGGTTCAGCCAAGAGAAAGCCGCCCAAAAAAAGCGGCGAAGCGTTCCTTGTACAGAGAGTCTACGCACTCTTATAGCTGAGGAAAACAAAACGCCGGGAGTGTTCACGAGCGACATTAGAGAGTGCAAAGGCCGAATTCTTGAGCTCCTCGAACACGACTATAAAGGTGCCATGATTCGAAGTAGAACCCTCACCCTCGAAAGGGACGAAGAGCCCCGCAAGATATTCAAGACGCGAGAAAGACAGCACGCAAGTCGAACCAGATCACCAAGCTACAAGTCGGCCAGGACACAGTTACGCGGCAAGAGGAAATCGAGGCTGCCTTCGTGAATGCATTACACCACTTGTTTACAGCGGACGGAACGAAGCAAACATCTGAAATATACAAAGGATCGTTGCAAGGATCTCAGAGTCTGTAAGAAAGGAAATCAACCAGAGAATTACGACAGCCGAAGTGGAGAAGGCCATCAAGAAGTTGGCCCCTCGCAAATCGCCCGGTGTCGACGGACTTGGGAGCTTTTTTTACAAAAACCTTCGCTAAGCAACTGGCCCCGATTCTTCGAGACGTGTTCGCCGACATCCTGCGCCGGGGACTGCTCCCGCCTTCGATGCGTCAAGCGGTTACCGTGCTGATTCCAAAGAAGAACGTCGCAGGACCCCTTGGAGTGGTCACTTCCGACCGATCAGTCTGCTGACCTGCGACTACAAGATACTGCCAAGATTCTCGCGAAGCGACTAGAGTCAGGACTTGGCAGCGTCATTGGGGACCACCAGACTTACGGCATCAAAGCAAGAACGATTGCAACGAACCTGCATGCAATGCGTGTAGTGTGCGAAACGGCAGAGTGCTAGCAGTGTCCGCTGGCAGTGCTTCAGGTTGACCTGAGCAAGGCCTTTGACAGAGTGTGTCATTCTTTTCTTTTTTCTCTTCTGGAGTCGTGCGGTATTGGTGCGCGCTTGCTGCGATATGTGCAACTGTGCTACCGCGGAATCTCTACGCGTCTAATTGTGAACGGGAACAAGACCGTTCCCATTTCTGTGAGCAGGTCAGTGAGGCAGGGACTGTCCGCTCTCGCCAATCTTGTTCGCACTTTACCTGGAGCCACTCTGCAAGGCGATTGTGCGCGATGCGAGTATCAGTGGGTTGGTGCTGTCCTCAGGGTCACTTAAACTCCTGGCGTACGCCGACGATGTGGCAGTGGTGTGTTCGTCGGCAACTCAGGTGAAGGCTGTGGTGCAGCATATTAGGAATTTCTGCACTGTCTCCGGCGCGCAAATGAACCCAGACAAGTCCGCTGGTGCCTGGCTGGGTGGCTGGGACACGAAGCCAGAGCGCTTTCTTGGCATCCCGTGGACGTCAATGTGTCTAGTTATTTGGGAGTTTGTTTGGATGTCGAACAGCTGAGTACGGGCCGAGGCGGAGTGGACTTAAATCGCCTGAGATGCAAAGCGGCAGAATGTCACGGCAGATATATTTCGTTAACGCATCGGGCATTTATTTTAACTCTGTTTTCTTTCCGACTGCATGGTATACGGCACAAGTGGTGCCGTGCGCGTCTCTTGATATTGCAAAAGTGCATCGATTGTTTGCAACCTTTGTCTGGGAATCGAATTTTGAGCGCATGCGAAGAAATAACCTGTTCTTAAGTCAGAAGAAGGGCGGGCTCGGATTAGTAAATGTTGAGCTGAAGCTTCGAGTGCACGCTTTTTGTTCTTTAGGGATCATAAGAGTG
The DNA here is from genome assembly GCA_013358835.2 of Ixodes persulcatus. Classification (NCBI taxonomy): domain Eukaryota; kingdom Metazoa; phylum Arthropoda; class Arachnida; order Ixodida; family Ixodidae; genus Ixodes; species Ixodes persulcatus. The sequence goes on along the minus strand of JABSTQ010011336.1, from coordinate 519,334 downwards.
CTTTTATTTTGTCGTCCTTCAGAGAACTTGGAGGAGCATGCTTGAGTCCCTGGCTTGAAGGTGCAACAGGAGTCGCCCGTTCACGCGTGCTAAAATTTTACAAAGAAATAGCGGATGCTATACAGTTTTTTGAAGCGAGGTTTTCAAGGGAGTATCTCGATAAGGTTAAAAGGAAAACATTGTACTGGGATACGCTAGAATCAATGACGCCGCCTCCATTGTATCGCATTAGTGCAGAAGGTGTGTGTAAATCTGATGTTTTCCAGCGTCTTCGACGCTATCCAGTTAAAATGGGGTCAAAGAATTTTTTCCTCCGCCTGCATTGGGAGGTACTCCCTGTGAAGACCTGGTTAGTGAAAAAAGGGTTTTTTGAACCTTGGTCTACAAATTGTGCCCTTTGTCCGGTGCCAGAAACAGTGGAGCACGTCTTCTTACACTGTACGAATGCCGAATTGTTTTGGGCCGAGCTTCGAGCGGTGTTGCGGACAGATTTCTACATGGACTGGAAAAAGGTCAAATACTTAGATTTCGGCTCAGGTCCGGAAAGCAGAGCCTGGGAAGTTCTCGCTCTTCTTGGATTGCATGCCTTATGGAACTCGCGGAATGATCACTTGTTTGTAGTGGAAGGAGCAAAGCCAGCTTGGCGCCACTTTGTCGAGGGTTTTATGTATGTCGACTCGATTATAGAGGCAACGCAACAACCAGGCTTGGAATGCTGGACAACGTGGAAAGCGCGTCTACAAAGGCGCTAGAAGGTTCCCCCTTTATTGCCAGTACAGAAGAAATTGTCTGAGAGGCCTTTAAGGGTGCACCAGTATTCGTAAGGAGCTGTACTGTGTTGGGTTGACTGCTGCAAGTTCCTACGCTCCCTTCAATGTGAGTCAAACGGTGAAAACAAGTCGGCAGTGCCGTGAGGCTTTTAATCCTGTAATAATGTGTGTTTAAATAAAATGAGGAAAAGAAAAAAAAAAAGCCGGGCTAGCTCAGTCGGTAGAGCACGAGACTCTTAATCCGGGGTCGGGGGTTCGTCCCCACGTGGGCGCAATTTTTTTTATGTTTGTTTTCATGTAGACTTCTTAGAACGAATTTTTAGGAGATGTTGATTGTGCGCCAATAATTGTGTGATCCTAAGGTTAAGGGCGAGGTAAGACGGGCCTGGGAGGAGGAAGCAGACGGAACGCCCAGAGGAAATGAGGTTTCCTCGTTTTCTCTCACTCGTTCCGTATGCTTCTTCCTCCCCAGCCCGTCTTACCCTCGCCTACCTTCTTTATTTGCACTTGCAAAGTACGTCTGCCAACGTACAACCCGGCTAGCTCAGTCGGTAGAGCACGAGACTCTTAACCTCGGGGTCGTGGGTTCGAGCCCTACGTTGGGCGCACTTTTTTATGTTGTTTTCATGTTACATTTCTTAGACGATGTTTAGGCGATGTTAGATGTGCGCCAAGAAAATTGTGATGACCTAAGGTAGGGCGAGGCAAGACGGGCCGGGGAGGAGGAAGCAGACGGAACGCCCAAGAGGAAAGGAGGTTTCCTCGTTTCTTCTCCTGCGTTCCGTCTGCTTCCTCCTCCCCGGCCCGTCTTACCCTCGCCCTACCTTAGGTCATCACAATTTTCTTGGCGCACATCTAACATCGCCTAAACATCGTTTAAGAAGTGTAACATGAAAACAACATAAAAAAGTGCGCCCAATGTGGGGCTCGAACCCACGACCCCGAGATTAAGAGTCTCGTGCTCTACCGACTGAGCTAGCCGGGCTGTACGTCGGCAGACGCACTTTGCAACTGCAACTCAAGAAGGTAGGGTGAGGGTAAGACGGGCCGGGGAGGAGGAAGCAGACGGAACGCCCAAGAGGAAAGGAGGTTTCCTCGTTTCTTCTCTGCGTTCCGTCTGCTTCCTCCTCCCCGGCCCGTCTTACCCTCACCCTACCTTCTTGAGTTGCAGTTGCAAAGTGCGTCTGCCAACGTACAGCCCGGCTAGCTCATTCCACTTCCGGCAGCCGAGCCGTGCGGACGCGGAATGTTGAGCTCCGCAGGAGCGGTATCAGCGGCCCATGCAGGCCGCGGTGACAGGATGACTGTGTCGAACGATTATCAAGTAATTTTGCCGACTCTGCCGACAGGTTCTGCCGTTCTGAATACAGTTTTTCTTCATGGTGACGTAAAAGCCAGGCCCTACCGCATGGAACACTTCCGAGACGCCCTGGCTCGTTTGGCACTGCTCCCCGAGGTGACGGCCCTGGGGGCGTACCAAATGAACCACGTGTGGGCCGTCACTTTTAAGAGCGCCGAGGGGAAGAAGAGGATGCTGAACGCCGCTGACTTCACCGTCAAGGAAAGCCGATGCGTCGTCGTCGACCCTACCAATCAGGACACACGGCTGAAACTTCACTGGGTGCTGCACAACGTCAAGGATGACGAAGTGCGGGCAGCCCTGGCCCCGTACGGAAAGGTGACGGAGGTCACCCGGGACAAGTGGCGTGTGCCTGGCTGTGCTGATATGGAGTCGACGACGCGCTCGGTCTCCCTCAGGCTCAAGGTAGGCGTCACGGCGGAGGACCTCCCCCACCAGCTACGCGTCGCGGGGGACCTGGCGCTCGTCGTGGTTCCTGGCCGGGCGCCTCTCTGCCTTCGGTGCCGGAGCACGGGCCATATTCGACGAGAGTGCCGGGTGCCGCGCTGTACGCTCTGTAGACGCTTCGGCCACGACGAGAGCCAGTGTGTCCGGTCCTACGCGAGCGTAGCAGGGCCCGTGGGAAGCGACCCGACGGCTGACCACATCATGGACGAGGTCGATGCTGAGGAAGCCGCGGAGGGGGGAGGTGACGGGCTGCTTGCCGATGCAACGCCCCCTCCTTCCGAAGCCTCTGCGAAAGGCGCCGGGCCACAACGCTGCAGCGAGCCGTCGTCGCCAAATGCTCCGGCAAACGAGCCCGTCGACGAAGGCGCTAACCGAGACACGGCCTCAACTCCCGTGGCGGCAACCAGCAAAGGGCCCGAGACCATGGACGTCGGGGAAGCAAGCGCCAGCGGTGCTGTCGCCAAGAGGGTACGTGAACCGAACGATGACGGGGGAAGTGCTTCCAGCGTGGTCATCTCGGACGAGCCGCCTTTAAAGACTGCTCCGGTACGTCGATCGAGCTTCAAGCCGAAGCCTAACATCCCGCCGGACCGGAGACCGCCAGCAACACCGTCTTCGTAGCCGCGAGGGCTCGGCAAACCGAAGGTACGCACCGTGCGATGCGTGTGCCCTAGCTCCTAGATGGCAGTACGACTCAAAACAGCCCTTCGCGTGGCCACGCTAAACGTTAGAGGCCTGGCAGCGAGGAGACGGCAATATCAGCTAAGCCGCCTGTGCCTAGAGAACGATCTAGACATCCTCGCTGTCCAAGAAACGAAGGTTGAAAGCGAAGAGCAAACGGGTCGCATGGTGCAACCTTTCAGGTCGCGTTACAATGTATGTGTGTGCCACTCCGTTGGCACTTCGGGAGGCTGTGCTTTATTTCTTAGGAATTCTTTGGGTATAGTAGAAGAAACTGTAATTGTCTGCGAAACTGGTCGGTTAATTGTTTGTGATTTTTCTTTTTCCGGGTTCCAATGGCGGATAGTATGCGTGTACGCTCCTAACCGAGAAAATGACCGCCGCATGTATTTTGAACGTGTTGCCCGTTACGTTAACTGTGAAAGGTTCGTAATTTTAATGGGTGATTTTAACTGTGTGTGTGCCCCACAGGACAGGGTGCAAAACTCGCCGGTTCGAGATCAGAGTGCGCTTTTTTTGAACACGGTTGTACAAGAGTTCAATCTGGAAGACGCCGCGAATGTTTTATCTAACGTTAATTTCCCTCAGTTCACGCACTTTCAAGGTGAAAGCCACGCGCGGCTGGACAGAGTATACTTATCGGCGAGTCTCGTTCTGTTGATTGAAAATTACGAAGTTAAAAACATTTCTTTTAGCGACCACTGCATGGTCATGGTCACATTGGGTGCGAAAGTCACGAAGTCGCGCTTTAACTGGGACCTGTGGAAATTTAATGTTAAGCTCCTGCAAGACGAAACGTTTGTAAGGGGAGTTAATGAAAGTTTAAAAAAAATGCTTACAGCTGAAGCTAGCAGCTTTCTTGCTACGTGGGAGGAATTTAAAGAGAAAATTAAAATTAACGCGATTGAGCGAGCAACTTTTCTGCGACATCGCGAAACACAAAATGAAAGGGAACTCCAGTGCCAATTAGATCTCCTGCTAAGCGCCGAAAGCACGCAACCAGGAAAGATGACTAAGGAAATCAGACAAGTCAAAAGCCAACTTGAGCTTATCGACGCAGAACGTTACCGTGGCGCGGTCATAAGAGCTCGCGCCGAAAGATTGTGGGCGGGCGAAATACCAACCAGGCGCTCCCTTGCTGATGAAAAAAGATACGCCCGACAAAATGAGATAAAGGAAATAGAGTACAAAAATACAGTGACCGATGACAAGAAAATAATACAACGTGCCTTTGTTGAGCATTATCGTGATCTCCTGGGGCAGAGAAGACATATCAAGGAAGGGTTCCAAAGCGTGTTTCTTCCGCTGATGCCCACGTTGGATGACGAAGTGAAAACTAGTCTCGAGGCACCGATTTCCATCCGCGAGATAGAAAGGGCTATCGATGAGCTAAGCCCAGGAAAGTCCCCTGGGCCTGATGGCCTAGGCGCGGCCTTCTACAAGGCGTTTAAAGGTGAAGTGGCCGAGGCTCTGCACCGTGTAGTCACGGAAGCTTACGCGGTAAAGCAAATGCCCCCGTCTTTTCGACGGTCGCATATTGTCCTGATACCCAAAACTGATGAACCTTCAAAACTATTATCGGTAGGGGCTTATCGACCGATTAGCCTGACTAACGTTGATTATAAATTGTTATGAAAGTTTTGGCCAGGAGACTGCAAGCTGTAATAACAAAAATTGTAGGCCCCCATCAAACATGTGGCATCAAGGGAAGAACGATAGCCACCAACATTCACGTGGCCAGAAGCATTCTAGAATGTTGCGACGCACTTGAAGGCCGCGTTGCTATGCTACAGCTGGACTTAGAAAAAGGCTTTTGACCGTGTCTCGCATGAGGTTCTTTTTGCATCTTAGAACATGCCAATGTTGGTTCAGTGCTTTTAGAAGGTGTTAAAATGGCTTACGCGGAGTGTTCTACTAGTGTTATTGTCAACAAAAATGTAACCGAAAGTTTTAAAGTCCGGTCCTCGGTCAGGCAAGGGTGTCCGTTGTCACCCTTGTTGTTCGCAATGTACCTAGAACCGTTTTGTTTAAAGCTTATTCAGAACGAGAAAATACGCGGCTTTCGCTTGACCTCATGTGAGGTCAAGGTTCTCTCTTACGCGGATGACATCGCCGTTTTTTGTGATGACACCGATAGTGTACGTGAGGTTATCAAAGAAGCTGCTTGTTTTTGTAAGCTGTCGGGAAGCACCATTAACTGGAGCAAGTGCCTGGGATTTTGGCACGGTAACTGGGAAAGCAAGCCAGCAGTCTTTGAGAATGTTCAGTGGGTTCGTGCACCTGTTAAGTATCTCGGGGTGCCACTCGAGCATTACCAAGACACAAGACAGTATTGGATAGACGAAGCGGAACAGGCTCGAACGAAGACACTTAAGTGGGGGGGACACGGTTTTTTCGATGTTTGCTCGCGCAACGGTCTGTAACTTGTTTATCGTGGCTAAAATATGGTATGTGCTGCAGGTGTTGTGCATGTCGAGAGCCGGTGTTCAGAAAATGCATAGAGTGTTGCGGTCTTTGTTTGGGGTTCGGTGTGGGAACGCACCAGTCGTACAAACCTGTTTCGTTCAGTTAAAAGTGGTGGTCTCGGCCTGGTTCATTGTTCTTACGGCAGGTGGTATCTAGATTTATTTTTTTGCGTGACCTGAGAAATCCATTCCTACGCAATGTTGTGCAAGTAAGGTTGAGTAGCGCATTGCCTGAATTTGTTGTGTCTTCTGACAATGTGAAATGCGGGAGGATCCAAGGTTTTCTGCGCGAAGTAGTTTTGGCTTTTAGATTTCTGAAGGTGCGCTTTTCCTTAGAATATTTGAGTTTGGTGCCGCGAAAGCGTTTGTACAAAGACCTGGTGGACACGGTTTTGCCTGTTCCTCTGTACCGTTCATTGTACTGTGCGGACATTGGTAGCGATGTGCTGAAAAGGGTCAAAAGAAGGCCAATTCGGCCGTCCGCAAAGAGTTTTTTTTTTCCAGCTACATAGCGGCACGCTACCCGTTAAAACCTGGCTTCAGGAAAGGGGTCTTTTTGTCCCTGGACGACCAATTGCCGCGTCGGCTTCGTTCCAAGAACAAGTGGAGTCGATGCGCTGAAGTCGCTTTCATGTAAACGAGGCTAATGTTAGATGTGCGCCAAGAAAATTGTGATGACCTAAGGTAGGGCGAGGGTAAGACGGGCCGGGAGGAGGAAGCAGACGGAACGCCCAAGAGGAAAGGATGTCTCCTCGTTGCTTCTCCAGCGTTCCGTCTGCTTCCTCCTCCCCGGCCCGTCTTACCCTCACCCTACCTTCTTGAGTTGCAGTTGCAAAGTGCGTCTGCCAACGTACAGCCCGGCTAGCTCAGTCGGTAGAGCACGAGACTCTTAATCTCGGGGTCGTGGGTTCGAGCCCCACGTTGGGCGCAATTTTTTTTATGTTGTTTTCATGTTACACTTCTTAGACGATGTTTAGGCGATGTTAGATGTGCGCCAAGAAAATTGTGATGACCTAAGGTAGGGCGAGGGTAAGACGGGCCGGGGAGGAGGAAGCAGACAGAACGCCCAAGAGGAAAGGAGGTTTCCTCGTTTCTTCTCCTGCGTTCCGTCTGCTTCCTCCTCCCCGGCCCGTCTTACCCTCACCCTACCTTCTTGAGTTGCAGTTGCAAAGTGCGTCTGCCAACGTACAGCCCGGCTAGCTCAGTCGGTAGAGCACGAGACTCTTAATCTCGGGGTCGCGGGTTCGAGCCCCACGTTGGGCGCTCTATTTTTCCGTTTTTTTTTCTGCAAAATATGGTGGTAATTTCCTGACGAAGCCGAGTCTCTTGGCGAAACTTTTTATTCAACTTCCGCTGTTTGTCTCTCACCGTGAGGTTTGCACTTCGTAAATATACGCCTTCGGCCGCTTGGCTCCTGTGCCACTATATATATAAATAATACGAGGTTTTTTTTAGATAAAAAAAACATGAAAGTTACACTTACGCGGTTTCTGCAGGTGGTACGGCCAGGGGGACATGGTATATAGGGTCTAATCGTAACGATCAGTCCACTAATTAATTAAAATTCGTTAATTAACTTTCTTATTAATGAAAATAGACATATGGTTCCAATAGAAACTTGCTCAGCGTCATTGAAAACCACTAAATCAGTAATTTTCAGAAAGACTTTGAGCGCGTGAGGAGGGTGGTAGTGTACTAAAGTTTCCACTCGTGGAGCAGGTACAAGGCTGGGGCTCTCATAAGAGACGGAAAAATCGCGCGGGCGCCTTACCGCAACCGCTAGACTTCTACCTGTTCCACCAGTGGTAACTTTAGTGCACTACTAAGCTTCTCACCAGCTCAAAGTCTTTCTGAAAATTACTGATTTAGTGGCTTTCGATGACGCTCAGCAAGCCTCTAATTGGAACCATATGTCTATTTTCATTAATTAAAAAGTTAATTAACAAATTTCCCCCCTGGCCGTATTACTCCCCTGCACAAACCGCATAAGTGTAACTTTCACGGCCTGTTTTAAACAATTCGGTTAAGTTAAGAAAAAAAAAAGAAACGACATATACAATGGGAGGGAGGGAAGATTGACATGTGCAGCCGTAGTAATATTGGTATCGAAGAGGGGAGAAAGTGATTATTGAATTTAGTGGATTAATGTTAGGGGAAGGGAAAGGGAAAGATAGCTGACGCTCCTGGCCCAATGTTTCGCCAGCTCTTTTTCCCTTTCCCTTCCCCTAACATTAATCCACTAAATTCAATGATTACTCTCCCCCTTCTTCGTTCACTATATATATATATATATATTGCGTCACAAAATGGCCTTTGCAAGGGCCGCCCGGCTCTTGCAAAGGCCATCTTGTGAAGCAACCTTCGTCGCCCGGCTCTTGCAAAAGCCAAGTTGTGAAGCAATCTTCGTCGCCCAGCTGGCTCAATTGAAGAAAGCTACAAATCAAACAACAGTAGAGCACGGGACTCTTAATATCGGGGTCGTTGGTTCGAGCCCCACGTTGGGTGATTGTTTTTTTTGTTTTGTCTTTTTGCGGCAAGAGAATTGCGATGGCACTTCCAACATCGTCGAACGTTTAGATGATGTTAGAAGTGTTAATTGTGATGTTTAAACCCCATCACAATTTTCTTGGCGCACATCTAACATCGTCTAAGAGGTGTCAAAACGAGTTTCGTAACGCAAAGAAAAAAAATGAACAAATTTTTCGCCCAACGTAGGGCTCGAACCCACGGCATCGAGATTAAGAGTCTCGTGCTCTGCCGACTGAGCTGGCCGAGTTCTCTTATTATATCAATTTATTGCCTACATTGACATGAGCAAACCTCAAACAACATACACACGCACACGCGAAATAAGGCTGACACATGTCGACCTCACTTCGGTAGACGCGAGTACATTAAAATCTCTTCAGCTGCACTAATTCATTCAAAACCGGCATCCAATCGGGGGTTCAGGTTGTGCTTGGTACACATCACGAATATATGCGACACATTCAATGAAATTGTCTCTGACTTTGCGGACGTTCACGTCCGCATGACGCACAGCCATCCTAGTCTTCCAAATGCTGTGTAGACTAAAAAACATGAACATGTCGTAGGGGATTCGAGCGTCGTTATCAACTGACAAAAAAACGAATTCTATGCATGGTCAAGGGGAACTCTTAAGAGTCCGCTGGAGGATGTCCCAGTCGTACACCGCATCCCAACACTCTATGAATACGTGTTCTACAGTCTGGTTTCTTACAGAGAATAAATGATAAACCATGGGACAGACAGCCCATTCTTTTGCATCCATGCTTTAACAGGCAGGACACCGCATTGTTTTAACACTTCTGAGCACATCCTGGCCAGGTACCTAACTCCTTGCGTCGTGAACAACACGTGCGGGCGTCCCTCCATCACTATGGCAACTGACGGTTGGAGACCCTTGCAACGGTCGTTTCGGTTGTTCCAGTCGTTCCGATCGCTATATACGGACGCATGTGTGTAAACGGGCCTTTATGGTATATTCGGCTGGTCAACTTCCAACCTCTTGGAACACTCTGAAAAGCCGATGCTCATTCGGCAGCTCGAATTCGGGCGCTCTAAGTATATTCGGCAGGTTCTTTCATGGCACTCTCAGATTTTCGGATCGCGCTGTCCTCTGACTCGTAGCGCTGTGAGGCGCTCTGACTTCGAAGTGGGAGCGGTGGGAGCGCGTGCCAGAGTACCGGTCACGTGACTCCAGCCACTTCCGCTGTTGGGTTGAAACTTGAAAGAGAAAGATGCCGATACGGCCGAGAGCCGCCACCGCCTTTGGATACCGCACAGATCCTGCTGTGCTGTGCAGTGAGTTCAGGAGGTGCTCGACGCTTGACGGGGGACCGGACCGCAACGAAAGCCAGCGTCCGCATTGAAGGCTGCCATTTTTTCGTGCGGGCAAGCGGTCATGCGGCGGGGCCGTTGGATGGATGAATGACATTGACTAAAACCCTTCGTATCGGGCGGTAGCTTGCGCCATGGCAGTGGTGCGGTCGCGGAAGTTGCCCTCGGTATCCGGTTCCGTGTCAGCGCTCGGGGGCTCGGGCCGCTCGGAAACGTGGCCGAGCATTCGGCTGGCGCGTTGTCCCTCTGGCTCGGATTTGGAGGCGCTCTCGTATCTCCCAGATCCGATTCAGAGGATTGGAGCGCTGAAAAACGACCAGACGAATATACCATAAGAGTACAGTGATCTTTACAAAGGGACCAGTAGCAACACCCCCACTAAATCATTATACACCAACTCATTTTTACGAACAAACCGGAGCGCCCATAGCGGACGCCACCGACGCCGCGCATGCGCGGTGGGGATGTGGGCAAGAAGCTCGCCGTCGCCCATAAACAAACCATTGGGATGGGATGTTGTCGGCGTCTGTGCGAGTCCCCGTGCTCTTTTTCGCGTTGGAATTGTTGATTCTACGTCTTCGTGGCAATGTCTGACTACTTGAGCGGCCTCAGCGAAATTAACGAGGCTCGTTACAGCGCAAAACTTGGCGTGAATAATGTGACACGCGGGGATTCATTCCGCGTGGACGCCACAGAATGGACGTTAAAGCCTGATTCGCATGGCGAGGTTCTTCTCGCTATTTTCAGTCATGACGTCGCTCGGGCTGTAAAAGCGTGAACCGTAGCCGAGGTGTCGACGCCGATACTGAAAATCGCAAGCAGAATTGAACCGAGTGATTCAGGCATTACAAGTCCGTGATGGCATGGTAACAATGATCAACATCTCCTTGTATCTACTGTTTACACCTAGCCTACTTACCCAAACCAACCTTCAAACTTAAACGTCTTTTGATGTCTGCACTTACTTCTTATCGCAATCACCGGGTCAGCGTTTGGTCTGCGGGCCGCTGTCGTTTGAACGAGCAGACGACAAGCAGAAACGTTTGAGAGCAGACGACAGCTCGAACGATGAGACGCCCGTTTGAACTTGATGACGCACTGAACGTAGTCCGCAGGTGATCCGTGCAACGTGACGGTTTTCCCGCGTTCAAGTTGGAACAAAACAAATAAATCTGACGACCCCAAGTATCCGTGAATTCAATCCAAAGGGCTTCCCGCCCAAGCAATCGTGGTCCGACGGGTCTGTTCTTCCTTTTTCGCGGCCTCTATTCACGTTCTCAGACGAACTGAGCAGGCAGAAAACGCATGAAAACTGACCTTCAAACCTTTCCCGACTCTTTTGGTACAGCCCCAGTCACGGCGCTCTGACGAGAAGGCAGGTTTTTGTCTGGTTTCTTCCAAAAAGACACAGGAATGCTCGTCCCGCGTGGTGACTTCCGCCCACAGCCCCAGACCGGAAGTGCGCCCGACGCGCCACCCCCGCGCCTTGACGTAACAGAGCTGAGTTCGTGTATACAATCACTTCCTAGCCACAAAACTAAGGTACTCCAGAAAAAAAAAAGAAGCGCTTTCAACATTCGAAAAGAGAGTACCACTTCACGCAAGTAACCCTAAACACTCGTACAAATACTGTCACTTGACGAGACTACGAACTCGGGCAACACATTTTGCAGTCTGACCGGAATTAGAATACCCAAAAATGAATCTTTTTGATCACGAAGAAACATGAATCTCGACACAATTTGTCGAATAAAAAGGCGAGGTAAGCCCAGCCCACCACTTTGAACCGAGCGAAACAAATTCGTGCGTGATGAGCGCTCCCAGGTCGAACTCTATATAAATACAGCAAATACTTTGTGCAGTTTCTGCACGTTGATACGGGACATAGCGAATAGAACAATCGCCATTACTGAAGAAACTGAAAAATATTGGATTCAGATGCCCAATCTAAAAACTGATGGAAGATTACTTTTGCAATCGAACACAAAAAGTTAAGATTAGTACCAGCCTCAACGACGCAGACGTGTGGACTGCGGTGTCGCACAGGGGTCGATAATGAAACTATTGTTTTAATGCGTTAACATTAGTGCTTTGGTACCACTGATATCTATGACGATTTGCTGGTTCGCGGATCGCCCCTCCTCAAAAGCGGCCACCGGTCGGCCATCTTACGTCACCCGCACTAGCGCCGTCAAGCCTAGAAAGTTACCATGGTTACTATCTCTAGGTCACGTGACGACAGACGCAAAGATCACGTGACCACAGCCTTGACAACGCTTCAGTGGGTGACGTAAGATGGCCGACCGGTGGCCGAAGCGGAGATCATCGATCCAGCAAATCGTCATAGAGATCAGTGTTTGATACATGCGCTGACCTCAAGGAGGTTATAAGTACTAGGAGGGGGCACGTTGCAATATTGGTGAAGCCTATAGTCATAAAAAGTTTAAACGATGTTGTGGCCAACGTGACCGTAGATCTCTCTGGCAATTGGTGCGCGTGACATGTCACGTGTGAGATGGACGGTTGATTGGGGCCGAGGGCTGGTCAAGCCTCCTTTGAGACTTTTACCCTTTGCTCCACCATGCTTCATGGAAAAATAAACTATTATTATTATTAATATTATTATTATTATTATTCTAGAAGGATTCCTTGCAGGCTCGCGCGCGCTCCGTCCGGTAGGTTTTATCAGATCGAAGGCTATAGACGAAAGCTAGCTACGGTCACGTGATGTGGTCACGTTGGCCTGTATAGACCATTCCATTTAGCGCTCTCTGGGCGTCACCATTTTGTTCGACAGCAGCGCCCTCTCCATACATCAGGGAAATTCAGCGGGTTGGGCGGGGTAAAACGAGAGAGAGGGCACGCGCCCGACTCCGCTAGCAGACGACAAACCGCTAGGTTGCCATTCTCCATCTTTTAGCTGTACCGGCGGGCTATAGACCTTTTCGGCCTCCGTCGCATGGGCGCTGCCATCTTGAAATCACGTGACGCGGCCGCCATAGGGTGGCTTCAACTCGTCGCTCCACCCTCCCCTCCGCGCCTTGGCGAAGGCTCAGTCATTCGCGTTTTTCGTCGCGTTTCACCGCGTTTTTTCGCCTTATTGTAAATTGCCGCCGGATGTTTACATTTACAACTTAATTGTATGCCATCATTATGTGCACGACTACATATGCAGTTAATTTTATAACCGATTTTGACTATTTTCACCGTCGGCGTACCGGATACGCGTGAGGAGGGAGGAGATACAGAAATCAGCGTCAGACCTGGCGCATATTGAGCCCAATTATTTAAGACAACTTAAATTTACACAGTGATAGTGGCGGCATATTCGAAAAAAAGTATAGTGCAATGTATATATGTATAATCGCGCATTTGGAATGTGACCAAAATACTACGCAGCATATGAAGCCATGTCTGTTTCCTGAAAGCCACCGGCCTTGCCTTCATAATAAATTTAAAATAGTTGTTTTTGATTATATAGGACTTATAATATGTACAGGTGACGAACGTTTAACTCACATTTTATCTGATGCTTGGAATAATGGTAACGTCCACATCGGGCGATTTATTTGTGCACGACGTTACACCTAAATCTGTTAGACGGTCTTAAATCGTTTTTGCAATAGAAACGTTTGCTTGATTTGTTTATTTGTGAATTTTAGAGAAACTGTACACTATACTCGGTCACATATCTGCAGTCATTAAAGGGTATTAACATTTTTGTACAAAATTTAAGTAATGAATTTTATTTATTTTAAACACAAAGACCCCTGTGAAATAATCTGTCACAGGCAGCTTGAGAGTGCCTAGGGCTCGCATTATGTGATGCCGAAAAGAAGCCATCTACATGGAAATCACCCAAGTTCAGGGTTGTTGATTTTAAATCGCATCAGTTTGCATGGAGATCTGTCATGAAGGTTCATGAAGTCGTGCCTAGCATTCGACTTCAACCAAACGTACGAGAGATCACTTCTTTCGTACCCTCAATTTTATTTGGCAAAGTTTCTACAAAGACAAAATTTCAGATTTCAATTGACGGTCCTGCACTTATCTTATCTGCCAAGCACGTCGTAATCAAATGTCAGTAAAACAAACAGTTCATTTTCTAACGCCAATGTTGTTAAATGCTGTTAATAAGTACTTTAGCAAGGTCAATAGCTAAATGAATTTCCCACCCGACCTAGGACGCGGACCATCGAATATATCTCGAGTACTTAATTTTTTTAAAGAAAACAGCCCGAGACAATATCACTTATTTCTTAGAATATCTGCGTATTATAGGAGACATTTCGAGTTTTCTAAACTCCACAGAAAGTTGGTGTCCGCGAAAATCAGTCAGTGAACTTGCGACTTCGTGTTTTTAAAAGGTTTCTAATCAGGTTGTGGACCTGCATTTTTACTATATATCGACTCATTAATCTCTTCATTAGCTTATTTTTTCTGGAAACTAGGGTCAGTGGGTCAGGCCGTAGACGATGGAATCTTCCTTGTGCATCGCTGTCGTTACGCCGCCGAACCTGACCGAAATTAGCGACGAACATGACCAGATGCATCGTAAAGCGTTCGTAAAAAAGTCCGCGAATATGACTCGAAACGACTTCGTGGTTCTCGAATTGGCTCAGTACTACAGTTTTATTAGTTGTGCGCTATAACGGGCACATTTGTATGACGAAATTAGGCGAGAATGACATAACACACCAACACAGCCGAGAGCGCACTGAAACCGAAACCAACCGAATTGAAGCCACCCAATGGCACCGGGTGCGTCAGCGCCCTCTGTCCGCCGGTCGGGTAACTACTGAGATGAAAAGGTCTATACGGAACATCGAACTCTCGCTCGTGGCTGCCGTTTTGAAGTGGTTCGCGTTCTTAGAATTGTTATGGCTACTCCAAAATCAGCCTATAGGTCTCTGTTGTTCTATTTCGGTAAATGATCAACTAGCATATCTTTTTTCCGTTACTTAAATAGCAGTTGAGTCAGCCGGCAGTACTACCCTCAACTACTGCGTGTATTGCGCCAGGAGAGCACGTTTTTCTTTATCATTTCAGACTTCCACTCATGGTCGCTAAAGGCCTACACCAGTACGAACTTTGTATAGTAAAAAAAGGTATAGCAACCGGATTTACTTTTCGCCGGAGAGACCGGCCAATCTGACACAGTTTTCCCTATTTTTTTTTTTTTTTATTTGCACGCAGATAACAGCGCAATAGACCTATTGCTAAATTACCCAAGCATCAAGGAGAATGATGGGAATGTATGGACACGCGCCACACGCGCTCGCCTTCCCCGTATAAAAGATTCGAAGTAAAACACCAAAATAAAGCGTTGACAAGCGCGCGTGCAAATGCCATTTGTTTTAGACATTTGCTTTAGAAAAGCTACTACTGCTGACGCCAGCACGTGCAGCGCGTGTAACTACACTCGGAGCATGCTCCCTGGCGCTTGGGAATTTCGCAAAAGGTCTATTGGACCCTGTTAGTCTTTTTATCTAGCATAGTATTACACGATAACTGGCATACCAAAATCTGCGCATCTGCGCTTGAAATTTCCAAAATGACGCGATTTTAAACAGAGTTTGCACGCCAGCCGGATGCCAGGTACTGCCCACTCGGCGGAGCAGACGACATGCGGGGTGAGAGGGAGAGGGCATTTTTTCTCTCTATTACCCTCTTTGCTATGACCCTAATGCAACGTTCTATAAGTGAGGAGAGAAAGGAGGAAAATGAGAAAGAGGCGAGGCGTAAAGGGAGCATGGCTTGTGGAGGCTACGCGGCGGACGTCATGCCCTCTCCTACCCTTCTTTCCTCCTTGGCTGACCTTGGACTGGTTTGGAGCACACGTATTCAAAATTCGGCAACGTCGCCACGGGATGGCGCCACAGCCCCACTGGCCGTGGAAACTGGCTAGGAAACACATTCTGCAAGCGCCGACAGATGGCGGCGGGGTGCATATTTCGTTTATTTCGTAAGGCTATGCGACAGGACGCATAGCAACAGATGCCGCACTGGATTGGCTGGTTATAGGGAGCGACGCCGTGACGTAACCCTTAGCAACCAAAGATTTCTGGCGACGTCCCCCTTCGCCAATTTCGGCGCCGCGCAGTGGTGGACGGCGGGTATAGACCGTCCATTAGGGTCATAGCAGAGAGGGTAATAGAGAAAAAAACATATCCTCCCCCTCTCATCCGCATGTCGTCTGCTCCGCCGAGTGGGCTGTACCTAGCATCCGGCTGGCTTGCAAACTCTTTTTAAAATCGCGTCATTTTGGAAATTTCAAGCGCAGATGCGCAGATTTTGGTATGCCAGTTATCGTGTAATACTATGCTAGATAAAAAGACTAACAGGGTCCCATTGCGCTGTTACCTGCGTGCAAAAAAAAAAAAAAATAATGATAAACTGTGTCAGATTGGCCGGTGTTCGAGGCGGGGCTTAGGCCGCACGTCCGGAGGCTTTCTGGCTCGTGACGACGACCATTCCCCGAAGAGAAGAACCCAGGGGTCCAGTGGAGGTGGGAGAATTGGTAACGTAACGAACGGTTTAATTACATGGTAGCGATACAGTCGTCAAATCCGAGAGAACAACTGAGCAGCCTCACGCCCCGCCTTATATAGGGGTCCGTTTTCCCCCTCACTCTCCGCCAGGGCAGCAGGTGCGACCACCAAGTGCGTTGCAGCAAAGCCCGCCGCGTCGTAGCCAGAAGTGCGTCGTAGCCATGGTTCTCCGCAGTTAGGCCAGGCCTCTCTCCCCTTCCGGAGCGCACGAACCCACACGCACACACACACACGTCCCGTTGACGTCACGGACGCGTTGAGACTCGTTTTGGGCAGGCATCGACAGGTGGGCGACAGTCCAGAACACGTCGGGACTCGTTTCGGGACTCGTTTCCGCAGCGTTGAAACTCGAAAAAGGTTGCCGAAGGTTCCATTCTTAACACCGGTCTCTCCGGCGAAAAGTAAATCCGGTTGCTGTACCTTTTTTACTATACAAAGTTCGTACTGGTGTAGGCCTTTAGGCTTTAGCGACCATGAGTGGAAGTCTGAAATAATAAATAAAAACGTGTTCTCCTGCCGCAATACACGCAGTTGACGGTAGTACTGCCGGCTGACTCAACTGCTATTTAAGTAACGGAAAAAATATATGCTAGTTGATCATTTACCGAAATAGAACAACAGAGAGCTATATTCTGATTTTGGAGTAGCCATAACTATTCTAAGAACGCGAACCACTTCACAACGGCAGCCACGAGCGAGAGTTGGATGTTCCGTACAGCCCGCCGGTACAGCCCAAAGATGGAGAATGGCAACCTCCCGGTTTGTCGTCCGCTAGCGGAGTCGGGTGAGTGCCCTCTCTCTCGTTTTACCCCGCCGAACCCGCTGAATTTCCCGGATGTATGGAGAGGGCGCTGCTGTCGAACAAAATGGTGCCCCCCAAAGAGCGCTAAATGTAATGGTCTATACCACTGGCAGCGTGTCACCCCACCCCGGGCCCCCCGTTCACGCCGCATCGCGACGACAGTCTGCGGATGGGTCACTACAAAATATTAACCCACATTGGGCCGACACGCGGGCTTGACGTCACAGAGCTGCGGCGGCGCTGCGATCGCGCCGGAGCCGGGTGGTGTGGGAAAAAGGGCGCGAGTTTTGCATGGGCGTCATAGCATTTCAGCGTACCGCGAGGCTGTGTAGCCGTTAATTGCACCGAAAGGTACAGAAAAATTAGCTGAGTGAGTTTCCACAAGTTCCCGGCGAACTCTGAAAGGCACAGAAGGTGGATAATATCCGTGGATCGAAAAGAATGGTCGCCTCGCGCGAACGACCGTTTGTGCGGCAAGCACTTGCTTGAAGGCAAGTGCGGCTTCCATTTCAATCTCCGTCCCGAGGCTTGCTTATGTTCAGGGAAACTGTCGTCTGATCGAGACCACCCGGATTTTTTTCCCACGGTGTTCGCGCACAAAGCACCGGCCAAGCACTGGTCGGAGGCTCGCTACGCCCGAGCTACCGAGCAGAAGGGGATCGGCGACAGAACGGCAGTGTTGTAGGCGCTACCGAAAAAAAAGTAACGAAATACGTTACTCGATACTTGCAAAAAAAAAAAAAAAAAGGTACGCGTTACCGAGCTGCGTTACCTAAAAATAAAAGGAACGCGTTACCGCTACCGGTAAAAAGTAACGCACGTTACTTCTGCGTTACTTTTTAAATGATGATTTAACAGGTTTTACTGTCATAAGCTCATATATCAAGAAACATTATGTTCATGCAGAAACGGAACATAATTACTTCATCTCTTTTTACGGTTTCACTCACGAGAAAAAACGCAAAGAAAAGCACAGAAAACTCAGAAATTTACATGGCTTGACGCCTAAAACACGAAAAAAAATTGAAGTGTAATTTCTTTAAGACAAGGGAAGTAGTAACGAGTAACGTAACTACGTTACTTGAAATAGTAACGTAAGTACGTTACCCGTTACTGTGTCGAAAAAGTAACGAGTAGGTTACTACGTTACTGAAAAAAGTAACGCGTTCCTGGTAAAGCCGTTACTTGTAATGTGTTACCGCCAAGACTGCAGAACGGACAAAGCGTTACTGCTTGTCATGACTTGTGGTCATGAGGGTAGGAAAAATATCATACCTTGACTCGAAGATGCTGTGTGTATTTGTTCAATTAATGAATACACTTCCGCAGACCCACAGTCTGCTGATCCCGCCGGCAGTGCGGAAACCGACACGAAGTAATCGTAGGCCTCGAGAGACTTATACGTCTGCACCGTGTCAGCCGTGAACTGGCTTGGCGAATAAACTAAATAAACAACGACGTGAGCCGTCGACTTCAATGGCAGCAACTTCACGTCGGAAGTCCAGCAGGCCTTGTTTGCGGCGTACGGATCCTCGAATGCAACGCCGTCCACGCACAGTTTGTTTCGCTACCGCTGCCGTTCAAGCTCGGGTAGCGAGCTCAAATAGTCGGGCATAGCATACGACATACGTTGTCAGGAAATACGACGCACAAATAAAGCTAGAAGCGTCCCTACAACGTCAACAAAGAGCGAACGCCACACAACGCAATGGCGAAAACATGGAGAGCCGGGCCGCTTCTGCCCACATAGCTTCCGCGCATGCGCGGCCTTCCGGCCGTGTTGGTAAGCAGAGCCGCTCCGCGTGTCGGTCTATCCATGCCGCCTCGCCGCGCCCCGCCGGCGTGCCGAGTACGCCTTCGCCCCGCTGACTCCCACTGCACCTCGGTTAGGTGCGCGCTTTGGACGCCCTCGGAAGCTCCTGCCGCCGGCTTTGGAGACTTGTGGACGTACACGGGCTACGGTTCCGTTCTTCGGCCTGCCTCGCCGTTCTTGGCGAGCAGTCGTCTTACCATGTCGCCGGGCGGTAAGCGCACGGTGTCCTCTCCCCTGTATGCACAGCATGCATGCACAACAACGAAATGGCTCTCTCGTTTTCCGCGCAAAGCGCGCACCTTCCTCATGTAGACGCTAAGTGACCCGATCTGCTTGCACCAGGGAGAAGAGGGGTTTCGAGAATGTTCGCCCCGCGTAAAAGTGCCGAGAGGCTGCATTCACCACGCTTTGTTATATATTACCGCTGCGCGAAATGCCAATCAGCGTAACGGCGGCAGCGATTTCGGCCCATTTTTTTTTTTTTTTAATATTCACGGGAATTATTTGGGCCTACCCTCGAATCAAGAATCTCTAAATATGCCGACGGCACAGCACAGGTACTGCCGCATCAAAGCTATATGAAACAGCAGCTGTGATATTTCAAAAAGACATTCATAAGTTGATGAACTGCTTTTCTGAAAATAACATATTTGTCAATAACACGAAGACAAATTTCATGTGTTTTAGAAGCCCTAAAAAAGAACGAAGCACCCTTCTTAAGCCACTTATCGTGCATTCACCTCACTGCACTCAATGCTACTGTCAAGGGTTACGGTATGACACTGAAACTAAATATATTGGTCTCATTTTGACGAAACTTTATTGTAGAATCTGCATGTAGACCACCTGGTGAAACGATTGCGTGTGGTCTCGGCCCATCAATATAAACTAAGAAGTGGAGAGGTCATCCAAATACGACGTACGGTTTATGTGGCCCTGGGGGAGTCATTATTGCGCTATGGAATTTCTGTCTACGATTCTTGCTCTAACTACAAAAACAAAGGATATAAAAAAAAAATCACGAAGATCATTACTTATGGCTTCAGCCTAGAATATTTTGACTTCAGAAATAAAGGATTCAACTTAATATTTTTTCCTTCGAGAAACTACGCAGATTTATCATTTTAACTAGGTATTACCTCAAAGTGTTCATGCTGATAGGCAAAGAAACCGCTGAGACACACAGATGCATTCTTGGTAGTAGTTGGTACCAAGAAGTTTTACTAATTGTGGTCGAAGGCTGATGAAGTTCTGTGTCCCGTTCTGTTTCAATGAACTACCGTCAAGTTTGGTTCATCTAGGTTTTCTGTCGATGGTAAAGAGTGAACAAAGGAAGCGGTGTGCTGAGATGAACTAACATAAAGCTATAGGTTGTGAGGCAACTTTTGTGTTTTCGCTGTGCTCTGAGGTTTTGGCTGAGTGTGTCTCAGGGACGTCTATATCATTATATTGTGCGTCATGTTTATTCAAATGTACGAATGGCTTTTTTTTTCCCTTTGTTTTCAAGTGTGCAGGAATGTGTATTTATATGATATGTGTATGGCATTATGTGCAATGTGTGCGATAGGTTGTTTTAACTTATACCCACTTCCTTTTTTTTTTTTGGGGGGGGGGGGGGGGGGGCGTCTGGCTTTGACGTTGCGCACATTCAGTAGTTTGCGTATGAACTGGTCTCTTCTTTCGTTCTCTTTGTATTGCTATAACTTTGAACTTTGTTTCGGTCTACTTGTAATAATATACGTAAATGCCGAATCAGCGCCAGGTATCGCGCACAAGCACGCCAGTGCTTGTGCGGATTGCGGTACACTATGCTTTTAAAACTTTTTTTTTTTTTTAACATGAATAAATTTTTGTATTTACAACTCCACAGAAAGGCCACCCATACCACGCATGGAAGCCTGATGCGCAACGTTTTCACCACATTATCAGTATTGCTGACAATATGATGATTTTGTTTTTCAATTTCACCATATTGTTACCTTAGTGACAATGTGGTGAAATTATACATATCAATCGGATAACAATTTTTAGTTCGTAGACAGCCCTACTCTTTTCTTACTCATGTATAGATAGACAGTTCTTCATTTGTCTGACCCGGTGATCTCACGACCCCAGATGCTGCACATCAGTGCACCTGCCAGTTAGGAAACATTATGTATTTTTAAGGAAAAGCGAGATAAATCTCGTTAATAAATAGACAAAAAAAACACGCACAAAGAAAAAGGTAACGTGTCTGTTTGTGCGTTAGTACACCGCTTTGTCCTTACGTTGAGGATGTCCCCAACTGCGCGGGGTATACGTACGTGGCGGTTGCACCAAGCCGGCTCACGGCCTCGTTCGAAATATGACACACCCGACTCGGCTGCTGCGATTTGCAATGCTACACGCTCTCTCCCGCTCAAGTGAACGACTCAGCGGACACGATCAGGCGACTTTTTTTTTTTTTTTGGAAAAGGGGGAGGGGGGATAATTTGATCGGCAGAATTCTCTTCTTGTTTCACACTCGGAGCACCGAGCCTGACGGCGGCCGGTCTTTAATCTATCATCGAGACACTCACCACCCAGGCAACGTCGACTTACGCCTCCGCGTTTCCAACTGCGGTTCAGACATGTTTTTTTGTTGCTCAATCATAGCTGACTTCCGTGTTTCTTTTTTTTTATTATTATTATGTTTCTTTGTCTGCGCTATACGCTATGTGGCTAACGGGAGGACGGGGGGCGAGGCGTAGCGCTCATCAGAACTCCGCGCGGTATGTCGCGGGGATCGCGTCGCCACGGCTTGACGAGATTACATCTCCTTGGGAGCAGGTCGCTGCCTCCAAAACGTGCAATTACACGGCGAGCGTGCGCCTTCGACCGGCGGCCCAAAAACTCCGGGTGCGAACTGGCGCTGTCCCCCTCGGCGCGTGCGCGCGCGCGCCGAGCAAAAAGCGAATGGAGAGGCACGCGCGCCCGGATTAGGCTGCGAACCCCGCGCCCCCGAGCAACCAGGCCCGCGCGGGGGCGCACGAACGACGCGCTCATGACGTCAGCTTGTTGAATCACGCGCTTCATAGGGGGGCGTTCGCAAACAAGGATCGCGGAAAGAAACGGGGGAACTAAAAAATACTCGCGAGGAAAGAGGAGGACACGTTATACTCGTGCACACAACTTTGGACGGTCGCTTGGGGGGGTTTCAATCTGCAAAATCTGATCGTGCTCGCAGGGCGTAGTAGGAGACGATGTTTGTACACGACACAGTCGGACGCAGAAGCGGGTAACGCTGAAACGTCCGTGGGTGCATCCTGCACGTTGCTTCATGGAAGGTGCGAGAGGTCGATGATCATCATCTATGATTATTCACTCTTAAAAAAAAAAAAAGGGTACTGTAGTACCCTCCTTAAGGGGGTAACCGACTTGCACACAGGGCAACCCCTTTTGGAGGTATCGTTACCCCCTGCAACGAGGGTGCAAACTTACCCCCTGGGTTAGGGTGCAACATTGCCTCCTTTTGAAGGTAACCTTAGTTCCTTTTGGTGTTAAAAGGGCATCCTTTCAGGGTCAGCCTTTACCTCCTTTAGGGGGGAATTCCAACCCTTTTGAGAGGTAAGACGACGTAATTGAGGGCGCTGCTTTTACCTCCTTTTGGAGGGAACTATGATCCACTTTGGGGTTAAATGCACACGATGAGGAAAACAGCTCAGAAATCGCGAACTACGAAGAACAAACACGACAGAAAAGTGCTGTCCTGTCGTGTTTGTTCTTCGTAGTGCGGGCTTTCCGAGCTGTTTTCCCCATCATGTATAACAGCAACCAACTGGCCCAGTTCACCACCTTATTACAGGTTCAATGCACACTTGATGGAATCACTTTTACCCTCTAAAGAAAGGTACTATGGCCCTTTGTGGGTATGATAGTACGTGCTTCAAGGGTGGGCCTTATAATAGATGAAGACGGCCTAGTTCTGAAAGTAAATGACAATGTTTTATTGTGTCTGTCACAAACAAAATGGCATAAAAGTCAATGGCATGACTAGACATCTTATCGTGTATCGCTACTGCGTGTATCGTGTATCACTACTGCGTGGTGCACGTTAAAGACCTTAGGCTAGCGGTTGTACTGCACCGGCTAAATTTGTCATCTACAGCTGGGAGACCCGTCGCCCGTTGAGGCAGACCAAGTTCTAGGCTGTATGAACATAAACACAACCTTCTTTTTTTTTTTTTTTTTTAGAGGATGGGTGGGGGAATTGGTGGCCGAGTGGGCTTGCGCAGACCAGCTCTGAGCACGTGAAGCGAAAGCCCGCGCTGCAGAACCCAGGGATCCTAAGTTCAATTCCCACCCCTGCCCGTTTCGAACTGGATGAGCATCGTACCGGCGTGCGGTCGTGTACCACTACTGCGTGGTGCACGTTAAAGACCCCAGACTAGCGGTTGTACTGCACTGGCTAAATTTCTTATCTACAACAGGTGACTCGTCGCAACTTTGAAATGGCTGACCAACTACACGCTGCCTAAATATCCACATCACTCCAATTATTTAGAGGATGGGTAGTGAGCTCAGCGAGCGCTCACGGTTGCCGCATATGGTGTTGACGGCATGAGAGGGCGCCACTAAAGCATGGGCTGTAGTAGCGCATGCATCGCATCGCATTTGCGTTTTCGTCGTCGCCGTCGTCGTCGTCGTCGTCGTCGCAGTCGATTCGGCATTGTTCTTCAATCGACATAAGCAGGGGCGGATTTAGAGGGGGGGTCCGGATGTCCTGACCCCCCTCTTGATTTCTGCATGTGTAAAATTTAGGGCGTGAAACGAGGGAGAGGGGGAGGGGGTTCCTAAACAAATGGTACGCTGACCAACACCTGACCCCCCCCCCCCCCCCCCTCAGGAAATTCCTGCATCCGCCCCTGGACATAAGTGACAGAAAACACGGCGGGAATGACCTGACCGGGAGCCAGTTGGCGCTGCCAAACCGCCAAGCCAAACTTGCTCGCCGAAGGCCCTCGGAACGCGCGGATCCTCCCAGCCCATGCTACCGCAGCGCCGCTGAGCCGCTGCGTACATCCGGGACCTTTCCACGCTCGCCGCTTCACAGCAATGCACACTGTCAATTAATTTACACCCTTAAGGGTGTTTTGCGGTGTCTATAACTCGCACCCTAACACCCCTGAAAAAGTGTGTTTTGGACACAATAACACCCATGTAATGGGTGTTCAAGACAGCATCACACCCTACAAAAGCGTGCAAGGGTGTAAGGGTGTACTGGTTCACAGATTTGCGTTTGATTGTGAACGACTGTGTGAGGACTGCTTGTGACTTCTTATGATAGAGACACTGGCGCAATCAGTTAAAAAGTATTAGAACACTTCCGACCCGCGTATAACCAGACTGGAGGTTTTGTAGTATTTGGAAGGTCAAATTTACGAAGGTCTCTTGTAACATTTTCAGATTTATTTTATGCCCATAGGGAAATTAGTAAAGATATTCAGATCGGAAGTGTACCAAGACTTCTCAATAGATGGCGCCGATGTGTTATTCTAATCATAAGCAGTAACAAGCAGTCGTAACTCAGTTGGTCACAATTACCTGAAAATGTGCGAAAGAGCCACGCTTTTCTGTATCGATTGTAATGGATGTGGTGCCTGCAATAAGAATCTTTTCCTGCTGTTGAAAAGATTAAAAAAAAAATTCTCGAAGTGGTTTCTGCATGCCTGCATCCACTTATGCATAAAACACAGAAATGGAAGATAAAGTCATTTAATTTTTTCTTCCTGCACATAGAGCTCGTTGGCGTCGAATGATGCCTTGTATGCTGCAATAAAACGTACTCCGATGAACTTAGGTCTTGAATAGTAACACCTAAAAATTGTATTCCAATTTGTTGCAAACATTAAATGGTATTATTGTGTACCTTGAGTTAAAACATCAATTGGCTGTGTAACAAACTATAGTTTCTTCCCCTATGTCGATGATCCGAAGCAACCGTCTCCTCCCAACATAAGTACAAGAGTACAAGAACGTGTCAGTGTCCTTGAAACGGGGGCCCGCGTACATGCCACAAGTGAGGGTTTTTTTTCTGCCTCCTAGAAAAAAAGACATTAGAAAACAATATTGTAGATACAGTGAAATGCACGTGACACATTTCTGGCTCAAAATCAAGCCGAAATCTGTGCTGGTGAAACCCCACCCTAGCTTCGTTCGATTAACATGCACCTCCTGCACCGGTGCAGAAAAGTGTAGGACGGTGTACTTCCGGTATGTGTATTGAGATTAGACCGGAAGTACACCGCCCTACACTTTTCTGCACCGGTGCAGGAGGTGCACGTAAATCGAACGAAGCTCCTGTTTTGCTTTGCGTGGAGGAAATGTGTTCCAACGAATTGCTTTTCTGTAGTAGTCGATGACGCCAACTGGAGCACTCGGCAACATTAAATAGCTGCGGATAGTATTAAAATTTTAAATATTGACTGTCCATGCCTTTCATGGGACGCCATATGTCATCGTATCATTCTCCTGCGTCCGTACCTTCTGCAGCATACATTTGGCACCATAGAATGTGTTCTTGGCAAGCCTTGCCGAGAAGAACAGATTCGATGATGCTGAAATGTATGTTGCAGGAGGAACGGCCGCAGGAGCATGATACAGAGCAATGGAAGCTGACGTGACCTCAATGCAAGCCATGTATTCCTTGATAAGAGGAGCCAACGCGTGAGCAATTGAGCTGTCGGCACTCATCGACCGGGACGACTTCGGAGGCAAAAAACATGACGAGGTAAACCAGTATGCGAAGCAAATACGCCCCACTGTGATTCTTGAAATTTTGTCTGGAATGGAGCCACCCACCAAGCTTCCAAGATTTATGAACACCGAATGTAATGTCATCTAAAACTTTCTTAAATACAAATGATTAGGGCAATATGCAGAATCGGTTCACGCGTATACGGTTTTGAAGACTATGTTCAAGACGAAAGATGTTGTTTTGTGAATCCAAGATATGTTTAATCAAGCCACCTCTCTGAAGTGCACTGCTCCCTCAGCCATCTATTGTTTTCGACATGCCATTTAGGAAAATCATTGTCATCTTTCGTGATATTATTTATTAATCAATCCTTCGTAAATATCTGTCTCGCGACTGTGGGACAGAAGCACATTTAGATCACAAAAGCAACTTTTATTTATCACAGCCCTCTGCATACATACTTTTATACTTATATACTTGACTGCAAATACTATGAATGTGTGAATATTCAAAACGTCCAAACGTTCGAGGAACATATTGGTAAGAATTGTACGTGATTCGTGATAATTATATCTTTTACAGTATAGACGCTTTTAGTTTGAATATCCTAAATATTATCCTATAAACAATTTAGAAGACATCAGGTAAGTCAGCTCTACCTCCGTCACACACCCAGGTAAAAAGAAAAATGAACAGCGTTGTTACTTTGTACGTACCATCCTGTCAATTTCGCCAAGTATGCTGAAGTGCCAGAACCATCCTCTTGGTGTGATACGGCTTCCAAGTTGGTCCCAGGCGATGGTAGTGTGCCAGAGTGCAACGGTGCATGCATAAATCTTATGTCATATTTCCACCCGAGAAAACAAAAAAGACGAATATTTGTTTTCTCAAAAATGAAAAAGGAACTTCGGGTTTTGTTTGGCTGAATTAAGCTATAGTAATTGCGAGCACAACATACACGCATAAATCACTTCTGTGATTTGCATTAATTTAAAATCGCAAGAATTTTTAACCTGCTTCAATATACAAGTATAAGCTATACCCGTTTTCACCTCAAGAACCGAAGTAAAGAAAGTCCGGCTCCTTGCGGAGCATTACTAGGTTCCGCCTTCATGTGGAGAATTAAGATATATGTAGGTGAATTTTATATTAGATATAGCATGTTGTCTTATCAAGACGTACACATTCCAAACTCCAAAAGCATCGCTTTTTCCTCCGACAATCAAATCTCGTAAGAACTACTTCGTGCCGCGTAAGAAGAATGCGCAAAACTTGCTTTTTTCTTGAGGTGAAAACGGGTATAGGCTTGTAATTCTACTGTAACAACATAAGCAATGTGCTGTGATGAATACATACAAACCAGCCTTATGGTATCAAAGTCTATACTTATCTGGAATAGGGTTAAATGTAAGTCAACCAACCTACCATTCCTCCGCTCTACTGGATGTCAGGTCCGGGTTGCCTTTGTCCCCATCCTGGAAGAAAGGCTGGCAAGGCGTCCCTGCCATGCTCCTGATGAGCAGCTGTTTTGGTTCTCAACAGCTGCGGGCTGCCAGTACAACCAACTTTGAGTCCATCTTGCTGTCTCTCGGGTGAATGTTCGTTCAACTTTTTGAGACCTAAACGCTGTGTTTGAGGTTCATCTGAAACAAATTAAAACAGAAACCAAACCAATGGTTAGCCTCTTTGTTAGGGGCTTATTTTTGCGATCACATACATAAAAGTGACAAGCAGAAGTGCGGCTTAAATTGACCACAAGCACTTTCATATGTATTGTTCAGATAGTGTCATGACGGGGTCAATATCAAGTGCCAGGCGAGTATGTAAAACATTGCTATTAAACATTCTGCATGCTTCCACACCTCACCTTATGGCATGCACGCAAATAATAACAGGAGCACAAACCTGTTAGTTAGCAAGAGCCCTGCACAGGAACAGTATGTCAGCAGCTGTTTTCCTCCCAATGTTCAGGAACTGCAATAAAAGTTTCTGTCCAGTCGTTCATTTGATTGACCAGGTTGTCAAAACAAATTTAACGCAGAAAAACACGGCGTTTATAGATAACCTTGCGGTACTCCTGTTATTCATACAGCATTCAAATGTCACTGACAGCAACATGAATAACATGTTTCTAATGTATTGCAAAAAATATTAAGGCAACCTCTCATAAACTCCCCGAGGTCAAAGTAGGTTTCCTACAATAACTGCCGCTGTATGGTTGTTACTAAAGGTGAACCTCAGAACCATACACAATGGAGACTATGTGGCTTGAGTGTACCGCATGAGAATCCGCATAATAAACATCAGTTTCTGCTTGGCCGGGAATGGATCTGATATAAAAAGGGAGGATTGGGGATTTATGCCACAAAACAATTGAAGCAATGGCCCCAAAGGCTCCACAAAAGGGACCACCCAGGTTTCGAACCCTAATTTCTGCGCTCCGGAAGCCATTGTGGAACTTTAACACCACAGAAGCACGTGTAACTTATGAGATTGAAACACCAAATCTTATGATAGGTGAACAATCCTCACAGCCACATTTACAGCAGAGAGACTCGGTCCATAGCTGAAAGGAACAACGATTCGATCAGTTATATTGAATGCAAAACACCTTGAACAATGTTTACTATTAGGTCTTATCGTAAGAAATACATACCTTTACTTGGGTTAGTGCTCTAAACTGATCTAGCTCTTCTAATTAATACTTTACATCTTCATATCAATCACAGTAGCAAAAGCAAGGCCCAGGTACTTGTTTCGACTTTTTTATTTGTTTGTTTTTTTTTGTTTTTTTCAATTTACTTAACATGCTAAAAAATTGAAACATGAGACTGGCGCATACTGACGACTCCGCGAAAAAAAATACGAAGTATATACATTTGCCATACCGACTGCGAGACAACATTTTCCCCACACATCAAATCAAGAAACACCGTGCTTCTACAACCCTTAACTTCAAAATATAATTCTAAAAATTATATGGTTGAAAGCAAAGACAAGGGTTAAGAACTGGGCTAGTTGGTAATTCATGACAGCAAATTCAGCGCAAAAGACAAGGTCAAGCAGAGGGACACAAACACATTGTATCGTGTTTGCGAAATTCAGCACCGTCACGATTTATCCACGCAGCTTGACATCTCTCTTTCTAACTTTCCCCCTTCCTTCTCCTTTTCACTTTCACGTTATAAAAGCGGTAACTGAATAAACCTTGATGCGTTTTGTTGCCCAGAATCGGCCCGTCCGTGTCAGTTCTGTCTCAGACACGAAGCATGGTGTCAGAAGTGGGATGAGCATGCTATCCGCCAGTGAAGAAGAAACAGCAAGGAATTTTTGAATCTATGCCGGAGCGCCCGAAGCTGACTGGTGACATAGCAAAGAACTGGCGACTCTCCAAACAAAAGTTAGAGCTGTTTCTGACTGCTTCAGTGCCGGGCAGGAAGCCGATGCCAGCACCGACGAAGACCGCTCTACTGCTAAGCATAGCTAGGGACGACGCCTTGGAGGTGTACAACAATTTCGCCTTCAGTGCGGACGAGGACCGGCAGCATTATGCCACCATCGTCGGGAAGTTTGACAGATACTTCGCAGCGCAGCTAAACAATGTAGATCAAAGCTACCTTCTCGCCGACGTGTGCAAGCGCAAGGTGAGCCAGTAGAGCAGTTCATCAGAGACCTAAGGCAGCTAGCGCAGTCATGCAACTTTAACGCAATGACGGACTCGATGATTAAGGAACAAATTGTTTTTGGAACAAACAACGACAAAGTCCGAGAGAAGTGGCTGCGCGATAACACGCTGAACTTGGTCAAAGCCGAACAAACATGCAAGGCGGCCGAGTTGACTGTTGCACAGAACGAGTTCTGGGCAAGAAAGCAACATGTTGACGCAGTGAAGACGCCTCCAAGGATTGAATCCCCGACAGCAAGAGACAACGCCAGAGCGCAAGAACGACACATTGACACCGCTAAGACGCAGTCGAGTGACAACGAGCCAACTGAAGTGTTCCAGCTGTGTTCCAGTGCCACCGTGTTTGTGCCCCTCTCTTGTTCTTGTTTTTTGTCGCTGAATTTGTTGTCAAACGAAGACAACTTAAGAACTGGAGCTGCGAATGTTATTTACATCGTTAAACAACGGCGATGCGAAAGTGATACACACAATCTGATGGATGCTTAAGCTTATGACGCAGAAACAAGAAACCTCCACTTAAACATCCCACCGATGAAGGAATCATGTTGCCAGATTGTTTAGTTTCGACAGTTCGCGAAAAAAGAGGCGCCGGCTTGAAAGCGAAAAAGTATCGTCACTCCAAGGTAGTTTCGGCCGAGAGAGCGCCTTTAGAGCGCGCGACACTAGAGCGCCGACGTTAGAGCGCGCGAGACGAGGGCGCTGCGACAGTAGCGCGCTTGACACTAGAGCCCACGACACGAGAGCGCATGACCAGTTGAGTGCGCGACACTAGAGCGCACGACCAGTTGAGCGCGCGACACGAGAGCGCACGACCAGTTGAGCGCGCGACACGAGAGCGCACGACCAGTTGAGCGTGCGACACGAGAGCGCACGACCAGTTGAGCAAACACCGAAAAATGTGTGATGTATCCGCGACTCCACAGACAGAACAAAATTGTGCGACTCATCGAATTGAAGCATTGGTGATTTTTGATTCATTGAATACGCCTTTAATAAAAAATAAGAAGGGTACGACTCTTTCTAACCAATTGTTTACGGACATCGGAGAGAAAAGGGGGCAGGGGAGTTAGCTGGGGCATATAGGTACCGGGAAAGTTTGCAGCTGAGTGGAGCAGGGAGTCTAAGATTTCTTCACAGTGCTGCGGTGCGCCTCTCGGATATACTATAAACTGTTTTTTTTTTTTTTTTTTTTGCTATATCTGGTCTATTCTTGACAGGCATTCGGGCTCCGATCTATTTGGCGGCTATTTAGACATCCCTCGCATAAGTTTAAATGGTATTCTGACGTCCATGTCCGTAATGAAGAAAGATCACCGCTAAAACGTATCAGTAAAAAACACATCGAAGGAAAGCTCAGCGCAATTTTATCGCATGCAGATCTTTTCAGCTTTTTAACGGATACAGGAAAACCTCCCCTGAAAATCTGCGATATACAAAATCAAAGAACTAATGAAGCCTTCATTAGTTCTTTGATTTAGAAAACGTTAGAGAAAAAGTTATAAAAATTAGAGAAAAACATTGCAGCTGACCTAGGCTAGGTCAGCTGCAATCTTTGTTTTTTTTTTTTTCCTGCAAAAATGCACACTACCGATATTATTTTTTTTCTGTTAGCTTTTTGTAACACTTTTTGGTTTGCCACACGCAAACATTTCGTCGACTCATTTCGCAATGTCATTGCTGAATACCGCGGAATAAATCCCTGCCAATTTTACATAAAACACGCGATGACCGAAAGAGTGGCTGGTCCGGTCGGTCCACTCGCGCTGGACTGGTTGTGCGCTCTCGTGACGGGCGCTCTAAGTACACGAGCGCTAACGTCGCAGCGCTCTTGAGTCGAGCGCGCTAACGTCGCGTCGCTCTAGTGTCGCGCGCTCTAACGTCGCGGCGCTCTAGTGTCGCGCGCTCTAACGTCGCGGCGCTCAAGTGTCGGCGCTCTAATGTCGGCGCTCAAGTGTCGTGCGCTCTAGTGTTGTACAGCCGTTTTGGCCACGGGGAGGGCATGACGTCAGCTACGTAGCTTTGCCAAGCCATCATCCCGTGTCGCTCGCCTCTTTCTCATCCTCCTTACCTATTTCCCTTTCAGACATGAACCACACGTGCCCACTGAATGGTACATGGTTGCGTCTACGAACTGAGTTCCACCAGGTTCCACCGTGGTTCTGTTCATGATGGCGGCAGCTGACCGCGCTTGCTGCCTTTTATTTGGTCGTGTAACAATAAATGCAAAAAAAAAATGTTTTTTTTTTTTAACTCTGTTATCATCGTGCAAGTGGATACAAGCGTTTAATTAACGATGTGCGTAACTTCATTCAGCTTGAGAAATTATTTGCATTGCAAGACATTTAAATATACATGGGAATTTGGAAAGCGATTATTTTGTGCATCCACTGTGCTTTCCTGATTCGTCTAGCCGGTGGTAGCAAAGGCACAAAGACGACGAGCGCCATGACTCTTTTTTATTGGCTTCATCGCATCGTAGTGTCGGCCGCAGTCGGCATTAATGTGAAACTGCTCTCCATTGTTTTCAAGAACCAAACTTCAAACACCCTTACACCCTAGAAGCATCATGGGCAGTACTCTCATTACTTAACCCATTTCTTGTACCCTCCTAACATCTTTCTCACACGAAGTCACTGTAGAGCACTTTGTAATCAAAAGAATCAAAGTGCATAAAATATTTTCCTTAATTTTTCTTAAATTTGGTTGACCTTTCTCTTTCTCTCCCTTTATTTAATTTTCTCACTGACACTTTAATCATGCCCACCATTTTCGTTTGTGTTTACTAAGTTTCCTTTTTTACCCTTCCTTAATTCTCAGTCTTTCCAGATCCTTTCGCTCCTTTCTCAAAAGTATTTGTAGCTTTTAACGTTAAGGTTTTTTTTATGTCTTCGTCTTCCGAATCAAAACGTGAGTTGTGAGTAAGCGCTTGTCCTGTGTAGTGTTCCTCTTGTCCTTGTCTTTCGAGCTTTTTATTTACGCAATGTTTAACCAACTAGGCCAACAGATTATTTTGCAACAAGCATTAGAAACTAAAAAAAAAAAAAAAGAAACACAAAACAACAACGATGTTTTAGGTTTTATTTTTTTCCTCAGCATAAGCTTCAGAAAAATCAAATGACAAACCCACGACAAAGCAAGGAGGGGCTCTATAAAGACGAAGGTCAAATTTAGTTTTGGTTTTGGTCTGACTTATAAGTTCTTCACTCTCCGTGGCTTTTTCATGAGATTCGGGTAAAATTACGTACAGATACGCGAGCCTCGCCCACCTCTTGAGAAGATTGTTTTTTTCTTGTTTTTTTTTTTTTTTTTGCAGAAACATTTAATCGCTTCCATCGGTGTAAGCAAGTTCGTGTTCCTGGTTTTTCCTTCTCGTGAGTCGTCTTAAAAGCCAGTAGTACTAACTAATTAAAAAAATGCCATGTTGACAGTGTTAATTGATTCACGGATTCATTTTATTTTGATACGAGCTTTCAAACGAAAAATTAATTAGCATAGATCTAGTAGTACCGGGCGTCCGCGAGAAAACCAAACCCTACACCGCAAGAATAAACTAGACATCGCGGAGAGCTCAAACTCCGTCAGAACGTAGCCCTAGCCGTTCGAGCAAGATGCCAAAGTTGCAGCACTAACCGTTATTTCATTCAAAAGTTACAAAAGATTTTTTTTTTTTTTTTTTAATTTTCAATGAGAAAATGGGGCCCGTTTTCGGTTTCCGGCGCCGTAGAGCTCCATGTATTCGAGAGCTCCGTCGGCCAAAAATTTTAAATCAAATTAAAAAAAAATCGCTTCTAACTTTTGAATAAGATAACGGTTGGTGCTGAAACTTTGTCCTCTTGCTCGAACGGCTGGGGCTACGTTCCGACGGAGTTAGAGCTCCCCGCGATGTCTAGTTTATTATTGCGGTGCGAAAAACAGGGTTTGGTTGTCTCGCGGACGCCCGGTACATCATAGCACATGTAAGTACACGAATACACAAAACTGAGCACATACATAGACGGATATTATTTGGCCAAAATGAAAGCGCCAAAACAAATCTCGCACTTCTACTCACCCTGTGCAGCAGGTGGAGAATCGATTGTTGCAGTTCACGTAAAAAATGGGTGCGAATTAAATAACGCTTCGAGTGAGAACGCTCTAGTTGACACTGCATGAGCGTGATGCTCAGCGTGCAGATTTCGAACGTAAATCTATTGTTTTCAAAAATCATTGGTTCTGGAGCGTTTGGTAGTGAACACGGGTATAGACCAGGAATACCGGCATGAGCTTGAAAGCTCATGGTGACTTGTAAATTCGTGTAACGCGAGCATGTTTTCATCCATATCGATTCATGAATTACAAAAGGACAGTGTCCTCGGATTCAGAGTGATGTCTTGCTCGCCATTCTCTGATCTCCTTCGGTAAATCGCAGACACACTACGTGCTACACCGAATAGTAAACGCACCATTTTTACGAAAATTATGTCTTCCTTCCGGCTGAATGAACAATTCCACGTACAAGGACATTATTCGCAAACTTTAATTGAAAACAGAAAATGGATTTGCATATATGCCCGATAGCGTTGATGATCTTAAATATATTTATAACCCCCCCCCCCCTTTTTTTTTTTTTCCTGCCAAAAGAAATTTAAAAAAAAAATATTGTGCTTGGATAGATGAGAAAAACCGGCAAATGACGGCCGATTTTAGATACCGACCGGCAACCGGCCTTTTATTAAAAAAAAAAATAAATAAATACAAATCGGCCGTACCGGTCAAAAACCTGGCATGTGGCAACCCTAGCGAAGTTAATCCGGTTCGTAATGTCAACTTTCATAAAGCACGCGATTTTGTATGTATCTCTTTTTATGAATTTCACCGGAACAGAGAGCGACACGGCATAGAGCGTATAAACAATTGCCTGTTTTTCTCGTTATTCTCATAAATGAAACTGTGTCGCTGTCATCAGTGTTGTTGACCTGGTGGAATGTGCCTAGCCGAGGCACCAACTTGGAGAATTATATTTAGTGTTGGATGGTGATATTTAACGATTTATACAGCTTGAAAAGCGTTGATGATTTGGTCGCACTGTGTATCCACCTCGCGACGCCGGTCGGGTCTATACTAAGGTATATTAAGAGTTTCTAATCGAGTAATCGGTGACCTCTAATCTATCAAATATTATGCTAACCCGTCTAATGTGGCGGCTGATTGAATTGTCCAAGTATTGCGAAATTGTAAATATCACATTATCCATTTCGGGAACAATGCATGCAGGAACACTACGTTTGAATGAAGGCATTGTGTTGCATTTATGGGTTTGTTTGGTATACATTGAAATGCCGTGGACTGTGAGAGGATAGAAAGAAATGTATGCACCCTTTTACTCACGTAAAGTTTCCGGCTACAAGTACAATCTAAGTAAATAAAAAAGTGCAATGTTATTTCCCTGGAATTTTTTTTTTTTTTCATTCGAACATAAAACAATAGACTAAAGAAAAAACGTTGCGGTGTTTTACTGATTTCTTGTCTCCTCACTGCATTCGGTAGCAAACTAGCAACATGTAATACTGAACACAATCCACTACGAAGAAATATTCTCCAGTTTAAAGACGTCTTACAGACAATATTGACATTAAAACACGAATAATTATACTTCATTATTTTTCACGGTTATATTAATAACATTGCATGGAGGCATGACGAAGACGGTTCCCGTGACAACCCCGTAAAATGTCCACTTTAGGTCAATTAATTAGTTAAGAAATCATCTGGCGATTATAATGCATTAGTCGATCAATCGGAAGGCCATTCAATTAATTTTACAGCCCTAGTTTGTATGCAACTGGTAACCGCGCAGAACAGCGCAAATGTATATATTTTGGTTGTTCTGCGCTGCGCAGCTACCAGTTTGGTATCAACCGTCGAAAAATAAAAGAAACGACGTGTTTTTTTTTTATTTTATTTTATTAGAACAAAAATGACAGCACTGTCATTTTCATTTTTAGAAGTTTGACGTCTCCATTAAGTTTCTCGTTCGCCGAAGTTGCTTCGCGTTACAAAAATGTCCTCAATATGCTATAATTGGTAAGGTTGATCCTAAAGAGGCAAAACCTATTATTTATTAAATTATTGTACTTACAACATGCAATGTGTTGTTGCTGTTTTAATAAAGGATTATATATTTTTTTATATAATGTTATTAATTGCGCCGCGGCGAACGTCAGTGCACGAATGTGACGTGATAATTATAGCGACCTAATTACATAAAGTATTCAAATTATCTCTCCAAATATTTGACTTAACTGGCATTTCCAATGAAGGATTTGAAACCTGTTGTAAAAACGGGTTACGGCAGTTTCTATAGTTCAGAAAACAGTTGACGAGTAGTCGAAAGCTTGTCGGCTTTCAAATGTAGAGATTTTCTGCACTTCGTTTTTTACTTAGTAGTTTCCGCGTAGCAGGGCTTTAGAGAGTCTAAATTTGAAAAATAAATAGCGCGGAGCAGAATTGTTTTTCTGAAAGCGTCCAACTACTATAGCCTATTTTTACGGCGGAGAGCTTTCGAATTAAAGGAGGCAAGAAATAGTCCGCTATATTTTGAAACTTTCGTACCGAAAAGCAGGCTTTTGACATTCACCCCCCTCTCTCTTTTGGCTCACTAAACGATATGCGATTAGTAAAATCCCAACCTAAAATCATTCATCCCAGCCCAAATTTCATTTCGGTGTTTCAAGATTGAACAGAGTATAATAGTCTATAAAAGTTAACTTGACACAAATCGCGCACTGTGATGCTAGGAAGTGCCGATGCTCTAGACTGTGCGATACAGTTAGCGCGAACATCGGCGCTTTTTCGATCAGCACCACATTTCACTGCTTGGGTTTGGTGTCTCGAATGAGCATTTTCCGCCACATTAGTAGTTATGCTTATGACAGCCTTCCGATTCTAAGAGAAAGACAGGAAACAGCGCATATCACTTGTTAACGCTAACTTTTAGCGCCCACGTTCCGCCTGCAACGGTGTGCTGTCCACAGGCAAAACCTTTTCTTATTATTTCTTAGATGAAGTTTAGGTTGGAGTACGTTGTCAGCGACAACATGCAGTTGAATAAAATTGCTAAGCACAGCGGATCTCCTCCCACCTCATCCCTTCCAACGGAGCGTAAAAGAGAGAATACCACTGATACCACCGCCACATCTCCGGCCAGACAACTTGTGCCATCTATCGATGGCAACGTCACCCACGCGCTCCGAGTTGTTCCTGTTGGCCGCCGCATGTCGCACGCCGGCTAGTCGAAAAAGAGCACCATAGTAGCGTAGTAGCGATTGGGGTTTTGCCGGTTTTGCTTTGTCTTTGTGGACGACGTCCTTTTGTAGACGGCTACGTGTTTACGTTCCGTGGCCCCGCAGCACTAAAGCTAAACCATGAGGCAAGGATTTAGACATGAATTTAGACCATATAATCAAAAGCCCGAGACAAAATTTTGGGTTATGGATGTTTGCTCACCAGCTCGTCTTTATACTTTCTCTTTCCGCATTAAATGGGGGCGGGGGTTGGTTAGAGCAGTGTTGGTTAAAGTCAGTGTTGGGTAAAGTACATCTAAAAGGTACTTCAAGTAAAGTACAAAGTAAACGAGACGTGATGTACTTTAAGTAAAGTAAGTACACTGGGTGCAACGTACTTGAAGTCAAGTACTATAAATACAATGTACTTTCAAAGTAAAGTACAAGTATTTAACACAATCTTTCATGATGCCCTTTAATTCCCCTATACAGTGATTTTTTAACTGGTATGCCTTGCCCAGGGGTAATCAGGGGTGTTTGACCTATTTTCAAAAACAGCGGCGAATATTTGACAAAGTCAAGTGGCCACAGAGTAGTTATTTTCAGGAATGGAACCAAATTCAGAAGACCCTCTTCTGAATTTGGCGCCCCTAGCACTGGATTGTTGCACTCGGGGTTAAATGTTAAAGGAGAGAGCATGATGTAAGCCCCGTAGCTTTCGCAAGCAATCCTCTCGTAAAGAAGTGCCCTCTTCTTAATGAAAAAAAACAACAGAAGAGTGAGTGTGCAAGCGAGCTGGTGATAATTAATCATAATGTTACACCTGAGATTGGGGTGCAAAAAAATTAAGGAACTTTCAAATAGAAGGAAAAGAAAAAAGAGAATGTCTCAAAACATTGTGACGTTCTCCTCTGATATCTTTTACTTCGACTTGAAATGAAAATGTAATATTTCCGCACCACAATCTCAGGTGCTACATTATGATTAATTTTCTTCTTCCAATATTTTAACCCCCCTCGCTTGCGCAGACCGACTGAGAAGTAGCAGAGTTCAAAAAGCTACGGGAAAGCCGCCCCTAGAACAAATGGAGTGATCGTCGTCTGCTCAGGTTTCTGGCAAAAGTAAAATATTCCTCCCAGTATTTCTTCGGAGTTGTCAAAGCATCATTTCGTGATACAAATTTAACAAAACCAAATTTGGGGAATGTACTTTGAAGTCGGGAATTTCTACTTTCCCCGGAAAGTACCAGGAAAAAATACTCTAAGTAAAGACCAAGTACATACTCAGAGAATGTACTTCAAGTAAAGTACAAGTTTCCTAAAGCTACTTGAAGTAGTACTTTAAGTACAATGTACTTAAAGTACTTCCCAACACTGGTTAAAGTACATCTAAGAAGTACTTGAAGGAAAGTACAAAATAAATTAGAGGTTAGTAAAGTAGCAAGTACACCGGGCGCAATGTACTTGAAGTAAAGTACTACACGAATTATGTGCTTTCAAAGTAAAGTACAAATACTTCTAACACAATCTTTCATGATGCCCTTCGATTTTTTTTTTTGTTTTTGTTTTGTTTTCGTTTTTAACTGGTAGGCATTGCCCCAGGGGTAATCGGGGGAGCATCGGTTATTTTCGGAAATGGCAGCCAATATTGGATAAAGTCAAGTGGCCACAGAGTAGTTGTTTTACTCTCGCTGACGAACTATTTAACACAATCAACTTATAAGGCACTTATTTGTATCGGTCTCATAGCCACCATTACGTCACTCAGGGAAATGACTGGATGACGTCTCGAAAGTCGATAGCGCGTTTTTACATCACGATAAGCTATTTGTTTTTTACGAGTTGGATTCAATTTTACTGGGATAGCCAAGGACATGAGCATGTTATCCTTGGAAGAGCTTAATTTCACCAAGACCAAATTTGGCAATATACTTTCAAGTCGGGAGTTGTACTTTCCTCGAAAACTACCATAAAAAAAAAGCAAAAAAAAAAACTTTAAAAATACAAGTACATACTCAGAGAAAGTAGTTCAGGTAAAGTTCAAGTATTCTAAACTTCCTTGAAGTAGTACTAAGTACAATGTAGTAAAGTACTTCCCAACACTGGGTTAGACGAACCCATCCAAACACAACCGAAAGCAAACACCCTCTCTTACCCTTATTTCTTCTTTCTCTTTCAACATTCTGCGGCGTCGCCGTCAAGTTAGTTCACTAGCTCATTCGAGTTCAGTTTACGCGCCTCTCTTATTTCTTTGTTTAGCTTTCCTTTTTCTTTCAACCTTACACAGCTAGTGTGTTAATAAGGAATTCTTCACCAAGAGAGTATCAGACGTAGAAAAAATTGTGAGCAGCAGCAGAGGCTTTATTCTCGACGTTTCGAGCAGAGCCTGCTCTTTTTCAAGTGATAAGAAATACAAGAAAAATTATAAGGAATACAAGAATAAGATAAGAAACACGAACTGCCGCAGGCGCCACTGCATCGCCGCGGTCAAGTTCAGTCGCAGCGCTTCGCTGTTCAATGCTTGAGGCAAAGTCTCTTTCGCCTTCGTTTTGCAAGTTTAACTGGAAACCTGGGCAGCGACCTGGGCCGCCTCTCTTCTGCGTGGGGCAGTGAGTGCGATACGCTGCTTTTGTTTGCCGCGTGAGTGTTCGTGCTGCCGGTACCGGTACTAAGACTTGCGTCCATCCTTTGACACTGTGCCCCTCTGCCTTCGTTCACTTAACCTTAGACTAGAAGGCGGTCTGAATCAATAAAGAGATCACAGCGCCAGCTGTCATCGAAACAAGCGAGACAGACACGCGTAGGGGTTCCTATCGTTTCGTCGAAACTCGTTTCGTGGAATTACGTTTCGTGGACAACTCTGCATGGACACACCTTTCATGGACACACGTTTCGTCGACACGAACGTTTCATCGACACCCGTTACGCAAATTGCACGTTGTAGGGACATTTCGTCAAGCGTGTATCACGGGTGCGCGTTAACCCCTTCCCCCGCCTCCGTTCACGCCCCCCTTCCTCCGCCTTCGTTCACGCCGCTTCGCGGCGACAGTCTGCGGCGGCTCATCACAAAGATGTTAAGCCACCTGACAGACCCGTACACGCCGCTTCGCGGCGACAGTCTTATGCAGCTTATTCACAAAAGAAAAAAAAAAAAGGTTAATTTGAGCTGTTGATGAAACGTTTTGTCGATGAAACAATCTCGATGAAAAGTCGTTCGATGAACTGATTGCCAGCGCACGCGTAGCACCTCTTAATTAAAGGAGCAAGTTGTTCTTTGTGTGTGCTCTTTCTTCTTCTTTTTCTACTTTTTTTATGCGGTTAGTTTTAGACGAGAAGGCACAGTCATGCTTTCTTCGTACTGTACGGGCAGAGCTTGCAAAGTGTCGGCGCCTCTCTGAAATTTGCCTCCTCTCGAATTCTGTCGCCCGAGGCTTCAGACCGTGAGTACGCCACTGAATCTTCAGTTGCGAACCGTCAATGCGAAATGTGAAGACGGCTCAAATATTTTCACACGGAAGTTGTATATTGTGTAAGAAGCATACATATTGGAAGACATTGACAGCCTTGGAAACGAAAATGACACTGACGTCGGGAGCGCAGCAGTAGAAAATTTTGAACGAGGAACCATCCAGAAAGCCAAGAAATCTGGTAGGCACATACTTCATTTTTTTTTCTTAAATACGTATATTGTGTGTGTATGTGTGTGTGCGGGGGGGGGGGGGGGGGGGGGTGTTCACC
This sequence comes from Ixodes persulcatus, assembly GCA_013358835.2. Classification (NCBI taxonomy): domain Eukaryota; kingdom Metazoa; phylum Arthropoda; class Arachnida; order Ixodida; family Ixodidae; genus Ixodes; species Ixodes persulcatus. The sequence goes on along the minus strand of JABSTQ010011336.1, from coordinate 479,185 downwards.
GGTATCACGCTCTCTCGACAAAGCGTTCTGAAGCTCGGTCAAAAGTACTTTACATTTTACAGCGAAGCTCGTTAGTCGGATTTTTTTCGTGTCGGCGTCCTCACAAAAAAAAAAAAAAAAAAAAAAAAACTTTAGCGTTTGAAGCGAAACGTGCATGCATAACGCATACAACATACAGCACGCACATCATTCGTTTCAATAAAGAACAAGCACAAAACAAGCATCCGAACCACATAATTGATAATAAGGCTCTCCTCATAACAATGCGAAGTATGTAGAGCTCACCGCATACGTTTATCGGTAAAGATTACTGTTGCGTAAGCTGCCGCGGCGACGGCAGGTTGCGACTTGGGGAGTGACGTCACTAACCTTTTCATTGTTGTTGCAGCACCGCTACGGGTTGGCCACGCATAGTTCGGACTCCCGAGGAGCAGCGTGAATACGATGAGCGGCAATAGGAAAAGAAACGGCAATACGACCACCAGCGGCATTTGGTATAGTGCAGTGAACAATCGTTGCAGGTGATACCACAGCTTCGCTGGCCAACCACCTTCACAGCGTAGATTAAAGCCCCAACTTAATATATATATATATTGTTCTTGCATGGTTTTAAAGGGATCTCTTACAGTTCCTAAGTGCAGACTTTCTTGACTCTGTGACTTGCGTGGTCAATTCAACTGCACGTGTTTTGGCTCTCTCAAACAATTCCACTTTATTGATGCTTTGTTGCCTTGCCAGAAAATCAGGTGTTGTGCTCTAGCAAAGAAATGTTAAGGCCCCTTTCTGGTTTGTTTTTCAGCATTGTTTTTCGTAGGAACTACTCGAGGCCAAACCCTTCAGCGTTGGAAATGGCGATGATGAGCTTCTCCCTCAGAACGTCCTTGCTCTTGTACTTGGGCAGCACAAGCTGGTTGAAGCACGTGTGGGACACGGGCAGCCTGAGAGAAAAGGGGGTACAAGCTCTATAGTCGGTTACAAGTTAAGAAGGTAGGAGAAGCTCCTCCCACAAGCGTGGTGCGCCGGTTTCAAATCCCTCCGCAATCGAAAGAAGAGTTCACTGGAAACGCTCCTTGTTCCGCTTCAATGGATAGATAATGGCCACAGAGTGGTGCCAACTTGTCTCCGACCCCCTACTTTTTAAGAAAGCGACCTTTGTATTCATCGGAGAAGGAACCGAGCCCCTGAAAGCAGCCTTTGTATCAATCGGAGGGGGAAGCTAATCCCCGAAAGTCGTCTTTGTTTCCATCGGAAGGGGGAAGACTTAATCTTCCTCTCGTGGCTTCCACAATGCTAAGTCAAAGTCGAGAGATAAAGCAAATATGTACAGAAAGGCACGACCCTCCTCGCGCGTTGGCCGCAACGTCACGGAAACGATGGGACGCTATTGGATGCGGAGGTGGCGGAGGGATATATGATTCCCTTTGAGGGGCATTTGCCGCTACCTTCTTGACATGTAACCCACTATAGTTGCGGCTACGTTTTGAGCATAAACTCTTGGGACTTGCTTTCAACAGATAGCCTGTTCATTTATTCTTCCCTCCTGTCTTCTACCTTCAAATACCACTCGTTCAAGAAATATATCTTATAGGTGCAAGACGCTGCCATATGAATAAACAAAGTGTCAAAATTTGGAAGTTATTTTTCTTCCATGGCTAGATTTTTGTCCGGAAAAGAGCAAGAGCTAAGTTGACCCTCGTCGCTTTTAGTTGAGTGTGTCTAAAGTTTAACTGCTTGCACACTATCGATGCGGGATTCCTTGTTGAAGCTGGTGGATCAGTTTGACTATTCAACAGTTGAACATCAATACCTGTAGTGGCGGCGTAGTTATAGCACTCTTGCGAGAGAGCACATTGAAACGTCACTGTCTGTCGTTAAACAGTATTTTTCCCCGGATAAGTGTTAATAAATTTAACCTATAAATTAGAATCTGTATGCTTATTTTGATTATGCATACTTCAACTAACTATTGTAGCAATCATACTTGTGTTGTTGTCATGTTGGCTGCATTGTTGTTTACTCTAGGCAGACATAAATCTGTACACAAGACTAGATAGTCAACCGATACTTACATGTCTGTGTTGTTGTTTAGGGAAGATATTTTGAAGGTCATCTCGCCCATCCCTCCCACGGGGACGCGATCGCTTCCAGTGGCAAATCGTAGAAACTGCTTCTGTACTTCAGGGCCGAACGATATTACTATGTCCCAAAAATCTCTGAAAGGGATATGTGCATATTTAAATGTTAAGTTTTGTCTATTAGCGACAAGCACGGTATTGCTCAAAAACTTTTTGCAAAGTGAACTGCTTTCCAAGTAGTGATTCAACACTGCTGTTACATCCCAGTTAGCTTTAATTTTTTCTGATTATAGAAATGAGAATACCTGATGATTGGTTCATTCTCGTCAAAGTTATCATATATTGTCACTTTTCGAAGTTCTTCTAAATCCAGCTTCGGACAGCCGCAGACAAGCATTTCAACCTCCTCCGGCCGAAGCATCTGTAGGATGGAACAGTAAGACCTTATTCCTTTGGAATCATAGAGCCCACTGAACACGAATCTGGAACACTTCATATGAAACTTCCCACACAGTACACATCAAATGATTGCACACGGCTCGACTGTGAGGCTCTGCGAGGTTAATTGAATGTGGATTTAAAGTCTATGTTCCAGTGAGATAGAGCGAGCTGCTGGTACCTGTGTTTCAGCTGTTTAAGTAAGTCTCATGCTCTTGATGTCTCTGATTTTCTATATATAACGCTCTAACCCACTCAGCTGTTTTCTTCAGTCTAGTTTTTTTTTAAGACGCTCCTCTTCCCTGTGCTCCGTGCGTGACAAACGTTGCTTGCACTGCGTCCTTCATGTGTCATTAATTTGGGTCAGTTTTGAGTTATTTCCAATAAGTTACTACTGACGATATCTGCTTCTGCTCTCATCCATAATGTGTTCATCCTTAACATTGTATTAGCTATCTCATTGTCTCCAAAGTATTATGCCGGACTACAGGCCCCATTTCGAGGGTTCTAATCCCGGTCGAGGTGCCAGAAATCTCACGGGGGCTTATTGAGGCATAGGTATAGTGCGGCAAATATTTTATAGGGAGTATTCACTGGCGGCCATAGCTGTGTGCGCGACAGCTGAGCGCGTGCTGATGGCGAGCTTCCACAGTTCTTTTGCAACGTGCATTCCACACCATCAAGATCGCCGGTCTTAGCAGCCTATTAATGTGATCTCGTTCTAAGCATGCGCTTTAAACAGAACCCTCAAATATGGCATCCAGTGAATACGCCCTATTGGCGACGTGAGCGATCGAAAGCGTCGCTGTGGTCCGCCTGCCGCAATTGGCCGAATGCTGACCATGACGTCAGCAAAGGATTTCTTATCGACGAAAACAAGAAGAATGTAAGAATTTTAACTTTGACGGTGTTGGTAGTGTTGCTTTGAGAGCGCAATGATTTCAAGCTTCCACCGTGCTAATTACAAGCACCATTGAGCTTGTTGTTCGCAAGGTAATGACGTCCCGAGAGGGAACCATACGAGGGCGCCACCAAAACATTTCGCCGCTAATAGTTAACATTTACCCCAGATTTTCGCTGGTGTGCGCCAGACGGCCAAATTAAGTAATAACTTATTTGGCACGCAAGCCCTATCATTCAGATTTCTGGACACTCCATTAACCCTTTTCCGGTCGTTAACCCTCTTAACCGGTCGCTAACCCTTATTAACCCTTTTACGGTGTACGGCGGCGATTAGACATTTGAAAGTGCCCGCCTAAACGCGAATCCACACGCACCGCGGGAGGTTTTGTGATTTGTAATGTCTTTAGTGAGTCATAAACATTATATTCCCACATTGTTTCGCTTTGCTAAAGCTATATATAGTAAAAAAAAAATAAAGAAAGATGCTTCGGGCACGTGATACGCAAGGTCGCTTCGCATATCGGCTGCTCTGGCAGTAATGCAATTGGAGCGCCAGGTCTTCAGATTCAGAATTTTTAACGCTTCTTGGAATTTAATTTACAGGATGAGAGCTTACCATCTGATGGAGAAGCTCTGGAAAGTACTTCCGGCTTGGAATTCGAAACCACCAAAATGTCGGAGGAGCGGACGCGCCAAAATGGGAACTCGCCAAAATGAAACCGAATGTAAGAAGGGTTACGACTTTTCACCTTCAATATTTCCATTTGATGATTCTAAACCTGAACAGCTTGAAATCACTGTATGTGTCCCCACTAGATAGTTAAGAAAACCTTATGCATTGACCATTTCTTTATCCTATTCATTTGAAAATGAAACCCGAGTACTAATAAACATTGTGTTGAAAAAAAAAAAAAAAAAACTTTAACGTCAAAGGGTTTAGGGCAAAACGTACACAACTCTGTTCATAGCTTTTTTTTTTATGAAATACGGAGCGTAGAACGACTTACAATGAGGGCATTTGATGCACAGACGCTGTGGAACCCCAAGTAAAAGGCTTTGAAGGGCTGAGCAATTGCCTTGTTCAAAACAAGGTCCACGTACAGGTCGACGTATTCTAATTAGGAAAAATAAGAGAACGTATCATGTAGAAAGGCAGGTAATAATTTATATCATTATTCTTCCCCAATTAATAATGATCTCTGAAAGTTAAAATATTTAGGCAGTCAAATCTCTAGGGACATTTGTAATAATGTCAAGTAAAACCAGTCATAAGAGCATGGAGACATGTGCTTCACTTTTGTTTATGTTCTCATAAGTTCGTTGGGATACCTTAAGGGTAAATTCCTTTAGCTGTCGTAAGTAGTGTAGTCATTCACGAAACACAAAGGGCAGAATTGTTTCTGCTAATGTTTGAATAGTTTTCTTGCCAAACACGCTCTCGCAAAGTAGGTTGATTTCACAAGGTGCGAAAACTGGTGATAGGGGAGCGGAAGTAAATTTCTTAATTCTATGAAGTAAGTGGCAGAAGTCTGTTGAAACTGAGAAGACAGGCTGCCTTACCATTTCTGTTTTCGCTCGTCACTGGAATGTCCTCGCCACCCACTTTTAAAGTGTGTGTTTTTACTTCCCCAAACTCTTCAACGGAGACCTTGACATAAACAGAGCATGTAGCAAGTTATATGCCAGATTAGCCAGACTAGGTAGATGAACTGTTTCACAAAGATTGTAAACAGCCCCTGATCAACTTGCCTGGAAGTTCATGCAGAAGTCTTCTTCTACATTTCCTTCATATGACAGAAGCTCCTTCAAGCCTACTGCAACATCCTAGAAATGCAATATCGCATTGACATATCGCTGCAACTTCCTACAAATACAATGAATACGACATAACATATATAGGGTCATAAAATTAAGGACAACTCCTTCTATGGTTGACTGTACCCAAGTCAACAGTTTTGTTGCTCATCGGTCATGTCATTGTCTCTAAAGACCCGTTCACACACTTGCAACCGTGGAGGACTGACTGAAGGCTGGTTCACACACTTGCGCGTAAGTCCGTCCGAGTGAGACTGCAACGGCTTGCGACGTTAATCATTTTACGGGTTGCTATGACAGCGGGGTTCCAAGCCGCTTCTGGTGATCTTGATTCTGATAATTGCGACCCACTTTGGAAATAGGGCGTAATGCTCACACGGAAGTTGGAAGCACATTCAAAAGTGTAAAATAAAACGGGGGCAGTCTCAGCTACAGCTGTGTATTTTATTACCTGGAGACTAGCATAAATAAATCATCCAATATAATTACATTTTTATGTATAGCCGCCTATGTTTATTGGCAACTGATTAAAATGTGGTTAACTTCGCTCGCAAACGTGTGGGAACACGCCGACTGCGGACAAGATCTCTTGTCGTAATAAGCATGCTACTCCCATGTGCAAAGTTTTTTGAGATAACTCAAGTAAGTCATTAAAGTAATTGTAAATTACTCTATAGAATTAGTAGGGGCTCATGTTAGCTTAGACTGCTGCCTCTTCAACGTTTTGGTAAATCTAAGATTTTATTTATTAATTTATTTATTTATTTATTTATTTATCAATACTACCTGGCCCAAAGGGCCGTGGTAGGAGATGCACAAAAATACAAATAATAAGACGACTACAATTGAACACCAGGGATAATGTGGCCCAAAACATTATACATTATAAATATAAATAGCACCCAGCATACAAAACAATAAATATTAATAAGACAGAGTCTGAATTGGTCACATCAGCGGGCAGAAAGGAGGCCTAAAACATTATGCAATATATATAGCACCCAGCATACAAAACAATAACTATGAACAAGTCATCTCAACGTGAGAAAAATTAATTTCAATCTATTTTGAAAAGAAGACAGTGGCTTTATCGATAAAATAGTCAACAGAGTCTGAATTGGCAACATCAGCGGGCAGCTTGTTCCATTCAACAATGGTCCTAGGGAAAAAGGAGTATTTGAATGTGTCCAATCGCACTTGATAGTCCAGATGATAAATAATGAATGTGTACAACTGAGGTTGGAAAAACAACACAATGTTAATTGCACGGAGTGTTTTGTATTTCTTCCATATTGCAGTTAATTTATTCTTGAGGCTTTTCTTGACTTTTGTGGAGCTTGGTTACCATATTCACAGCTGAATAAACCATCGGCACCGTCCCCCTTTTTACCCAACCGATCAAACGAGTTAACCTACGGCGCAAAGAAAAATGATATCCACGATATAGCAGACTTGTAGAGAATTATAAGCCAATATACACTAGACACCTTGTTTACACTTACCGGCATCACTTCAGCCAGGTCATCAGTTGTGAACTTGCAGATGCCTACATTTGCATTCTCAATGTTATGAGGAACTACGGGGGGGTTTAGAAGCTTTTTGTAGCAGGCCGTGGGGAAATGTAGGTCCAGGATGATGGAATTGTATACGGCCAGTCCCATGAGGTGAGAACGGTTAAGGAACTTTTTTATTTGAAAAACATTTCGATTCATTTTCTTAGAAATATAAATTGACACCGTGGTTATAAAGAGAGGTCACAGCATATAAATTCGAACGTTTGACTATTCTATATGAAGTTTTTCGCATGCTATTGAATGTCCCGGGTGTTTCAACTAACATGTGCCCAGACTTAAAAAAAAAAAAAAAAAAAAAACGTTGTGTTGAATTATTGCAGTATTGTTAGGTCCTATTGAGGAAGTAAATATATATTTTACGATGTGCAAAACTGGCTAGTGAACACATTAAATGGCAAACATTTTGCGTATTTGTGCGAAAACGCTTCTATACAAAAAGTTGTAGAGCGTGTTGAGAAACACGACATCGTGTCCTTTTCATAAAGGTATAGCCTTTGTGTGTCTAATTTTGTCGATTTTTTAGGAAAGCTCGAAAATCTCGCGCGAGGTTTAACAAAAGCCCACGGGACACCCGCCAGCTAGATGAGATGTCAGTGTCCTTTTTCACGTAGATTTTGTTTCAAAAGCTTTCAAGATTTAAAAGCTTTCTTTCAAGCTCGGAATAGTTCGACACACGAATGCTACTTTGGTGGAAACGACACGATGGAATGTTTCTCAACACGCTGTACAACTTCTAAGTTGAAGGATTCGCGCACAAATAAGTATTTAAAAAGTTGGATAATTAATATGTGTTGATTAATCAGTTTGGCCAGCGCAAAAAAAAAAATATTGATTTTCTCAATAGGATTGTGAACAATACTGCGTTGGTTCGACACGCGTAGCTGAACCAGCTTTTCTAAATCTTGTCACAAGTTAGCTAAAACACCCATCAAGCTTCAAAATTTTCGGGGTTATAATTTTTTTTTTTTACACAATTATTACAGTATCTCGGGGCCAGACAACCATGACTGAACTAACATAATCGGTTTAGCCCACGGAACACTCTCTCTACAATCCTCCCTCGTTGTCTTTCTGCAGCCGAACTTGCTTGCATTCGTACAATTTGTTGAGTGATTTCCATGGAGAAAGAAAATGGTGAAGTCGAGGAAGCGAGGGACGCTGGCAGCTGACATCACATACGTTTCCGACATAGCCGCTTCAGTGTGTGGGTGGAGCCAATGATTCCGCAGCTAAATCTATTCTGTTCGTGAAACTAATGCTTTGTTCACAATTTTACTGAACGCGATTGATTCTGTTCCGACATTGTTATCTAAGGTGTTATTTTCTGCGTAGCATGACCCTTTCAATTAGTTCTCGAATATCGTCACAAAATGTGTCTAATATTCTTACGAAATGCTGGTGGATCTGCTCGACATCCTCTGTCGAAGTGTGCTCCGTGAGCTAGCTCATATAAGGCCAGCCCTGGAATCACAAAGGAGAGTCAGTTTCAAGAGAGTGTCACTAAGCCCTCGGTAACGTAATTCAATGTTTCGGTGCTTCGAGCAAGTTTTGCACTCTCATGTGGCTTCCACCTGTCACCGATTTTGGCGTCACAATGCACTATCTGAACCCCTGTGGTTTTTTTTTTCAAAGGATATAACTCCTATCAGGTTGTACTCCCTGAGGTTTCCCAGCTGTGTGGTGCTGAACCAGTAACATCTTGCCTTATTATGGTACACAAACATCCCTGCATAAAAAAAGAAAACAAGTCAGAAACCACCGCAAAATAAATTTGCGAGGACAGTCATACCATAGTCGGGACTAAATATCTGTCGTATGAGCAGGAGGAACCATTCCTTCGTAAGACCTCCCATATCGAGACCAGGCTCACCAACAAAGGTGACCTTCAGCTTTTTCTTCAGGTCTGTCTGCTTCCGAGCAATCTGAAATACATCACGGAACCCCTCACTAATTATCTTGCAGCATTCGAGTGTTTACATTGTTGGTTCCTTTCTGACTCCTGAACAGTGAAACGATACGTACACAGTAAAACATTGTAGAATTTACGTACCTCATTAAGCGAGTCAGATACAAGATATGATCGTCGAACATTCAGATTGAGAAAGAAGACATCGATGTCAGGAGCTTGGTGGTGGAGGGCTCGATTCAGAAGACTGCGCTGTAAATAGAAAATTGGTGTTCAAGTAACAATCGCTCTGCAACTTTGTTTAGGTTACTAATTTCCTGTCCTGAACGCACTTACAAGAACTAGGTAATGTTGGTAATGAAGTAGATTTTCATTTAAAATAGATACTAGAAATTAGGTTCATAAAAATCACAGCGAACTTGTACGGTGGCGGTGGAACTGCCTTGGGCTATTTTATTTCGAAGAGTGAGCTCTCCTTCAACCCCATTTTAGGGTCTTTCACTCTCCTCTTGCACCAACGGCGGTACAAAAAATCAACCGTTGGTGCCATAGTGCAAGTATATCGGAGAAGTTTTAAAGTGGAATACCGCAATCTGTGCATGTGCAGTGTTCGAATTTGCTTGTGGAAGCATATAAAACCTTGAAGACATCCTTACCCTAGCATTCAGTATCATCTGTTGTTCAGAGTCTCGTTGGAGAATAGACTTCTTAGCTACAATGCTGAGTATGAAAGGGTACTGGCAGTAGGAGAACCTGCATAAATGACAATACATTGTGCCTTTATGTCCGTCACAATCATTGTAATACCCCATTCACACAATCGACATAAAGGTACCTTTAACATAGGTCCCTTTGCTATCGGCGAATCAGCCCGTGCTCTTGGGTCGCGAGCACACGCCACGCGCGGAAGATCGTTAATTGATTGGCCGCAAAGAATAAAGGTCCCTTAGCTAAAGGTACCTTTACGGTCGTGTGAATGGGGTATTAGAGTGGATTAAGGGCTCCCACTAGCATACTGGTATTGCGGCCGTTAAAATTGTTTTGAAGCTTTGTTTTAGAACTTCGTATTAGAATATATTTTTAACTTCTTAAAATCTAGTTAAGTAAACTCTTACGTGTTTTAACATGTTGGTGCGATATTCAATCATGTTCTAACTATTTCCATTTTTGTACTATTTATGACTACACTGCCTTTCGTCAGTGTCCTGCTAAAAATCAAGTTCGTGGTAGTTACAATTTCAAACCCCATTGAACTGCAAAGGTGCACGATGACTTACTTTGAGTGCTTGCCGGGGGATTGCCACCTGTAGTATTCAGACATAAGGTCGATGTGGTCCAAGGCACTATTGTAAAAGTCTGTGTAGTTCAAAATGTTTGGAGTCTTTTTATTGTTGGCTGCATCTGGTGGGACAAAGAATGTTACGGAACTTATTTTGTCAGGCCTAACAGTTAAGTTGTGGCATTGGCCAAAACGAGATTCGTGTAATTTAAAAAAAAAAAAAATAACATCCACGTGCTCCAGTGCGTACGAGCCGCATTGAATACAAGCACCATATTCACCGCGTTTAAAGCTAAACTTTCATGACTCCATGGAACGGCTATAGGAGCTTTATTTAAAAGCTTAACTTCGGATCATTAACTAAAAAATAATGCAGATACTATGTGCATTGCTGCCAATACAATTTAGCAAAATGCTTGTAAACTTTGCGCCACCAAACAGTCTTGACTCACTTATTAGTGCCAGAACTCGAGTAGCACATGGAATCCACCACCGGCTCTTGCTTATGGATGGTAGTTTGTGACCGTTGGCTGGAGGGAATTCCCGTATGGTGATGAATTGGAGCAGGCGTTTGACCAGGCCTCGAAGCCTGTCTGCTGGAGAACTGTAAGGTTCCCAGTAAGTTTCTGGAGGTTTTAATATTTTGGAACTAGATTTTTAAACAATCCATAAAGATGTTGAGACTCCGCTTTCTATAATGGTGCAGATAAGAGCTGAACTCGATAAGCTTCGAATTATATACAACGCCATAGTTGCAATTTGTTATCCTGCTCTAAATTAACGTATTCGGCAAGTTAGCTTAACTTTTTTGTATTATATGAAGGTGATTTAATTAAACATTTGCAGCATAATTATCAAATCTGTTCAAAACGTTTTAAGACCTACCACATAGCCGTTCATTTGTCATCTTATCCCTTGGAGGCTAAGACAGAATGTCGCAACTGATCGGGCTTTCCTGCGGTAACCGCGTTGCTTGGCAGCTAATAATTATTTATTATCTTCTTAGATACTAGAAATAATGATATGTTTTATAGTAAATGAAATAACAATGTCCTACTTGGAAAACCAGTGGATGAGAAGTTGATGGTCAGCACTTTTGAGTGACACCACTCTTCTCAGGAGATGAGCAAACACTGTGTATGAAGACTGGCTGCTAAAGATGGGGTTCTAGAAAATAGAAACGGAGGTTAGCAACAAAAAATATTGACATTGTCACGTAAATTGGCACGTTTGCTTGAGGCCTAAACAAAACCAAAAATAGAAGTGATCAGTGACAGCTTGGCCTCCTTTCTTGCTCTCGCATTAATAAACTTGAATGCCTACAAAACCCAAATAAATTAAGAAAATACTGACACTTACTTGCAGAAGGATATAAACGGCGCGTGTATCATCTTTAGATTTCAGTCTGATGATGAAAAAAAGTGAAAGGGCGTCACTTCATTATTTAAGTACAATCACAGTTTCCAAGTGAAGGGAACAAACGTCAAAGGTAAAACTTGCCGGATATCAGTAGCAAGCAGGGAGTTGATAATGCCTTTTAGAACGGCTTTGCTCACGTATGTTGGCTGAAACAAAGAAATGTCAAACAAAAGGGCTTCTTACTAACATGCACAGGAGCGCCTATTAACAGCAACGCTAGTATACACCAAGAGGAATCACAAAACGCAATACGTTGGACAGTTTACTTCACGAGGAAAACAGAAATGCATTTAATACTTGTTTTCTAGTTGGATAGCTATCCCATTGCTGCCGAGGCAAGGAAGCGCTACAGGAAATGTTCAAGTTAAAGCAAATTCTTACCAGTTCCTCAAGCATGTCATACACAGCATGCAGCAACTCATTCTTTATTTCTGGGTCCTCAAGTTTTGCATCATCTTGCCGCGGGTTCTCCTAAAAATTGACGGGTTCGCAAGTATGCAATCAATTATTTACGAAACGTCGCGAAACTTTAGCGTTCGGCCCTTGCGGGCAGTGGATGATCTTACCTTGAAAAGTGCGTTGAGTTCAATGAGTGAACTGAATGTTTGCTCGTAAAATTCTTGAATTTTGGAGAAGCTGCTGGAGGCACGTCCTTCCTCGACAATTTCCCTGCACCAGTGTACAATCACTAAATCGGGGTACACAGCTGAATGATTTCACAAGACACTGACTGTGGCGGTGGTATAGTAGCTGAGTTATATCATATATGTATGCTTAGTAAAAGGACAAGAGAGTAGGAACGCGCTAATCGAAGAAAATATCGAGTATCTATCGATGTAAAACTGGCCGACGCAATTCACGCAGAAGAATGATGCGGAGCAAAATCCTACCCCTGGTTGGGAGTTACAAAGGTACAAAAGCCTAGGGTGCCTTCATGCGCGCTTTGCTTAGGGTGATGACATCTGGCCATTTTGTTCCGAACACTTTTTTTTTTTAAGCAAGTGAAAAAGCGTTATGCCGACTGTGCTACGGCGACTTTTTTTTTTTCTCGTCGATTCTTATTTTTTTTTTTTGTGAGCGCGTGTTGTCGGCATCGAGTACTACAAACAGGGCTGCAAACACGGAAAGTCAGAATTTCGCTAGCGAACGCCTAAAATGTCTATTTCTGCCAAAATTTCCCTCGCCTGCCCAAATAAGTACATAATACTAAATATTCGTGGTTGTTTTTTAATAACTTCCATTTTTACGATGAGAGACATATATTATGTAGCCTTTACGCCTCGTATAGGTTTCGCAAAAATCAGCTCATCGGGCCAAAACCGCGGCCAAAGCAAATCTGGCGACGGGAAGTGTCACCGGGAAATTCAAACTGACGAATGAAACCCTATCTTCACCTTAGATGTCATGCAAGCCATCAGAACATGGTACTGCAAAATAAGTTCAATGGCACATTTTATAATAGTTAGCCCAAAACAAAAGGTGTAACAGTTCTGGAACATGAACACAGGGAACACGACACACAGTAGCTACCATTTCGTGCACGGCACTTCACGAAATATTATTAGTCAGGGTAAGTCTATCTCCAGACATCGCAGTAGTTCTTCTTGTACTCAGACTTTCCTTTTCGAGAAGGCACAGTGGCGCTCTCGGAACCTTCCACTTGACTGATCAATGCCTCCATAGCTTTCACGGGGGCAGTGAAAACGGATGAAAATTGATTTTGCCGAAAAAAGTTGCCCGAGTGTTTCTCAGTGTTTTCAGACGGTCGCACAGGAAATCACCAAACGGCTGGAAGGAATAACCTAAATGTTTCCAAAGCCGCTGAAATTCGATGTTATCTCGAAATAAAATCATAGTTGATCTATAAAATTCCAGATATGTACGGTGCCCGAAATTTCCCTCAAACTAGCCAGATTTTCCTTATTACCACATAGACCTGAATATTACCTTAATCCGGGAAATTTCCTTCGGGTTGGCAGCCCTGACTACAAAGGATGGCATCACCCCACTGATCTCTATTGTACTAGGCTGGATCGCGGACCGCGGCCTCGGCAGCTGGGGCGGAGTGTCGCCACAGGCGGCCATTCATTGACACCACCAAATGCGTGGGACTCTGTGGGAAAAACGTGAGAAAAAGTGCCGTTTCCCCCGTTTCTAAGCTCTTGTCGACACTGAAACTTTTTGGCTGCTTTTCTGTCAAATAGCTTGTGTATAAACATTTAAACTGACAGCCCTCACAGTTCTTATAAATAAATGTTTCGTGGTCGAGAGTGACTCTGCTGGGCGAGAAATGTAGTGCAGCTCAATGAGACGAGAGTTACCTAGAGTTACGGCGGAGTCGGTGGCGGTTTCGACAAGTTGGGTTTAGCAGACGACAAGCTTGAGAGCTTTGCTACGCGGAATTCGCTCACCCCCGGAAAGCCGCTGTCATCATGGAACTTTTTCGACATTCATCAACTTCTAAGCTTCCCCGAGGACGGTATTATTAACAGCAAGTTCCTTTGTTTACTTCACTACGAGAACAAGTTTGCCAGCTGAGCCGTGGGTGCTCCGGCACGTTTGATTTTTTTAATTGGCATTCGAACACTTTACAATTACCAATTCGACCTCCAAACACGCGATATAATGATCGCATCACATCATAATATACTCGCCTTCAAGCACAGCATACAAGCTTTAATATTCCTACATTTGTGTGTTTCTCCCATAGACTTGCGTGTATTGCCTGGTGTCAAGTAATGGCCGCCGGTGGTGCCACCGGCGGGCTCGTTATCCGCGATCCAGCCTACTACAATAGAGGTTAGTGCATCACCCTAAACAGAAGGACATTAAGGCACCCTACAAAAACCGACATTGCTATTAGCGGCGAGATGTTTCGGTGGCGCCCTCGTTCGGTTACCTTTCGTGGCGTCATTACCTTGTGAACAACAAGTTTGATGGTGTTTGTAATGGGCATGGTGGAATCCTGAAATCATAGCGCTCTCAAAGCAACACTGCAAAACACCGTCAAAATTGAAGTTTTTACATTCCTCTTATTTCCGTCGATGAGACATCCTTTGCTGACGTCATAGTCAGCATTCGGCCAATTGTGGTGGGCCGACCACAGCGACGCTTTCGATCGCTCACGTCGCCAATACTCTGCATCAACTTTTTTTTTTCTGCTACGTTGTCAGGGCTACCGTAGTTTCCACTGTGTTGCAGCCTAAAACAGCTGCGAGAGCACGTGTCTTCGTCTGGCTTCTCATTTGCAGGCACTCTCGTGCGAAAGACACGCCAAACGAAGCCACGCGCTTTCGCCACTAGTTTTGGCAGTGTTGTACTACTGCGGAAGCTACACTAACCTTGACAGCGTGCAACAAAAAACACTGACGCCGAGTTTATAGTTGTGTATAGGGAGTATTCAGTGGCGGCCATAGCGGTGTGAGCAACTGCTGAGCGCGTGCTGATGGCGGGCTTTTGAAATTCTTTTGTAACGTGCATTCCACACCATCATGATTGCCGGCCTTAGCAACCTATTAACGTGAGCCCGTTCTGAGCATGCGCTTTAAACAGCTCCCTCAAATATGGCGTCCAGTGAATACTGCCTATTGGCGACGTGAGCGAGCGAAAGCGTCGCTGTGGTCGGCCCACCACTATTGGCCGAATGCTGACTATGACGTCAGCAAAGGATGTATCATCGACGGAAATAAGAGGAATGTAAGAACTTCAATTTTGACGGTGTTGGCAGTGTTCCTTTGAGAGCGCTATGATTTCAGGCTTCCACCATGCCCATTACAAACACCATCGAACTTGTTGTTTGCAAGGTAATGACGTCACGAAAGGTAACCGAACGAGGGCGCCACCGAAACATCTCGCCGCTAATACTCGCGGACAACTTTCTGCGGCTATGCAGTCAAAGCTATGGGCACATGGACGGTTGAGCGCCTTGAGAGCCGATGAAAGCTGCGCACGTGCACTCTTCGCTTCTTCTGAAATGCCACAGAAAGTTGTCCACGAGTATAGTAAACCCTTCCCAAAAGTAAGCCTACCCACCCTGTGCAGATTAAGACCCGAGGCTCTAATGGCGGAATTACTGTGCTCCTCCATACCAGGGAAAGCGAGCGTCTTCAGAACCTAGAGCATAGAGCGAGGAATTTATTATATTAATCTAAACCCCGAGACAAGGAGAAATAAAATAACGACGAAGATGTCTTGTCCGTTATTCTATTTTTCCGTGTCTCAGGGTTTAAATGATGATGTGTCCTAATCAGCTCGCCTGCATGCTTTCGCTTCTTTGAATTCACTCGAACAAGTTTGTCTTCGTATGTTGTTTTGGATTTACCAATCCTTGATTTAATCGAGCGTGTTCTCCGATCACCGCCGTTAGAGCGGCAATACGAGAGCTTTCTAGACTCTGACTTTTCAAAAGGGTTGTGTCATTCGGATAAACAAGCGCTTCAATCCGCAGCGGCCATCAGGTGTACACCAAGTGCACGATGTTGACAAACATCTCACACCAGGTGTGGGCACTCGCGCGCGCAGAAACCAGATTTGTGTCAAGTGGAGCGTCTGCGCAGGCGCAGTGCCGACAGCAGCGCCACCGCACTGGCGTTACGTCGGAGAGTCAAATTGGTGTGTATATATATACATATATATAGACTGCAGCCGTAGGCTTACCTGAGCTCGCGCACGTCCCTATGTCTGACGGGGTACTCGGGTTCGGACGCAAGCTCGCGGGGTTGGCCGACAATCCCCGTGGCGTCTCCGTAGATGCCAGCCCCGAGGTCTTTGGGAGTCGCGGACGCCGACGACGCCGGTCGAGCGGTGCTGGGCATGTGCGCGCCCGCGCTCATTGTGCACAGCCGACGGTCGGCGTCCGGTTGCACAGCCGGCAGGGACAGGTAGAGAGAGCTGTTGGGCGACGTGGGCCGCAAAATGAGGCCCGTGATGTACGTATGGATAGCGCCCAGGCTGTCCGTGATCAGGGGTCCGAACCCCGTCACCCGCACTAGGGGTCGGTGAGACTCCTGCACAAAGGAAGAGGGGCTGTCGGTGCCGTGCGCTCGGAGGCGCTCTCGCCAGAATGACCCGCCAGTTCGGCGAGGTTTGGAATCGTACGAGTTCTCGCGCACGACGTGATTTTATTATCCGATACGCATGAAATTGAAGAGCTGCCTAAAAGTGCGACTTGTGTCGCATCTATAGCGCCGAACACCAAGTCTCTAGTTTCTTTCTGAATTAAAAATATCCGCGTAAATTTTTCACGTGACGGTACCACATTGGGGGTCAGAAACAAGGAAAGAGAAAGGGGAAATGGACGCGACCACTGTCACCTTTTCTAAAGCCTCCGATTCAATGAACAGTTGAAATGCTTTCATGCAAACACAGTCTTGCTGCACGCGTGCTCGCCACTTCGGCAAATGCACCCTTGCCTTTAGTATTGACTAATATAAGTGAGTACCACCACTACTTTTGTATTTTAGTCTAGGCGAGAGAAGCACACTGTACGTCTCGTATTAGCTGTTTGGAGTTCCTGGTGTTGTATTACTTCAAGAGACAATTTGAGCGAGTATCGTCAATGCGTTTGTTTGAGTTCCCTCACTCTAAAAAAAGGGGGGTGTAGACGTTACACCCCTTGCCACATATACGACACCCCAAAACTTCAGTTCGACGTGCAGCGCGCTGACGTCGAACTGACTGCCCCAACTTTTGCGAGAGGGTTGATGACGGTGCGATATAACGTATTAAACAGCTAAACTACGTATCAAAGTCTACAGGAAAAAAACACATAGGTTTTGCAGTTGAGCCTAGAAAACCCCGATAACTTTTTTTTTTGCAGTTAGTCACACTTACATTAACTATTTTAATGAGTTGTACAACTCGGCTATCAAGCCGCTCGTGAAATTGGGTAGCGTCGGTACAACGTCAGTGCGCTGTAAATACATCCAACTGAAGTTTTGGGGTGTCGTATATGTGACAAGGGGTGTAAGAATATGCTCATTTTTTAGAGCGCTGGTAGATGAGCTGACATTGGACTGGTTTGGACTGACCAAAGTTCGCAACGTCGCCACGGGATGGCGCCTCAGGCGCACTGGCTGTGGAAACTGGCTAGGAAACACCTTCTGCAAGCGCCGACAGATGGCAGGCGCGGTGCGGGGGCGGTAAAGCGCTGGATGGATTTTATAAAATTCCAAAGTACCGCCAAGCTGGTGCATGCTGAGACGCACTTGAGCCAAACATGGCGGAGAGTCGCCGCCACTTGACCCAAAATGGCGGAGCGGCGCGCGTTCCGCAGACAGCGAGAACTCGGGAAGAGGCAATCGCAGCATACGCTTTATCGTGAACTGCAAAGCAGACGACGTATAAGTACCCCGAAAAAAAACAGACAAAATAACTCGACAAATCATGCATTGGCAACTGACATCGAAAAAGCTCGCGCCGCTTTTGAGTCGAAAAGATTGTCTGCTAATGACGTCGGCTCTCGGCGTCGTATGCTAGTTCGTTGGCGGCAGTTGGCGTCGTGACCGCTTGCGCCATCTCTTGTTTCCCGTGCCAATCGGCGCCTTATTGTTTGAAGATTGGTGGCTTCGCTGCGTTTCCATATGAGTTACGACTTTTTCTTCTTTTTTTTTTTTTACTTTTTCCTCAGGTAAGTCCGCTCGTTGCAAATTTTATAGAAAAAATGCACCACCTGTAGGCAACGCTGCACAAAATCGTAGCGCGATAGGAGGAGAAACCGACTTTTGCGGTTGATTTAAAGAGCCTGGCAGCTATTTGAGACACCCTGTAGGACTCCATATACGATGCCGCTCATCGTGATGTGGGACCTGAACGTTATCGTTAGGGGTTGACACAACCAGTGGCTGCTAGAGCACATGAGGTACATCAGTATCCAGACTGACGCTGTGCACGGACACTAACGAATCCACGTTGCGCAACGGCATCACTATATAGATTTTATCTTCAGTCGCCATGTATACGTAACGTTCAAACGGCGGCATATGTGGCATACTTCACGTTGCACAGGCCGGTCATGTGCATGATCTACGTATCTGTCGCAGGATTAAACGCATGTTCGCGGTGAATAAATACGCACAACAAAATGGCTGTCGTTTTAAGGCGGGGTCACGCTGCTTACACATCATACAAAAGAGAGAATGCATACAGATTCAAACGCGAGTCACCGCGAGATCCGTGCTTCGAATGCAGCACGACAATGAGTTCAAGGAGAAAGTTAGCACGCTGCATTCTAACCACTGATATTGCGGTAACTCGTGTTTGCAGACTGTCTTTTGTATGATGTATAAGCAGTGTGACCCCGACGTAATAAGAATCTTACCTCACGTTTGTGAGTAATGTTTATTCACGTGACTTTACTTGGAATACATCGCTTTGTCTCACAGAGCGCGCCATGACGTAACGGGCAGTGCACCATATTTATCAAAGAACACGGCACATTCGAATGCTTCGACGACTGTCACTTTATATAGCGATCCTGCATCTGCATTTTCCTCTTGTTTGGTGCGTTTAACGCGTTTTCCTTACACTAGCGTGCACCCCGTCCACCTAACCTCAGAAACCACCATGGACGATGATCTTACTATCACGCATTAGCTCGCAACGCCATTCGTCACTCATTCCGTGCTGTCCTTCTCGCAGAGCGAAAACATCGGCGCGTGGTTCATTTTGCAAATCTGTCGGGCCCGGAAAAGTGGCGCATTGATTGTGGCGTGTGTCCGGCAGGAATCGTGTTTACTGTTTCGTTGTCTAGGAGACTCGCCCACCTGGAGGTCGCGCGGTTGGTCTATATCGCCCTAGTCGTCCCCCCCCCCCCCCCCCCCCCCCCCCGGAAAGTTGATTTTCACTTTCCCAATTCGGGGCAGGCTATAGAGGGCAGACGTGAGGACCGCGGAGTTATTCGGATGACGTCCCGCGATTAAATATACATCGAGCGTTCGTCCACCGGATCGACAAAGTTGTTGAGCGCGCGGGATCAGTGAGCGGGCCGAGACGTGAGGCCCTCGGTTGTTCCACCTGACCCCCGCGTGGGGCGACACCCGCGGAACGTGACTGCGCGGATACATTGGTCTCGCGGGGCGCGCCGGAAAACGCTTGAATCCGCATGAATAATGTTCATTTGCCTATAGAACGTCTGACCTGGCTGGCAGGAAAAGAAAAAAAAGAAAAAGAAAAGGAAATTGCCAAATTGTGTTTGGAGTTTGTTTCCAAATGAAAGCGGTCGTGGTTGAACGCACGAGAAGATGCCTGTTCACATATGCCATGTTACTGCGGGAACGTTGCGTGGCAAGCGGATACAAATCGCTGTTTTATTTTTTATTAAATTTGTTTACTTTGCCTAACGGGAAAGCTTTTGTTGATGATCGTCACCTTGTACCTCGACCTCTAAAACGTGAGCGGAATATGATCAACACGAGAAACCTCAAAATACGTTTTCTGTCCTCGAAAACGAGAGACAGCGCTAGTGTTTGGCAGTTTGTTAATGGCGCGCGGGGTCTTCTTGATTCTGCGGAACGAACGAAACGAATTCATGTGTTTTCGTGAGTAAAATGTTCTTGACATTCAGGTGTCTCTGTAGCTCCGAAGTGTGAAACAAATGAAACATGATAATTTAAATGCACGAGTGCAAAGATGTGTCTCTCTCAAATATCTGGCATAGGTCTGTAGCTCTTCGATTGACCCATCATCGTTATCGCTGAACGCGGTCCATCGTCATTATCGTTAGACGCAGCGCCACAGGCCTTCATGGTAGGGGCGACTTAACCTTTCTGAGGCGCCGCGTCTCTCCTCAGTTAAAATAAATATAAATTCAATATCAAGACACACCAATGTATTTTTCGAAGAAGACACCCAAAGCCCCTGGGTCTGTCTGACAACACTTATTCTGCAGCTACCCCCCCCCCCCCCCATTTTTTTTTTTTTTTCATAAAAGGATGGGGGGGGGGGGGTGCAAGTGTTGCCAGATTAGTGGGAGTTCTGCCAAAATTGACAGCCTACCGACCTGACAACACCTTTTTCAATCCCGCCGAAACCCTTCTGCTTGGATGGCGGACTCGGGGGGGGACAACGGGGTTTTTCTGTGTGTTGTCATTTTTAATGTTTTTCTTTGGGGTGTTTTTATCGGGTAGGATCTGAGCTATAGTTAAAGGCCAGTTCAAGTGGCAGCAATGAGAGATAGTTTTGACAGCTGATTGTGAAAAGTAAATCTAGATGCGTTTCTTCTTAGATATTTCAATTCAATCTTTATTGGATGAAGTAGGTAATAAAATGAAATAAAAAAGGAACATCTCGATAAACTTTTAAGCATCAATAATTCGATCGTATTCTTAAACCACTTAATATTTCAGAAAGATTTGTGCTTTTGGACGAAAGCTGAGGACACTAGCCAGTAAAACTTTACACGTGAACTGATCTGCTTCAACTCTAGTTAAAACTTTCAGCCAAGTGAAAACATAATGTCAAACTAAAAGATAATTTCATTCCCGATTGAAATTTTCAGTACATGCACTCAGTCGGATAGGGATAGAACCGTATGTCACCTGGGAATTTTAAAAGCATTCAATCACGGCACTTAACAAAACACTGAACTAATCCCCCGCCCCCCCCCCCCCACACACACACACACGCGCGCGCGCACATACAGACACAACTCAGAAAAAAAGAAAACAAAATCTGTAGAGCAATATTTACGTCGCGATATTTATTTTCCCTTGCTAGTGATTCCGAAATAGCATTCTATTTTGAGACGTCGACCCAAAATAGAAGCATGTTTAGGAGTAGCTCCTACCTCGAAATGGGTATCGCGAAACGTAAATATTGCACTAAAGATTTTTTTTTGTACGTTTATTTTTGTGACGTACTGTCCTATCGAAACACTTAAAATAATAATAATAATAATAATAATTTTTGTCGGGAGTTTAATCTCCATTTAATTAAGGAATTTGCGATTGAGCTCGCAATCCTGGGTCTTTACGTTCCCCTTTGCAAAAAAGTGTCTTTCATTCTTACCGAAGATATAGCTTCAAAATCTCTATGTTACAGGGGTACGAATGTTGTTCACTCCAATTCAATCGGACCGGCACTTTAGTTCGACCGCCTGAGTGACACGTTGGCGGATACAGACCACAAGTACGAGGAGACAGTTTTCATTTCACGCTCACTAATCCAGGCTAGCCAACCGCCCCTGATTCCCTGTCTGGACTTCCGTACGCCTGTCTACGAGCAGATATGGTATTTCGACAGGCAGCGGCGGCCGCCGTAACACGGCGCACGCGCGGCGAGTTGCCGAACATTCTAGAATCCAATACATCGCCGCTTCCGCTAGTCAGCCAACTCTTCTCATACTCAAAGACTTGCGCAAACGCAGGCGCGTACGGGGAAAAAACAAAAAATAAGGGGGCAACTCAACCTAATTGCTCGCAGCCTCCGGAAACCGGGGCACGAGTGTCACGCCGCGTACGCATTCTCCGCGTTGATCCGTCTGTCGTGAGCTCATAAAGTCCGCACCATCTTTAAGGACGAGGCGCGCGGACCACATCATCCTTCGTTCCTCTTGGTGTACCGTCGAGGAAGAAAGGATCAAGTTCACGCTGGCCTTGTGTACATCTCCGACGCTACAGAAAGGGGATGACTTACGCGCAACCAGGACGCCCCTTTCGAAAACCGTTCACATGAAGTGAATGGAAGGACGCAAACGAGCTGGTTTAGATTGAGCATGACATAAGAAAACCCCGAGACTGCAGGCAAAAAAAAAAAACGACACGAACACTAAAAGGTTTCGAACACAGATATGCTGTGTTCGAGACGTGTCGTTTTTTTTTTTTTTTTTTTTTGTTTTTTTTTTTTTTGTTTTTTTTGCCTGCAGTCTTGAGGTTTATGTCATATTCATATTTTTTTTTTTTTTTTTCACGCAAATATATACGAATGCTCTCTAATGACGCTCTCGTTGGTTCTGGTCACCCACCCCGGCTCATTGGTGCATCAGTGATCAACTGCGTTGGAACGTCATTCTTGGACGCGCAGCCGACGCAGTTCCCATTATCCGATCCAGGCTGCTCCTGTTTTGCCCTGACCGAGCTCGAGAGTTAACTCGCTCGAGCTTCTCTAGCCAGTCATCATTGCATTTCGTTCTCTTCGTCCCAAAGCATGGGTCGGGTCATCAGCCACCCAGCTTATTTAGATATGCGTCCCCGGCTACGGCACTACGTCAATAGGCAACGTGCTATTAGGGAGTTTCAGCGGATCGTTCCGATGACTCCGATAAAGATACCCGATGTTCCGCCGACGCCTTTGCGCGTGCATCGTATCGTTATCGGAGGTGTCGGAAGGATCTTCTCAAATTCCCTGCTGTCCCAACAGAAGGTGACGCTGGGGCGCTGGTGCCAGAAGGCCGCGGGGACGCTTCTGGACCTCCGGTATAAGGCGGCACCTGGGGCCACTTACGATGTGCGGCAGCGAGGAGCCCTGCCTTCCGCGCAGCGACGTGTCCGAGTTGGCGTCTCGGTTGTAGAAGGAGCCGCAGAAAGGGCACATGGCCCGGCTCCTGGAGGAGACCACCGAGATGCGGCAGGCCGGGCAGGTGAGCGGCACGCCGGCCGGGGGCTCCCGGCGTTCCCCGACCACGTCCATCTTGGCTCTGGTCGCGGACACGTAGCCCACCGCCGACGCTGTTGCTAGCAACGCGGGTAGTCATGGCGACGCCCCCACCCCGGGTTCCGTGCTCAAGCGCCGCGTAGAGCTGCGGCCGGTCCTGGGGATGGCAAGCTGGCGAAGCGGAAAATAGGGGTGTCCTCGCGCATGGGTACCACTTCCGAGGTGTCCCCTGTGTCAAACTTGCACGTTTTTTTAGGAGGAATTGGCGCTCGCGTTGTCAGGGCTGGCAACTCACATCATTACGCGTCACCCTTTGTTATGGATTGTCATAATTTGCATTGTGCTGTTTGTTTGTTTGCTAACTTTTTGTTTTCTTCTTGGGGGGATAATAAAGCGAACAACGTTTTGTCTTATTTTTCGTTTCGGCAGGCCTAGTTGGTTCGGGGTTTTCGTTACTTTCTAGATAAAGCAAACGGCCGTCAATAATACCCTACGTGAACTCAGGAAAAACACACACACACACACACACACACACACACACACACACACACACACACACACACACACACACACACACACACACACACACACACACACACACCCACGCACGCACACGCACACGCACACGCACACACGCGCACACACGCACACGCAGGCACGCACGCACGCACGCACGCACGCACGCACGCACGCACGGGGGCGGATTTAGAGGGGGGGTCCGGGTGTCCTGACCCCCTCTTGATTTCTGCTTGTGTAAAATTTAGGGCGTGAAACGAGGGAGAGGGGGACGGGGTTCCTAAACAAATGGTACGCTGACCAACACCTGACCCCCCCTCCCTCAGGAAATTCCTGCATCCGCCCCTGCACACACACACACACACACACACACACACAAACACACACACACACACGCACGCACGCACGCACGCACGCACGCACACAGGTGCGTTTATTTTTATCAGAAATTTTATCAGAATTATTATCAGAAAAACAGACACACGCACACACACACACACACAGACGCACGCACACGCGCAGACGCATACACTCAGGTGCGTTTATTTTTTTTTTTTTGTGAACTTGTATAAGTTAGTTCTGCAATTTGGAATTGGTAGAAAAGAACGAACAAGCTGTTTCTTTTTTTTAATTTTTGATCTTCCAAAGAATTCGTGTACTTTTAGCGAAACGAACTTCGATGGCGATTTAAAACAAAGATAAAATATATTCAGAAAATCACAAAACTTTAAGACATCCTTTTATATATATATATATATATATATATATATATATATATATATATATATATATATATATAGAGAGAGAGAGAGAGAGAGAGAGAGAGAGAGAGAGAGAGGGAGAAAAACGATGCGCAGGATGACGAAAAGTATAAACGGAAGAAAACGCACCTGAGACGGTTGTTGGAGTTTTTAAAACATAGTATTGGTAAAGTTGGTCGACGTTTCGGCCTGAGCCAGACCTTTTTCAAGACTGGAAAAAGGTCTGGCTCAGGCCGACACGTCGACCAACTTTACCAATACTATGTTTTAAAAACTCCAACAACCGTCTCAGGTGCGTTTTCTTCCGTTTATATATATATATATATATATATATATATATATATATATATATATTCTCATATAGGACATTCGTAGAACTACACTCAAAAAAAAGCCTGTGCCTTTCCTTTCCCGCACAACACTCGGAGAGCCAATCACTGGAACTTACGGAGGCAGCTCAGCAAATGACGATGCCGAAACATATGTTTAGACCAAAAAACGCAGTCTGAGTTGTGACATTAAGCAATGCAAGCGTGACGTTTTGCATTGCTTAATGTCACAACTCAGACTGTGGTTGTTGGTCTAAACATATGTTTCGGCATCGTCATTCGCTGAGCTGCCTCCGTAAGTTGCGGTGATTGGCTCTCCGAGTGTTGTGCGGGAAAGCAGACGCACGGGCATTTTTTAGAGTGTAACATCGAGGTTCACGTTCACTCCCTCCATGTTTGTTTTCTCCTGTCAAAGCAGTCCTGGATGTCTCCACTCGATCTTCCGTGACATTTCTTTGGCACATTTCGATTCTACAGTAACTGGCAGGGTGAAAACGGCGTGTTTTTGTGAACGCCTCCAACAGCACGCGCTCTTCCGCCATGCTTTGGCTGCAAGCGCGCTCGCACGCGACGTCGAAGCGTCGTCGAATGACTCGCGCTGGAAGCGAGACAACTCAAGCTCCTTCCTGCCGTTCTCGTCGGTGACTACGAGAGACCTTTCCAAAAAAAAGGGCTCCTGGCCGGTTCCATTTTAAGTGTTCGTGGGTGCGTATATGGCGCGTGATTTGCTCGCTTTCCGAGGCGACGAAAATGCGCGTGCTGGGCTGAGGAGATCGCACGCTGGGCTGAGCACTTGTAAATAGTGGAATGGCGAATAGTTATCCCGGGGACATTCATGCTAATTCTGTACTGACTATACGTGAAGTTGTTTCAGCGGCAGCTCTTAAAGGGGCGATGCAACAATTTTTGTATTTTGCGCAAATACCGGTTAGAACGGATCCCTGACGTTAATGACCTGTGAAATACTCGTTCGTTTTTCACCCCACGCAATAGGAGTCCTAGTAAAAAATTAAATAAAAACGAGCAGCGTTCACCCCCTCAACTCGCAGCCAGAACAAGCGGCCACGTGATCTGGAGCCGAATATATGCCGCCAATGTTGATCATAGCCATGCGCTGGGGTTGGCAAGGCACAGGACACGCGCTGAGTTTCAGACATTGTTATGGTTCGGCTGTTGTCGTCATTGCAGCGATTGGACACGGGCCACTACCCGAATGCTTCTCGAGCGATCGATTATCACGAGCCCAAATCGAGTGTCCACGCCATGCTCGGGTCCAATCTATGAGCCGCATTCAAATATCGTCACTGGGCGGTACTGCTACCGCCCAGCTACGTCATCAGGTTTTGCGAAGGAGAGATTGAATGAAAACACTCGGTTTTGTCCTCGAAATTACAGCGCAACAAAGGAGTTTCTTGGTCAGTGGCGTTGCGTGCGAGTAACCTTGAGTCCCACTAGTGCCAGTAAGCTCGTGTAAAGTGAAAAACATCCGAATTGAATATCGTTGCACCGCCCCTTTAAGAGCGAACGAAGACTCAGATATACGGATAATCGAGTTGCATACCCTATATACATCGTTTCATCGTAAGTCCGAGCGGGGCCAAACGTTAGTTGTAACACAAAGTCACACGCACAGACTACAAACGAGATGTCGCGGCGCAGTCTTCGCGCTTAATTGGATTATAGTTGACGGTAACACACGCAGCGGCTGGAAAAGTGCCGTGATCTAGCGCAGTCCGAAAAGCTTGATTGGCATCTTAATATGAAACGGAGTATATTACGAAATCGTGCGACCGTGTGTGAGGGAATTCCGCAACCCGTGGCTCAAATAAACCCCTCTACTCTTTTCTTCTCATTAGTGTCTGCTCTGACCGCTTGGCAACCACTCAAAAGGCGTGGAGCTTTGCTCCCAGAGGAAACTTTAGACTGACGATTGCCATTCGACGAATGTTTGGCACGCGAAGAGGAAGAATTTAAATTGGCGATGGTCTGGCATTGCTGCGAAACTTGGAACCCGCGTTGTCGGGCAGAAAACGGCGAAACTTGACGCAGCACGCGCGTTTCAAATGAACCTTGCCTTCTCACGTTTGAGAACCACACGTGCGCTGGCAGAAGTTCGCACGCTTAAAATCCAACTGCTTTAGTCTGGAAACTCCGATGAGGGTGCAATCCAAACGGTACGTGCATCCCCCGTGGCATTAGAATCGTGTCCGTGGGCATGTGTTGTTTTTGCTTCTTTTCGAAATGAAGCCCGAATAAAAGCGTATCGCTTTCCATACGCGTCAGATTACAGCCGCCATTGCTGACCAATTCTCTTATCTTACCGAGATATCGAGCCACTGAAACGGGCGTTGACGAGCCTCTTCACAAAGGCCAATGTTGGGAAGGAGGGCGCAGTAGAATCTAAAATTACAATAACCTGACCTGCTAGTGGTCATGATGAAGTGAAGTAAACGGACTAATAGGAAACAAAAAGTGAAGGTTGGTTATGACGGTGCCCATGCACAGCTGCTGCATAACGTCGATACCGTTTGTTTGTTTGTTTGTTTGTTTGTTTGTTTTTTTATTCTAGCGATTGTTTAGAAAAGCGTTCCCGAATATTTTCGCTCATTAGTGCACGATCAGCAGAAAAACGCTGGGTCGGGCCGCACGAACCAGCACGAGTGTCCGCTGGAAACAAATTTCCGTTGCCTCCGTATAGCGACCGAGCGAAAGAAGCCTTCGGGCGCCACTTTCGTGCTGCTCTGGTGAGCCTGCAAAGGTTAATCTTGTCAGTGGCACTGGCGCGGGAAGGTAGCGGCAAGCGAATGCGCCGGCGCGATTTGCTGAGTGGACGGCCGGCTCAAGTCGACCGGTGGATGAATAAAACATGGCGCCAGCAGTGAGCGCGTCCGCGTGATGGGCCTGCCGATGCCTATACAGTCGACTGCCTGTCCGGCACACTGGAGAGCAACGAATTGCCGGGCCATTAGAGGAGCTCAGCGAGACACGTGGTACGGGTCCGAGTCACTGGAGCAACAGCTTTGTCTCTTTGAGCAGCGCACCGCCGTTGGGTAGCTTGTGAGAGTGAGTGCACACTGCAGTCGGTGTCTCTGTTCGTATATGTGTGAGCCTTGCTTCTTTTGAGGCTTAAAAAAACAAAAAAACAAAACAATTCGTGCACAGTGTGTTAGTTTAATTTCATTAAATTGCGTCATTTTTATTTTTGATTTTACATCGTGATGACTCATATTTAGAATTGGGGGCTTACAAAATCCATTATCCGGGCCTTAATCGGTTGGTCAACGATAGCATGCGCCAATACGCGTTTGCGGGAAATAGTGCGATATTGCTCCCGCTTTCACTAGCTTTAAGGTCGCATTTTTCTAACGTTAGACCATAACTGTTTCCGTTTGTTTGTTTGTTTTTTTTGTTTTTTTGTTAGTTGTGTTGCACTGCAGTACGATTTCAGGAAAATGTATTTCAAAACAGCCTTAATTCCCTTGTCGCGCTACTGCCAATCTTCCAGGTATCAAAAACAGGCTAAGTAAATTCGGCTTCGTCATGAGGAGTCCGAGAGTTTCGGGAGGGTTGGTGGTAGATCATTTATTCACTCTGTATTGCTTTTGCACGTGTAACACGGGTCTTTGCATGTTCTCAAATGCGTTTTCTTGTCATCAATACATTTAAGAAGTTTCGGGTTGGCACGCATTCCTAAAGCAGTAACTGTAAAACAAAATGACAAATTTAGGAATATACGTGTTTCTGTTGTTTTTTTTTTTTTTCTTTCTTTTATGTACAACTAGCAGGTGGGTTTCAGTCAGCCCTACGACTCATCGGTGTTTTGTGTCGCCCATCCTTGAAAACACGTTGTTGTGGAAGCGTTCTGACTCACATAGACCTCGCTCATCGGAGACAAAGCTCACAGCGGAAGCTCGTGGGCAGCACGCCCGCTCGGAAAACGCTGACTCATTGGAGACGTTTGCGGCATTTTTTTTTTTTTTTTGTCGTCCGTGGTGTAGCTTACAGCTGTAAAGGATAGGAATATTTTTAACTTGTTCCGAAAGGATCTACGTTCCGATCCAGCCACAGAGGTACGACCAATCTAACAACTGAGGATTAATCAGCCCCGCTTTTCTGAGCTACGATCAAATCCTCACTCGGACACGTGGTTGGCTCGGGAGCCTTCGTTCATTTTAACCTTCCATCGAATTTCAACCAAGAAACCAGGGATCATCCTGGGTTGAATCCCCACCCCTGCCCATTTTGATTTGGACTGGATGAATATCGTACCGGCGTGCAATCGTACGTAATCACCACTGCATGCCTGATGCACGTTAAGGACCCCCAGACTAGCAATGGTATTGCACTGGCCAAATTTCTCATCTACAGCGGAGATATATAGATGCCCCTGGGGCTGACTGATTTCCCGTTAAACATACACACAATTCTTCTCTTCAAACCCTCTCTTCTGAGCACCTGTGGGCTGGCATGTCTCGTCGGGATCCCTGAGGCAGCACCAGTGTTGCTCCTATACACACACACATACACACAAAGGTAAAATTAAACTAAAATTATAAATTAGGTCTGTGACTTCACATGTTCCTTGACATTGGAAGCACCCCCAGTACAGTCCAAGAATAATTGCAATGGGTGCTCTATGCATTATTCCAATGTTCACTGCTTGGTCGTTACCATCATCGTTTATTTATGCTCTGGCTATTAGCGGCGACATGTTTTGGTGGCGCCCTCCTATGGTTCCCTCTCGTGACGTCATTACCTTGCGAACAGCACGTTCGATGGTGTTTGTAATGGGCATGGTGCAAGCTTGAAATCATTGCGCTCTCAAAGCAACACTGCCAACACCGTTAAAATTAAAGTTCTTACATTCCTCTTCTTTCCGTCGATGAGAAATCCTTTGCTGACGTCAAAGTCAGCATTCGGCCAATCGTGGCAGGGCGACCACAGCGACGCTTTCGATCGCGCACGTCGCCAATAGAGTGACTTTGCTGAACGTACTACGCGCCCGCGTGCGCAACTGATTTGAGATTTTTCACCGGCGCTGCCTGAGTCCTGCACGCTGCCAGCACCGTCAGTGGATTGCGCACGTTCACTGTGCCGGGCATAGTTCAGAGCCCACATGCAGAGTAAATATGGGAACATCCAAAATATGCACGATGATATGAATTTGTAAAAACTATAGGGCGCCTACGTTGTTTTTTTTTTTTTTTTTTTTTTTGCTTTAGAAAGAAAAACATTTAATTGACGACATGGGTTCATTAGAGATCAAAAATCATGAGCTATTCCACTCTGTGAAGGTGGATGACCAGCGAAGCTGTTTAGCACACCACGCAGACGTGACACAGAGTTTTAAACAAAGGAACGAACTATCGCCGCCCCGAGGAGCCGGCGGAAAGTAGACACGCGCGACGGGACCGCCACCCCGGGAGAGCGGAAGGAAACTAGGCACGCAAGCGCTTGGAATGAGGACAAAGAGAGGGCGGTGCGAGGTTTTGCTTGTCACACATGAAAAATCCACGGAACCCTAGCCATAAACAGCTTCGCTGTAATATATTGTCTTCTCGGTGGCTGGAAAAATGGGCAAAGGCAGGGGGGAGGGGGTCGAGTCTCGTAGCAGTGGCGCAATTGACAATGAACTAAAACAAACGCCACCAGCCAGTTATCGATGGTACTCTGCACAAGGCACGATACGTCAAGGTCACCGTTGTTGGTTTGTCAATCCGCAGATTCCCATCCCTCCACAGGAGAGAGGGGAATACACCGCCTAACGGAACCTCGCAGCCCGAGCCGCAGGCGGCGGCAAATCCTCTCGCGACCGAGTTCTATTTCGGTTGGCAAATATTTTGCCGAGCAACCCCCGCAACAAGACCCCCCCCCCTTTGCCGAGTTTCCCAACGGGCCGTAATAATGGCCACGACGATGCCACAAACGAGCATTCGCGCGCGCGCGCCCGCTTGCATTTTTCGGCGAAGTGCGCAGCAGCAGCGTCTCAGAGGCGCTAGCGGCAGCGATTCCTTGAAAACCGGTTCTTGGTCACGGTTGCCAACGCGCCCCGTCCCAGTTCCTCGTCATCGACGCCGTCGGCAGCGACCACTTCCCATTCCGCCCTGAGCGAAGGCAGGAGGAGAGCGTCCATCGAGACTTTTCCTCTCGAAGCGACACACGCGCGATGGCCCCGGCCGCCTGAGTGAAAGTTCCCTGGCAGCCGACAACATGACTTAGAGCGGCCTCCTTCTTTGAAGCGACGGAAACTTTCGGCAGGCACGGAAGCAGCCCTCACGGGCGGAAACCGACGCTTCGCTCGCGCGTGAGTACACTTTAAAAAAAAAAAAAAAATCGGTTCTTTCTCTTTTCGACGCTTGGCAAGCGGCGTCTGCAAACCTGATCGACGCTCTCTAGACGCATTCCATCGCACCTCTTGGCACCCGCGATCCGACGGTTGGGTTTAAATCGTTCATTTTCTGACATTCTCTAAAAAGCATCTGCGCATTGGTCCAAAAAAATTATATATATATATATATAGTCAAAGATGCGTACTGACGGAGTTACTAATACGAAGTTTATTACGACGTTTCGAGCGGGGACCGCTCTTCATCAGGTAACGAGCATACAGCCCGTGAATGTTTTTGTGAATGTACACTCGTTACCTGATGAAGATCGGTCCACGCTCGAAACGTCGTAATAAACTTCGTATTAGTAACTCCGTCAGTACGCATCTTTGACTATATATATATATGTCTGTGTATTTATTTATTTATTTATTTATTTTTTGCAAGGATACCGGAAGTTCCTGCTCTCTTTCTGTGCTTTGCCTACGGTTCTTCATTTGATCGACGCGAACGTGATCGTTTGTTCGGCGCGAACGCGTGCTGATTACTAGCACGTGCGCTATTGTTTTCTCCGAATGTCACGCCCACCCTCCTTTGCACGACATCGCCTGTGGTCCTTGTTCCCGAGAAAAGGGGGCCAGCCTGCTCGGACAGGCCGCGCAGTCCGCGGGGCTGGAGAGTCTTTCAGGAGCTGTCAGTTGCACGGAGGACGAAGTGCATCTCCGAGCCGGATAATTGCATCCGGCCCCCGAGTCATTCATTCACTGTGGCTTGGCTCCACTGAAACCCATATAATAAGGCTCCGGATGACACCGAATCCCACTTAGCCGCACGAAAACCTGCCGTTCTTGGTGGGGGCTCCCTCCTTTCCGAGCCAAGCTAATTAACGAATGTAAGGTCGCATTTTTGTCCGGATCTATGTTATTGTCTAACTGTGACGTTCCAAGGAGATCGTAAAGTGTGTCGCGCGATCGTGGAGGAAAGATTGGGGCAACTGCACGGAGCTACGTTTCTTTGCACGAGTTGAAGGTATACGCAGACATCACTCGAGTGATCTACTCCTCCGCATGCGTGTCAAAGTTCATTTTATTTATGCTGTCCAAACAGTCGCGAAACAGGTTCGTACCTCCGTCACTTCTGAAGGTTGATGGATTGGCTTCTGTGTGCACCGTATATTCTTTCAACTCTGTGCCGTACCGTATGCGGCACTCGAATTGCGCAATCCGTATTTCTCATTTTTATGTCCTCATGTCGCCTCGACGTTCTATTTTCGAAGTGGTCAGACTAGAAATGCAATGATCACGACTCCGACGATAAACGGAACGAGAGAAAAGGTCGGAAAAATCGACTGCATAATGGTGCGTAGATTTAATTCGCCAAGAACCATCGCGGAGTAATCGGCGTTCGGTGCAATAATTGACAGACAAACGCACGAGCGTGAATTCGAATCCATAAACAAACTGAAGCATGAGAGCACTGGGGGCAAATGTATGGGACACAAAGAAGACATTCAACTCGACATTAACGTAATGGCATCAACTACTTGCGGTCGCATTCGCCTGGCATGGATAGCCCAAGGAATGAGATCGTGGACTCAGGCCTATGTATACGTCAGACTGATTCGACTCAACTTCGCACACTTTATCCCAACGCTTGCTAAGATTTCCCACTTGATGGTTTTTTGAAGGAACCCTCGAATTGCGCAACCCGTACTTTTCATTTTCATATGCTCATGTCGCCTCGACGTTTTATTTTCCGAAAGAGGCAGACCGCGAGAGTAAGCCTTACTTGGAATGGAGAGCATGCTGCATGGTAAGCGTAAGGAAAAACCCCTGCCCGTCGGAGTAAACGTCTCCTGCCAGTTGGGAAATCGTCTTGTCCGTCCTTGTGTTTGATGTTCTTTCCATTATTTATATTAAGCCTTGCCCGTTGCCATTTCTGCTCCCCGAGTGTTTTGCCCAAAACCTTGCGTGTATATTTGTAAAAGCTCTTCCGCGTTGTTTTCGTTTCAGGGAGGGGCGTTGCCCTCTTTGCTATGACAGAACAACTTCCCGAGTTGCGGAGCTAGTCGCTTTTTCGAGCTTTCCCATCTTCCTTTTGTGACCTTCGCAGATGTGCTTCGCCCACTGCCGAGACATATCACTGTTTCAATACCAAACTAGGGTCATTCAGACAAGCACAATCATCTCACCTTTTTGTGCGCACTAAACAAGCCAAATCCGAGCAGTCTCCGATATGCACGTGATTCCGAATCTGAATTATAGTAGTTTCTAAATAATTGTAACTTCTGAATTTAGAGTATAGCTATGCTACCTATATATGGCGCCTTATTGTGCTTTCGCATCTGTCATGGGGCGGTTAAAGTCACTCGATCCTAACTCTGCTGTCAGTGTTGTTCGCGACCAGAAGCATCGCTGCTGCTGGTCTTTAGTGGTTGGCCCCCTTGAGCTTTCTCGGCAGTTTTCAGAAGGTCCGATGGAGTTTCATCCAAGCGCATGGTCACGCGCATGGCTTCCCACATTGTTCTTTAAACACACCGTAAAACGTGCCGTCTTTTTTTTTTTTCGATTAAGTCCCTGGGATCACAGGCTAAAGTATGATTTGTTACTACTTCGTGTCAGCCGATCGCGAAGTACCGGGCGGTGCAAGTCCAGTTTAGTTTGCTTCCCACCCACGAATATTTATAGGGAGTATTCACTGGGGGTCATAGCTGTGTGCTTCGCGGTTGAGTGGGTACTGAGAGCGACCATTCGCGAGGTTCCCCCTGACAAAACCCTTGTTCTTGGCAGGCGACAAGTTCTTTACCCACCGCTCGGGCTGATGACGTCGTGTGAGAGAGTAGAATACTTCACATGCAATGTTACCTTAGAGCCAAATGGTAGATTTACCCAGGTTTATGTCTACGCCATCTTACAAGTTGCGTGCAGCGCTGTCGAAGGCACAAGCGCGAGAGCGAAACTCTGCCGAATGGACGCGCAGTCTCGGCACGGAACTCTTGGAAAGGAGAAATCTGCGGGTGTTTTCTTTGGTGGGTAGTTACTTCGGTGACTTCTCTGATGCGAACGCCGTAACCGAAAATTTTCAATGAAGCCTCTCTCTGCATGGCAATAGAATGAAGTTAAGCGAGAAAGTAAGGAACCTTAATATTACAAGGTGCCGCAGGGTGTTACAGCACACTTCGTTCGCATTGTATTGCAATAGCAGTCGTGACCATCGTAAAATTCGCGGAAAGTGTTGTCATTCGTGTGGAAAAAGGCAAGGGTCTGTTATGTGGTTGTTTTCGATTCAACTGGCTTTTTTTTTTGTTCTCACCTGCGTCTCCTTGTTGAAAAGTCGAAACGTTCTCGTTATAACAGTGCACGCTTGGAAAGCAAACAAGGTAGCGCATGATTGAGCCCAAGGGCAGCAGAAGGAAATGTGCCGTGACTTCACCGATGGGAGCTCGAATGCTTTGTGCAGAGAACCTGTTTTCT
Organism: Ixodes persulcatus; assembly: GCA_013358835.2. Lineage (NCBI taxonomy): Eukaryota > Metazoa > Arthropoda > Arachnida > Ixodida > Ixodidae > Ixodes > Ixodes persulcatus. The sequence goes on along the minus strand of JABSTQ010011336.1, from coordinate 444,782 downwards.
ATCTACCAAGCACGTGACGGTGATAATTAACCGCACACGCGACCTTACAAGAGCGTGGCACCAGATAATCCGTCAGTTCAGTTGCCTTCATATACCCACTTGTTTATGCCTGATTTGACGATGGGCTTAAAACTACTGTCTTTCATCTAGCAGAACTGGCATGTCAGTGCAACACTGCTGTCGCTATATTTTTCGAGTCTTTTAGTTTGTCGGTAACGGCCTTCGTGGTGGTACTCATGTTTAAAGGAGCTGTGCAACGATATTCAATTGGAATGTTTTTCACTTTACACGAGCTTACTGGCACTAGTGGGACTCAAGGATACTCGCATGCAATGCCACTGGCCAAGAAACTCCTTTGTTGCGGTGTAATTTCAAGGACAAAAGCGATCATTTTCATTCAATCTCTCCCTTGCAAAATTCGATGACGTAACGCGGGGATCGCAGTACACCCGTATGACGATATTTGAATGCGGTTCATAGATTGGACCCGAGCATTGCGTGGGCACTCGATTTAGGCTCGTGATAATTGATAGCTCGAGAAGCATTCGAGTAGTGGCCCGTGTCCAATCGCTGCAACGACGACAATAGCCGAGCCATAACAATGTCTGGAACTCAGCGCGTGTCCTGTGCTTTGCCAACCCCAGCGCGTGGCTATGATCAACATTGGCGGCATATAATCGGCTCCAGATCACGTGGCCGCTTGTTCTGGCTGCGAGTTGAGGGCGTGAACGCTGCTCGTTGTTTTTTAATTTTTTTCTGGGACTTCTAATGCGTCGGGTGAAAAACTAAGGCGTGTTTCATAGGTCATTAACGTCAGGGATCCGTTCTAAGCGGTATTTGCGCAAAGTAAAAAAATTGTTGCATAGCCCCTTTAAGAGGAGACAGGTTCCACCAGCAAATATCTTAAAACAGAGTTGCGCTGGACTGCGTCGAGATGGGACTGCAGCGATGTACCGGGACATCCGTGCTTCGTATGCCAAGCTGCTCCTCGAATCGGTTGCCACACTTCATACGACGCCCGGATATGTCCCAGGACCTCGCGCTCGTATCTCGACAAAAAGGCTGGTTCACACAGACACGTTTTCTTACGTTACGTTACGAAAAGTCACCGGGAAATCTGTGCTTCGTATTAAGTGTGGCTACCAATTCAAAGAGATAGCCTGGCACGCGACATTCAATACACGAATGTTTCGGTGACTTAGACGTAACGTAAGGAAACGGTGCTGTGTGAAAAGTTGAACCGAGCTCAACTCCTTACGTTACGTTACGACCACGGTGTAAGATACACGCTTTAGGTGAGGACACGGCGGGGCTGAACGCGCAGCGCGAGGAATCAGAGAGTGTTCGTTCGATGGGCATCCGAAAGGCTGCATTATTCCGCGGCCACCGTGCCAGCCCCTCGATGTGTTTGCTTACGTGCCCGCGGCTGACAGTGTCGCCGGCGGCCAAACAGCGAAACTGTGTGAGGAGAGCGAAAAAAATTACCTCGTTGTCATGACACCCCGGTAGACCGTGGTCTTTCTGCACGAGCGACAACCTCGCTGGAGCTCCGCGCGTGTGGAGCATGAGGCGGCACGAGCCGTCTTTGCCGTGCCCACGGGTCGGCGAGTCATCCGCCGGCGCCGCTTGAAACCATAATGAGAGAGAGAAAGAGAGAGAGTGAAAAGCGAACTTTATCTGCACTGCGCGAGGAGCGCGCTGTCCTCACCTGAAGACGCGCTGTCCTCACCTAAAGACGCGCTGTCCTCACCTGAAGACGTGAAGACACCGTGGTTACGACGAGCCTTGTGTCCTTGGTTGCCACGGTAACTCACCGTCCTAGCTCGTCGTCACCGAAACATTCGTGTCTCGAAAGTCGCGTGCCAGGCTATCTTCTTGAATTGGTAGCCACGCTTAATACGAAGCACAGATTTCCCGGTGACTTTGCGTAACGTAACGCAAGGAAACGGGTCTGTGTGAACCAGCCTTAACGGGACATTGTTATGGCTCGGCTATTGTCGTCGTTGCAGCGATTGGACACGGGCCACTACTCGAATGCTTCTCGAGCTATCAATTATCACGAGCCTAAATCGAGTGCCCACGCAATGCTCGGGTCCAATCTATGAACCGCATTCAAATATCGTCATACGGGTGTACTGCGATCCCCGCGTTACGTCATCGAATTTTGCAAGGGAGAGATTGAATGAAAATGATCGCTTTTGTCCTTGAAATTACACGGCAACAAAGGAGTTTCTTGGCCAGTGGCATTGCATGCGAGTATCCTTGAGTCCCACTAGTGCCAGTAAGCTCGTGTAAAGTGAAAAACATTCCAATTGAATATCGTTGCACAGCTCCTTTAACGCGTGCAAACGCAGTCAAACGCAGTTATGTTGTGCCGTGTGAATTTTCCCTTTACAGTCCCCAACTCTCGCAAAAGGCCAGACATTCTTTTTATTTTTTTTTTTTTTATTTTCTCCAACTCAACATGCACATAAAATTAATGTGCGCGTGAATGCCCCACCTGTCGATCTTTCCACTCCAAACGTCCTGGTTGGACCGGTGTATATATGCTTTTTTTTTAAAAAAAGCTTAACAGATTTGGTTAAAAAAACGCTGTGAAAGCTATGTGGTTTATTCAAGTGCGTTATACGGCCAGGGGGACATAGTATATGGGGATAATCATAACGATCAGTCGGCTAATAATTAAAATTTGTTAATAATTAACTTTTTAATTTGTAAAAATAGTCTTATGGTTCCAATTAGAAATTCGCTGAGCGTCGTCCAAACCCCCTGAATCAGCAATTTTTAGAAAGACTTTGAGCGCGTGAGAAGCGTAGTAGTGTACTAAAGTTTCCACTCGTGGAGCAGGTACAAGGCTGGGGCTATGATAAGATACGGAAAAATCGCACGGGCGCCTTACCGGCCGCAACCGCTAGCCTTATAAGCGCACTACTACACTTCTCACGCGCTCAAGGTCTTTCTCAAAATTACTGCTTTAGGGGTTTTGGACGACGCTCAGCGAATTTCTAATTGGAACCATAACACTATTTTTACTAATTAAAAAGTTAATTATTAACAAATTTTAATTAATTAGCCGACTGATCGTTATGATTATCCCCATATACTATGTCCCCCTGGCCGTATAACTCACCTGAACAATAGTATAAGTGTAGCTTTCACAGCTTTTTTAAACAAATCTCTTAAGCTTAAAAAAAAAACATTATATATATATATATATATATATATATATATATTGCTAAGGTTGTCCATCACCTGTACCTCTGAATCGCCACTCAGTCTTCCGACTCTTTGGGGGAAGCTGGGGGAAGCCCTTCTTCAAGCTGATCAAATCCCTCCGCCACATTGCGCGGTCGCCTTTGCGTCGCGTTTGAACGTCCGCCAGTTCGTGTGCGCCCCCGCCATCGCTTGGTTTCTTGGACGACGAATCTGGAACCCTGTCGGCGACAGTTCCAAGGACGGCGCGGTCTCGCCGCTATTCACCACACCCGCAACGTTGGTATTCAGCCCAGAGCGGCAACTCGACGCGACTGCCGTCTCAAGGGCGGAGTCTTCGTTCACCTTCTTGCGGCCCACACATGAATGCTCTTATCTGGTCGGAGATGACTTCGCAGCGTGACGTGTGGGCGCCGCCCGAAGTCCGAAGCCTGTCGCAATGCGGAAAAAAAAAAAAAAAAAAAAAAAAAACGCCAACCTAAAGCGTTTTTGTTTTTTGTGGTACTTAGTCAAGGCTCGCGTAGTCAAATTCGTCGAGTGTCAAAGTGAGGATGTCTCGTCCCAGCAGTGAGAGCTTGCACATGTCTGTTTCTGCCCCCTTTTGTGTTTTGCTTTCTTTGCGCTGATTATTCACCCAAAACGCTCGTCCAACTCATCAACTCTCAAAGCTATTCCCGCAAACACACGGGAACTGCAGCACTCTGAAACCTAAGTTTTACAACGTAGCACAGAAATATTTAACGCGGTCCTTGAGTTTCGGCTTCTAACGCAGGTCCCCGCGGCAAAAATATACAGAACAAACCTCTGGCTCACGTCCGTCGCTGTGAGGCAATGCTAAGCCCTTTCCCTTCACTTAAAGTAGCATAAAATAAAACAAGCACCAAGGCGTAGGACAGATAAAAGAAAAACTGCATTCTAGAGGCGTCTCGGTATAGGACCGCGAGTGTGTGTATAGGACAAGTGAGAGTGACCGCAGTTCCGTTCATGATTTCTCGACCGCTCTGTGTAACCAATCGCGGCGTGCGGGAATTCCGTCCGTTCGTAAAACCCGTTATGATCGCCGTCATGACCTCGATTCCAAAAATTCGAGCTCAGCAATGAACCGAGTGACGATTACAGCGCGGAATGGGACTGTCGAAAGCAAGAACGCAATCCCCCGACTACACCGCATCTTGCGCACAGTGTATAGTTCCTTTGACTGGACAAGGATTGCTCGTATGGACCGCGGTAAATAAGTAATGTAAAGTACTGAGATTCTTTCGCGGAGATTTAATTGCTCCTGAAGTCGGCAGTACAGTGCACCCGTTTCCTCACTACGCTTGGCAGAGGTCTCAGCCAAGTCCTTGTCGTCGCGCTGTCTGTACTTTTAACATTGAATTAACTAGCCCAATCGTCTATGTTATTCTCAGCCAAGCACTTTGCCACAACAATATGCCTTTTTTTTTTTTCTTCTTGTTTCTGGCAGAGCCAGCTGGCGAGTGGTGCGCGTGCCCGTCCGCCACCATGTCCACGTCCACGTACGCCTACTACCAGGAGGAGCCGCGCACGCCCAAGCGCTACTTCAACCTGGGCGTGCTGTCGTGCTGCATCGGGGGCCTCGTGTTCAGCGCCGGCATCATCCTCGTCGTGCTCGGCTCGTCTCCGCAGGAGCCCGAGGCCTTGTGGATCGCGGGCATCGTGCTCCTGCTGGCCGGGGGCCTCCTCTTCTTCCTGGGCATCGGCTCCATCGGCCTGTACCTCGCCAAGGAGGACCGGCGCAAGCGGGAAGCCGCCCGCACCCGCACGCGCAACTACACCTCTAGTCTGCGCTCCAGCGACGTCGTGCTCGTCGAGTGAAAGCGCGCGAGGCCGCTGTCGACCCCGTCTATATTTTTATAGACACGGCTTCCGGTCGTCTGTCGCCGGCAGGCTGCGGAGGGGCGCTCGACGATTGCTTGCGGAACTCTCGCATGCTCCCCGAATCGAAAGACACTGTCCACTCGAGGAACCGTACGGAATTTTGGATCGAGGAATATCGCAAAGTGATTCGAGCGAACGAGCCTTGCCGGGTAAAAGGAATGTAAAAGGTTCTATAGAGGGCCACGTGTAGCCCAGGGTTTGGGTCTCACAATGTGCCGTTGACTTTTTTTTTTTTTTTTTTTTTTTAAGAAGACCTTGCGGGTTGCGCAAGATGACCCTGCCATTTTATAGAAAACTATCGTCCGTATAATGCAGTAGCGAAGCTCGACGCCTGTTGTCTATAGGTACTAGCACTGCTAGACTCGTGCATTTCATCGGAGGTTTGTTTTTATTTATTCTAACAACGACGACATAGAAACGTTCATACGCTTCCCTTTTTGTGTGACGACCCGAAGTCATGTTCATAGCATTTCTCCTCGCATCTTGTTTCTGTCCTTCTCTCCCGGTCTCCAAAGTTCGAGGCTGGATGAGTTCGGACTGCATTACCTGTGGGCTTGCCTCGGACTCATTAGCGGTACACGAGAAATGACACGCTAAACATTTGCCGCGTGTCGCTGATGGAACCGCGTCTACCGTTACAGCCGCTGCGCTGAAGACACACGAATTACGAGGCTAGAAGAGTACTGTATCCTGTGTCTAGCTGCCAGTTTAACATTTTGTTTCATGTTATACGAAGCAACCTGTTACAAGACGTTGCTGTGCTCCTAAGTCAGTTACAACTTAATAAAATAATTATGTGTAGCTCTATCCTGTGTTCCACTTTCTTTCATGTTTACCGTACCGAACTCTCGACATTTGGTCTGATCATTTATGTGAATGTGCATGTTGCCATGGGGCCTTCAAATTACGCCTTCGTAATCTAAACGTAACAAGGAGAACTGAAGTCGTACTGTGCACGGTTCTAAATATACGGTGTTCCGGATTAATGCTTTTCGTTTGAACTAGTCGCTTAAGTATCTCGCGTGCTTCACCTCCGTTTGCTGTTTGGCTAATGCACTGAATGGTCACACTGTTCGAACTTGTCGATTCAGAACGAACGATTTCTCCAAGTATTTTTTTCAGTGCCTTCAAAATGCTAAATCAAAATTAAGCATTGTGAAGGCACTTAATTTTCATTAAGCGTAATGAAAATTAAATATTGAAAACGCATTTTAAAAACAGTTTTTTTTTTGCATTTTTGGGGAATGATTTTGCGAATAAACTGGCGTTTATGGGTACCTATTCCGCATCTGCATGACTCCAGCACTACAATCGAAGTGAAAAATCACGCAAAGAAACAGACTGCATTGATAAAAACAAGCGAAAGTGCATTTGTACGGATAAAAGCGAAAGTTCATTACTACGGGCAAAAATAAACTAGCACGTCCTTTATTTATTTGTTTATTAATTAATAAACATATTGTTTAATCCTTAGAGCCTTTATTCTGGTCGGGTTCCTCGGAAAAGATTCGTTTCCATCTGCGGTATCCAGATTCATATGCATCCTATATACTACGTTCAAGGAAAGACCAGCGATAAAATTAATATAAGCGCAGAAGGAAGAAAAATAATTTCAGGATCGTTGAACAAAACGTATACATTTTGTTCAACAATCCCTCAAAAAAAATCGCAAACAAAAAAAAAAAGTTTTTTTTTTTTTTTTGATGCGTGAAATGTACGTAGAAAACACCGAAATCCATGACGTTGAAATGGTACTATTCTGTGCCTCTAACCTCGCTGCTGGGTAGGGCCATTTCTCTTCTGGCTAAAGAGTCATTCGACTTTCCTGCCGCGGCTGAGTCTTTCTTGCCAGTCTTCCTGGAAGTCGGCATCGTTTGTTGTAGGCGGTTGCAACTGGCTTCGCTGACGGCAAGGGCGTTGCACGGGTTGCTGTGGCCGTCGCTGACGCCGAGCAGCGAATGGGGCGCAACAGGAGCGGGAATAAACGAAAGAAACATGCCTCCTCATAACCTGGAGGCTAGGGCATCGGGGATAGCTCGCAAGAGAAAAGTGCGACTAAGGTCTCTCCATAAAACAATCAGTGTATACCCTGACGGCCAGTGCTTCCAGGAGCGAATCGCTTGCTTTTGAAATGTCGACTTGCAGACAATACGACGCGCAAGTGAGCTTCAGGCCGTAAGAGATGGAGAGTTGTACCTCGTTAGAAGCGAAGCGTGATCAATTTAATGTTACTGAAGAAGCAGATGGGTTCCTACTGTTTCGTCGAAACTCGTTTCGAGGAATTACGTTTCATGGACAACTTTTCATGGACACACGTGTCGTCGACACTAACGTTTCGTCGACACTCGTTATGCGAACTGCACGCTGTAGGGATATTTCGTCACGCGTGTATCACTGGGGTGCGCGTTAACCCAACCCTTGGCCTGCGTTCACGCCGCTTCGCGGCGACAGTCTGCGGCGGCTTATTACAAAGATGTTAACCCACCTGACCGACCCGTACACGCCGCTTCGCGGCGTCAGTCTCATGCAGCTTATTACAGAAAAAAGCTAATCTGAGCTGTCGATGAAACGATTTGTCGATGAAATGATTTGTCGATAAAACAATCTGTCGATAAAACGATCTGACGATGAAACGTCGTTCGATGAACTGATTGCCACCGGGCTGCGGGCAGGGGCCAAGAGCAATGAATCGGTGCGCTCAGCTGTACTCCATCTTTTGATAGCTCACGTAACCTGTGTCTAATAACGAGAAACGCGGGTCAACACAGCAGATTTGCTCGTCTTTTCCAGCTGCAGATAAACAGTGACAGACGTAGCTTTCGGAAGAGAGGCTCAGGGAGCAATGTTTCCTGAGCGATCTACCTGAAACCGGAATGTAAAACTATCTGGTTCGTGCGCTACAGGTTCCTTGCGGCGACCCGGTCCGCACTGTTCCGCTCGGTGTGGCGCGGGCGCGGGGGAAACCGTGTGTCGCGGCAGCAGCGCAGAGGACATTGAACCGCGTCTGCTTTTCGGGGAGCCGATGGCCCCCTCTTGTCTGCCGGCGAGCCTCGAATTCGCCGACCGCTTTGTCAGCTCGTGCTCGTGGTCGAGCAGAGGATCGGTAACGTCAGCTCAGTCGGCTCAGCTGCATTCCACGACGCCCGCCGCCGGCGTGCCGTCCGTGAGCCGACGGAGACTTCCCGTCCGGGCCGTGACGTGAACGCGACGTCAGAGCTTGTTTGGATCGTTGCCACTACGCAGCGGACGTGCCTGTTGCGCAACGTGTGCGCTCCGCGTGTGCGGAACCCGCGGACGTTCAGGTGTTCTCGGCGACTTGGCTACTTCGCTTCGCTGCGCCGTTGACATCGCACAGGCGCTCGTCACCCGGAGGTGAGTGTTCACACGCGTCATCTGGAGTGGGATCGCACGCGGTGTCCTTGCAGTCTGTGGCACTGCAGCCCTTTCGTATACGTACACGCGCTGGTGATCGTTCTCCGGGGTTTCCCCGCGCTCGGTGTAATGAATTTGCTCAGCTGTAATGAAACTCAGCTGTGACCAGCTTTCCACTTCCCTGGGCTCAAGCCGTGCTCAGCTGGTTTTGTTGGGTGGCCTCCACATTTGCACGCGATGTCTGCTCTCGCCACGCGTCTTGCTGTCTGCTGGTGAATGGTTCGTGGATTCATTCTGAATTCTGCTAGACTCGTTGGACGCCCGTGGCTGCATAAATTGTCCAAAACAACCTATCACCCTTGAAATTTATTTTTTATGCATTTTTAGGCTACGGCGTAATGAAATTGTAATCAGCGGTAACTCTTTGCAACAAGAATAACTGGACGACGATGCATGCTTCATATATATATATATATATATATATCAGGTCATTTGTATTAACAGACTGAAAAGTCGTAAACGGCTGTGATAAAAGCGGATATGCGTGTTTTATTTCTATCAGCAGCCTCGTTATTGTCACATATATATCATGTCCCGTCCGTCAGAAACATACCCGTTTTAAGAACAAGCTTCATTTGGTTGATCGTCATCAGCTTCAAAATTTGCAGTGTTGGGAAGTACTTTAAGTACATTGAACTTAAAGTAAAGTATTTCTTCAATGAGGTTTAGAATACTTGTACTTTACTTGAAGTACATTCTCTGAGTACACTCTAAGAAATGCCTGCGCATCTATTGACCCGTGAAACACTCAAAGAGCCATTCTCTGCAATCTACGAAATCAGCTCAGCGAATGATGAGGCGGAACATCCGTTTAGATCCAAAAATGAAGTCTGCGCTGTGGCATTACGCAATGCAAGCATGACGCTTTACATTGCGTAATGTCACAGCGCAGACTTAATTTTTGGGTCTTAACGGATGTTCCGCCTCGTCATTCGCTGAGCTGATTTCGTAGATCGCAGAGATTAGCTCTTTGTGTATTTTGCGGGTAAGTAGACGCGCAGGTATTTCTTAGAGTGTATGTACTTGTACTTTAGTATGTTTTTCTAGTACATTCTGAGGGAAGTACAACTCCCGACATCAAAGTACATTCCTCAAATTTGTCCTTGTTAAATTTGTATCCCAAAATGATACTTTGTCAACTCTGAAGCCACTTAACTTTATCCAATATTCGCCGCCATTTCCGAAAATAATCGATGCACCCCCGATTACCCCTGGGGCAATGCAGTAAAGAGAAGACACTATATGAGAATGAAAGGGCATCATGAAAGATCGTGTTAAGAATACAAAGTGCTTGTACTTTACTTTGAAAGTACATTGTATTTATAGCGCTTTACTTCAAGTACATTGCGCCCGGTGGACTTGCTACTTTACTGGAAGTACATAACCTGTCATTCACTTTGTACTTTACTTCAAGTATTTTTTAGATGTGCTTTACCCAACACTGAAGATTATTCAGTACTTTTTTCGCATATAAAAGCCTTATAACAATGCGAAAGATTCGCGAATAATGCCACTCCCGTTGGGTGAAACCTCGCCGTGATCATGGTGAAGTTCTCATTATCGGCGTCAACTAAATGGAGAAAGGTGCATTAACATTTTATTTTGTTTTGTTTTGCTTTCTGTATGGATTATGGGTTCAGGAAGTGATATGGTTGGATGGGCAACTCGGAACTCTCTCAGCGTTGATTTAGCAGCTGACTTTTTCTTTCCGCCTTACCCGCTACAAAACCACTGTAAAGGCAACGCGAAGTCAGGTGGGTCGGTGCTCTTTCGAGCGCCGTAATTTCGCGCTGAGTTCGCACCGCGCTCTAATAAGTGGTTAGCCTCAACAACAAATCAATAAAATGATCAAAAAGAGACTGACATTTTTGCCGGTCCGTGACGTCTGGGCCACAGAGGGTCGATGGCCTCGAGTCCGATACGACTTCATCCCCGTGCGAACTCAGTCCTTTGGAATTTTCGTTGTCTGGTTACACTCCACGCCCACCTATCTTACATCACTAGTCTCGCCAGCATAGAGCTTCGAGAACAATGCAAGTGTATGGCTCAACAAATCTGCAGCAAATAGATTCCCTGCTGTAATACACGTTTGGATACAAAACAAATCGAAAACAAAAATTCGGGGGGACGGGCGGAGTTTATCGCGGGGAGGTCGTATTCTTCACAAAGCGTTTCTTTTTGGTCATTATTGTAGGAATCTTAAAAGTGTCTCGGTAAAAATTAATGATCTCGATATCATCTTGTTATTTGAGCATCCGCGTGGCCAGAAATCATAATTTGCGCACTCTGGCATGATATTTTCAACAGGCCAGAAATTAAACCCCGGCTCTTCATATCGCACGACATGCACGGTGACTCACCTGCAACCCGCCAGACTATATTCCCCAATAAACTAGTGGATCTTCCTTAGTGACCTCGAGCGCCGTACAGTCAGTTGTGGGCACGTGTGTCTTTTCTTTATTATTAATAGTATTATTGAGCATTTGTTTGAGCTACCAGACGACCCCCCTCGTATTCAGGCAGCGTGCGAAGTCCGGGCAATCCACATCTGTACTACACAGAGGAGAATGCTGGCGCTTTCGCCGCACGAGGCTGCCGCTCATAATCGCCGACCAGCGCATTCCAAGACTGTATCGTGTACCCGTACGCTTCGTTGAGCACCGAGCCAAGGTGAAGCAAAGTTCAGTTCCGCACTTTCTGGCTGCTCGCGGGAGTGCCGAATCTCGCGCCCAATGGCCATGAATTTTAATACAACCAGTTTAAAAATGTAGGCTTATTAGGGCTAAGCAGCAGTAAAGTGTAGTGGCGGTGATTAAGCCTTCGCTAGTTTATACTATGACGTGGTCATTACGAATAATCAAAACTGGGAATGTGATAATAAACAGGCAGCTTTCATTTAATAAACGTGTTCCGAGCCAAGATTTGCACAATAATCAAAATTGGGAATGTGATAATAAACAGGCAGCTTTCATTCAATAAACGTATTCCGAGCCAAGATTTGCACAAACATATTTTCATCGTACATGAAGAGTTCATACCTCGGCGCCGGTGCATCTATCCCTAAAAGTCTGACGATGCGTGCGTTTAAGAAATGATTAGTCCAAGTCAAACAGTACACATTAAAAAGATGGAAAGCGGATATCGGTCCGCTGAAAAGCACCGAGAGAACGACTTCATATGACTGGCCGCTTTCCTAAATCTTTCGACATTCAAACAGCTCATTTAGCCTGAAGCGCTATACGCTCATACCCGCGGGCACGTGTTTCCCCGTTCGCTATTTTCTACTTCGTAGTGAAGTCATTAAGTATTAATTCGTTTATATTATACCTCGAGACACATTGTTAGCTAGCTATCTCCTGTCCGGCTGCATAACAAAAAAAAAAAAAAAAAAACACGAAGAGGGGCACGTTGCCCCTTGTGCACGACCAGGTGACACGCAAGGGGCTTCCTTGCGCTTCTCATGCCCGGCACTTGATCGAGTAATGCGGCGTGCCACTTTCCGTGAGCGCGCGCCTATTGTTGGTTGAAGGGGGCGAATAACAAATGACCAGTCGCGGCACCGCGGCCCTGGTAGATCTACTACATGGCTTCTGCGCAGTTCAGAACGATGAGCGCAGCATCGTCACGCCACGGGCAGAGGCCGTGACTTCCAAGGGTTAGCTGTTTGCTTTTCCCATACGTGCTAAACTGCGGGACTTTTTTTTTCTTTTTATTTTTCGGTTTCGTTTTCATTTTTTTTTTCTTCACGCTTCACTAGGTACGCGCCATGACCGCCGCGCGCTCTTGGTAGTTTTATGTCCGGCAGCGAAGAATGCAGCGCGAACGAGACGCCTGTACGGCGGTTCCAAGCTGCGCTCCGCGTTATTAAAAATAAAGGCGTACGCAAACAAATACAAACGAGCGCTCAAACGTTCACTTGCACGTGAAAGATGGGCCACTACCTGGCCAAAAACTTCGTATGCAAAGGTTTGGTCGCCAACGAGGACGTCGTAGCAAATAGCGAATATGCCTGTTCCGTAAAGAGGACATGGAAAGCTTTCCAAAGTGCCTCCGAGAAGGGACATTTTCAGCATCGTGACAACGACTGTTTGTCGGACTCGTCTTGTGGAAGGACGAGCTACACAGCGTGTGTCACGAACCCTGTCTGCGGAAAACGGTGCACGTTTTAAAGCTGGAAACGGGATGAAGTTGTTCCACCGAACTTTGTTTTGCCAGCCGTGCCTCCATTACGAACGAAAGACCGGTCGCGCGAACCCCCCCTACGTCTAATGCAGCCCATCCACGTCACACTTTAGTCACTTCTTTTGTGGTCCAACCCGCGCACGAGACTGACAAAGCAAAACGTCGTGCCTTTGTTCCGACGGCTCACGCTTGCCGTAGCGGTATTAACAACCGCTGCTTCAGCGCGCGCCGACGACTGTCAGAGCATCAATGATTGTGCACATGTGAGCGTGCGTCGCAGCTGGGATTCAGCTCCGCGCGGCCGCACAAGCCAACGAACTTGCCAACACAATGGATGCGCGACCCTGAGAGGCTGATGCGACGACATGTCTCAGAAGACAACGCGGTCGCGAGACACCCGATGATGGGACACAAGCAGGCGGGCGACAGAGGTCGGGGAAGGTCGCAGTCGAAAGCGGCTCGCCCGATATATAGCTCTCGTTATTGAAGGACATTTCGAGAGTAAGGACCTATTCGGTGTTCTTATTTGCATTAAGGATCATCTTCTTTTGCGCAAAGGACGATAAAAAAGGATGGAATTAATGCCCCCCCCCCCCCTCCCCTTATTTTTTGTAGCAGGCTCACATGATGCGCTCAGTCGTGACAATTATTGTTCTCCTTGTAATTAGCTACCAGGTTTTTAGATAAATTAATACTTGCGCTTTCGTTTGTTAGCAGCAGCAATTGTTAACGAAGATACTGTGACCCCGTAAGGGTGTTGTGGAGATATTCTGGGAATTGCAAAATGTAATGGCACAGAATAATAATTCAAGCACGGATGTGGCTGGCTCCGAAGTAATATGACTGCAGAGGCGATAAGCAGTGTGACATTTTAATAGTCGAATGCCATCGACCCTTCTTGCTTTCTGAAGACTAGATTGTGTGCAAATTAAAACGATGAAATATTAGACTCCCCCTTTTTGACTTTATGCTTCCCAAGTTTGAACTAGTCAAATGCAGAGGAACACATGGATTAAACAAACCCAAGTGGCACACACAAACGACTTCCGCGAGATCAATTTAACTCTTTCGGCGCGGCATCTGACATATTCTTCTGCTCAAGACTTCTGGATCCCCACGTATAATCGGAGCCTCTGTCAAGATCTATGACAAGAAACCACATTTAGCTTGTTCATATTTTGCCTCGGAGTATAAATCAATAGGTGATCTTTTGTCCGGTCAGCTCACGTCGCGGGTGAGCTTTCGTTCGGTACATTCGGATAAGACAGCCGCTGCTTTGTGTTGGCTGTTTGCAGCATGTTCGTCGGCGAGATGACCAACAAAGCGTCTGGTTATGGCCTTGTCCGGCAGGTTCCTTGCTCTGAAAAAGCCCTTCCTTCCCAATCAAAACCACCCTTCCGCAGTCTCACCTTCCATAACGTCGTATCGCCTCTCATATGTGAGATGGGGAAGAGCTGAAATCGCTTCGTGCCTGTGCTCGAAGTACACGTTGTATTCGGTTTCATGGCGGGGATTTCTTTTTTATGTATACGTCTATGTATCGTTCGCTGGTGCGAGACGTGTTCTTTATCGCCAGCCATCGGAATCGGGTTAGCATTTCGCCGCGTCCGCTTGGGTCATCCGGTTGGAAGCTTCGCGGTCTACTTCAGGGTCATTGTGCTCCCAGCTCATGTAAGCGATTTAGCGAGCGACGTGACGAGCGACGGCGAAAAGCGACGAGAGTCAGCGACGAGCGACGGAGATATCTCATGGACACTCGTCACGTCGCTCGGTTTTTTGAATTTCTAGAAAACGTCGCTCATCAGCTTGTTCGGTTTCTCCCGTCATGCGGTTTGCCTCGTCCCGCGACTGACCGAGCTACACCGAAGCGGGTCGCCGTCGCTTGTCTCGTCGCTCGCCAAATCGCGTACGTGCGGTTTATACGTTATTGCCGCCCCTTGATCGTACGAGTTTAGAGCAGTGAGAAAGAGGTAGAATATGAAATATTTCCCTCCAGGAAATAAGTCCTTTTCACAAAAGTGAGCGACCCAAGCTCTGGGCGACATGGGTCTAGAGAAAACTACGTTCTTGACAGAATGCGCAAAAGGACACAATAGTGCCACCAGAAACATGACTGCAACCAAAAGAGCAATAGGCTAAAAGTACCCCAAAAAGACCCACGACATATGGCAGCGCAACTTTTTTTTCCTTTGAGAACGCTGCACTGTTGTATGAATTGCCTTAGGAATTTTCATCTGGCATCAGTGCATGCGTCAGACAATTCTCGCAGCTGTTGCAACTACTACAACAATTGAGTTGCCGATGGGCACGTGACAAAGAAAGAACACTTTGGCGGCGTGCCGTACTAAAATAGAGAACCGCTTACGCCATCAACGCGAATTGACGTCATCACAAATTTCATTCGATGAAATCGGGAGAGAGCCTTTCCGACAACCTGGCAGCCGAAGCCGGCCGCGGCCGATGCGCCTCGCCTTCAGGGAAACGCCCTGATGTAATGCCGCCGTGCCAACTAGTAGTACGTGGCAGCTCGTATGTATACGGTGGACTGTGGGTATTATAGATGGACACCTAGCAACGCGTGAGCGAGGCCAGTCGAGAAGTTAGCAAGGGCGTCCCCCCCGCGTGTTGGCGGTGCCGATCCGGTTCCAGTGACTGCTCGTCCGCACTCGGAGAGATAGGACATCGGGGTAAGGCGGTCAAGCGACGGCCTCGTTGGCTGCGGCGCCGTGACCCCAGCGGCTGTTCCCAGCTTCTAGTTGCCCCGCAACCGGCAGCCGAGAGAAACTTCTCGAAGGCGAAGCGCCGTGCACCGAGGTGCGCACGGCAGCGACGCCGGTTGGAACGACCCGTGGCGACGACGACGACGACGCTAGCTCGCCGCCGGCTCTTCTCGTCGGGACGTTTTGGGACGGTGAGAATATATGCCTTGGCCTTTCGGCTCTGTGGCTTGAGTTGCGCCCGGGCTTGGCGCGCTCGTGGACTGCGGCGCTTGCAGATTCGTTGCTCGGGAGCACCTCGACTCGATTTGAAATATCGCGCTCTTTACGGGTCCGTATGTCTCGCGCGTGTTGACGGTCACGGGAAGGACAGCACGGGTCGGATTGATCGCTCGATGATGGTGCGGCTCCGGGGGTGAATTGTCGCCTCACCAGGCACGTAGCCAGGATTTTGTTCGGGGAGGGTGGGGGGGGGGGGGGGGGGGCCCCATGGGGCCCCCCCCCCCCCCCCCCCCCCTCACCCCCCCTGAATACGTGCCTGCGCCTCACTATTCAGCGTTCCCTTCGCTATGAACGTGAGGCTGCTGGAAAGCTCTCGTCAGAAGGCCTCTGTGCACCTCCGCGGGATTTCGCGTGCCGTCGCACTAGTATAGCAAGTTGGCGGTCATTGTAAAGTTCAAAGTGAAACGGACGCTGCTAAGATGTCCCGTATACCTCGTGCCGAAGTGGCAAGGCGTCTACGTGTACGCCGCTTGCTTTCTAAGCAGGACGTAGCTGCGGCAGGATGTTCTACTCGCATCTCTCGCATTACAAAGGGCGCGCAAACGAAGAAACCTGCCCACATTAGAGAATCTGAACGTAGCTCTTCGCGTACCGTCGTCCTTCAAGCGAGTCACGAACCGACGGGCGCTAACCGATGTGCGAGCGCGAACGTCGGCAGACGGAAACACCGAACGGCTAGACATTTTGGCGCCCTTGGTAACATTATAACAATGTGATTAATGAGAATATTGTTGTGTTCGCAAGAGCCGTGTGCAGTGTATTATTGTTCGAACCGTTCGTCTTGGTTTTTAAACCATATTTTCGCCGCAGAACGGTGAGAACAGCAACGGAAGGAACGATTTCAGGTTTCTCTCAATGTCAGTTTTCGTTCAGTATTTCTAGTGAAAATGTTTCTGTCCATCATTCGACGAAAAAAGTGGACATGATTACATTGGCGGTTAAGGTGAAATGAGCCGAGTCAACCGCAAGACTACAGCAATTTGGTGCTGACGCTATAAATGCTTACATAGTGACGCTAAGAAATAAGCATAAAAGTATGGTTGCACGAATGACTATATATTAGTGTTGTGCGATTGCAAATATTGGAATTTTAAAATTGTTGTTTCCGGTAATACGCTAATCTATATTTGCTGCGAGGTCAACTGCGATATTCGTATTTTTTCGAAGTGTCGATCGCGGCAAATTAGCCCCGTTGAGCGCGCTTCTTACCGAGCACCGGTGCACTGCGGAGAAGCAACACCCGCGAAACTAGTTGTTGAGGGTGTTGCTTCTCCCCAGTGCACCGGTGCTCGGCGAGAAGCGCACTCAATGGGGCTAAAATGCCGCGATCAATACTTTGAAAAGTACGAATATTGCAGCAGCGTGCGTAGGAAGAAATCACACTTTCAAATCGGGATGGTGCACGCGCGCGTCTGGTTTATGTAAAAAGAACTTGAAACGTTGTGAATGTTGACATTTACATTGCAGTAAATTTTTCAAAATATAACTGGCTATTATGCATGAGTATATGTTACGCAAAGATGCCCTGACAACCTGGGGTAATCATTCGTGACTGGAAAAAAATGCATTTGTATATTGCAAGAATATTTATAAATCTCATCGATTAGGTATACCTGGGAATCTCATGGATTTAATTTTATGTCAAATACGTCATTTACTTGCCAACCCAATGTGGACATTGAACTTTCTGAGGCCACAGTCGATATAGTTAGATTAAAATTAATTTAGCTTAGAAATAGACAAATGAAAGCTTGAGAACAACCTTCATGAGTTCATCTTGATTTATGTTTAAGCACGGTCATGGTACAGTAGTGAAAGACTTAGAAAAATATTATTATAATGCAATTGAATGCAAAAGTGCAATATTCGATATTCGATTCGAAAATATTCGGCCAAAACCACCATTCGCTTCGAATTCGCTTCGAACTCAAAATCCACTATTCGTGCATGACTACTATGTATGTATGAATGCAGATAATCTTCTCGTTATTCTTTGGTTGTATGTATGGATTTTGTTATTAGATACAGGATGCCAGTATAAAGCTAGATGACGCACAAAAAAAAAAAAAAATCTGCAGCCATTATTTACGTATTACAGGGTCATTAACTCGCACATTAACACTTGGTGTATGGTTGATTGACCAATTTCTGTGGGGGAAGCAATTGAACTGCTTGAGGTGCTTGACTAATTTCTGTGGGGGAAGCAATTGAACTGCTTGAGGCGCTTGACTCATTTTTGTAGGGGAAGCAATTGAACTGCTTGAGGTGGGTGGTGAATTTAATTTCTTTATATTTATCACAGTGTCTAGAGTGCCGTCCGACGGCACTCCTGCGGAGCGTTCAAGTGTCGTCCTACCCCTACCGAGCAAATGCCGTCCTTTAGTAAAAGATATATGTCTTGCTTTTGGCACTTTCTGGCCGAAATTGGTATGCCTACTTTAGCTGTACTTTTTTGTATTAAATTTTCCAATTGTGACTATATTTGGGTTTCGTAAATCTTTGTTTATAACGAATAGTAACCGGTCTCACAAATATATATGGTCTCACAAATATTTAGGTTCAATACGCGGGCCCTAAAAAAAATGTGTAACTTTTTTTTCTTTTTTGGGGGGAGGGGAGAAGGGGGAGTATTGCTGCTACTCAAATTACAATCGCAACCTTCGAGGGAGTGCAACTTCGTCGAACTTGAAGAGATCGCGCGCCTGCACAGCGCAGGCACAAGCATACAAAAGAAAACATGCTGGTCGCTCTTATAACGCTTGTCTCACTCGCGCTTTATGTTAAAACAAATTGTCGACGAGCTGCTGATGGAACGCTTGTTAGAATAAGCGTGACTTGTGCTTACCATTTTCGGACGGCACTTGAAGGCGCGAGTGGAGTGCCGTCGGACGGCAGTCTAGACACAGCCTATATTTATTAATTCATGTCTTTGCGAATGCTTTGTTGCGTTATTACGCCGAGGAGTAATACCCGGAAAGTGAGATAAAAGCCCTCACTTTCCGGTGAGGGCTTTGCGCTAGGTTCGCCATTCTGCATCAAAATCTCTGGAAAGCATTTGCCTTGCTCCGCGTGACAAGACGATTAATATCGATTGTGTATGTCAAGGATGGGGAAATTCCGAGCAACGCGCACGCATGCAGCCCTTTTGAATGTTTTACGAGATGCACTGATCCCGTTGAAGCCATAATCGGGCGGTATTACCGACGCCGCTACTTGGTTTCCTTCGTAGATTTATCTCAGGAAAGAAGGACCTCGATCGGTACTATGTTTTCGTTCGTCACACCTACACTCTTAAAAATGCCTGCGCTTCTACTTACCCGCAAAACACTCGAAGAACCAATCTCTGCGATCTAGGAAATCAGCTCAGCGAATGATGAGACGGAACATCTGTTTAGACCTCAAAATTAAGTCTGCGCTGTGGCATTACGCAATGCAAGCATGCCGCTTTGCATTGCGTAATGCCACAGCGCAGACTTCATTTTTAGGTCTAAACGGATGTTCTGCCTCATCATACGCTGAACTGATTTCGCAGATCGCAGAGATTGGCTCTTTAGGGCGTTTTGCGGGTAAGTAGACGCGCAGGCATTTCTTAGAGTGTATTCACGACTCCAGCGGTGTGCATTTCATCCCTGTTTCTCTGTTTCACATTTTCGCCGCCAGGCTGCAGGAGGTTCTTACTGGAGCGCAAATGCAACCACCGGACGGCGCGGCCACCGGACGGCCATTTTGCGCCCCCCTGAAGTCGATCTTTTGGCATCTTTTGGAGCGCAGCGAAGCTGGGCGGCAGCGTGCTGAAGACACGTTTTCTGCTCATTCGCCGTCATTCGCCAAAGTTGTTTTTTTTTTTTTTAATTTTGCGTGCAAACAGTTGTAGTTGCTTTTGAGAAGATATGGAAACTTTACGAAGGCGCAGCACCGCAGGGAAAAAGGCGCAACTCGTCGAACGCAAGTCTTGCCGGTCTCGCGGCGTGATCAAAGCTTCCTTGGTACGCCGAAGTGCTCCGTCTCCGTGCCAATTCGCACGCTTGCATACCGGTCAAGAATCGACGCCGTGTGGATGTGTTTCGCGAGTGCAACGTCGTGCGTGAAGACGTAAATTGCGTTCGATGAGCTGTGCGTTTATCCTGTGGTGCTGCACTTTCGTAAAAATTTCAACGTGCTCTCAAAGGCAACTACGACCGTTTACACAAGGTATTAAAGAAACTTATTTGGCGAATGACGGCGGGCGGGCACAAAACGTGTCTTCAGCACGCTGCAGCCCAGCCTCTGCAACGCTCCAAAAGGCCGACTTCAGGAGGGCGCAAGATGGCCGTCCGGTGGCCGCAGAGCAGTGGGCGGCCAAGTGTTTTCCGAGGCGTTGTGTAAATGACATTAAATGGTGTTATCTGTCATGTCAGGAGACATATTTTTCGTCATCAGTTTCGTTTTGTTTCTCTCCAGGTCTGAAAGCAGAGAAGTTAATCGGGAAGCAGCCATGACAGCGTTCACCGAGATGTCCATGGCGCACATGGTAACCGTTATGGTGGTGACAACAGGTGAGTTCTTCATGGGACAGATTCGAACGGGTGTTTCATTGTATATTTTTCACACTAGAAAAAGTAATTCACGAAGACTTGATTTCAGTAATGTTATCCAACGCACACCCGAACTTGCTTAATTTACCCCGTAAGTGATGACGTCACAGCATGGCGCTTTGCTTCAAACAAACCGTTACTAGGGCCGTTGTTATGGACAAATGCATAAGGGGTCGACGTGAGGTTAGAAATGGTATGATAAAAAGTAAATACTTTTTGGTAAGCATTGTGTCTTTTCATATCTAATCATGAATACTTTTTCTATCGTCTCAGTACCATAAAGCGATGACAAAAACCTGTAATAAAGTTTCAGAATTGGTTTTGCCTTGCTAGCAGACGACACAGTGGCTGTGTCACTAACCTCACACACGACCGCATTGAGTGAGGTTGGTGACGGTCGACGAAACTTCTATTCTCGGGGTCAACTTTCTGTGGAATTTCGGGAGCGAAAAGTGCCCGTACACAGCTTTGAGCGACGCTCGAGATGCACGAGCGCGCGAACGCAGTTTACGTGCAGCTTGCTTCCGCAATATTTGAGAAGGTGAAAACACTGTGATGCTGGATCACGTACGACAACGACGTAAAGTGTATCAAGGTCGAAGTGCTCGTTTCATGGATATCTGACAGCACAGTTGCTTAAGTGCCCATCTGTGTGATCAAAGGTACTGTCCGTAACTTATATATACTGTCGCATTTGTAAACGGATCGACAACCGTAAAACAGAAAATAAAGATCTAATCGGCGAACTTGTGCCTAGAAACAAAAGAAAGGATGAGCGTCGGCGGACGTAGCAGCGAGCGACGATGTGTCGGCGTGACAGCTGGCTGTGAGTTGACAAAGCCGTGCTCGGTTCCTTATCTACTACGCTTGGCATCCAGGGGCAGATTCAGAGGGGAGGTCCGGATGTCCTGACCCCCCTCTTGAATTCTGCATGTGTAAAAATTTAGGGCGTGGAAACAGGAAAAGGGGGGGGGGGGTTCTTAAACATATGATACGCTGGCCAACGCCTGACCCCCCCCCCCCCCCCCCCCGCCAAGAAATACCGGCAGTTTGATACTTTAGACCCATGTTGCGGATAAAAAAAACAGGACGCGGGATGGCCAAAAAAACATGCTTTTCGTGTAAGGCTCGTCAAATTATGAGGCGCTGGAGAAATTCAGCCTTCTGCGTTAAGTCCTTATTTCGAACTCTTTTTGTTCGCCTTCCGCCCATTGAAAAGCATGCGGGAAGGGCCTTAGAACGCACCTGGTATCGCTGCGCCGCAGCGTTCTTCCGCACGTCTGCTTTCCTCGCCGTCACCATGGCAACGAACGCCGAATGAATGGAAGCACGCACGGTACCGCCGCGTGAAGCCAGCAACAGTTGACGCCATTTTACGAACGCCGTCTGCTAGCCAAAGCCGAACGCGGTATGTCAGGTGAACCGCCTCCGCCGGTGCTCGATCGCCTGATTCGTATGATGAGATTTCGCTCGCAATTTTCACTCACGACGCCGCTCGGGCAGCAAAAGCGTGAACTGTAGCTGAGGTGGTCGACGACGATACTGAAAATCGCAAGCAGAATCGGACCAACTGAATTAGGCATAACAAGTCGGTGTTGGTCACTGGTAACAATGACCAACATCTCCTTGTATCTACTGTTTACATCGAGCCTGCTTACCAACCTTCAAATTTAGGTCTTTTGAGGCCTGCACTCACTTCTTATCGCAAGTACCGGGCCAACATTTGGTCTACGGACCGGCGTCGTCTAAGAGAGCAGACGACAAGCAGAAACGTTTGAAAGAGCAGACGACAATTCGAACAATCAGGCGGCCGTTTGAACTTGAAGACGCACTGAACGTAGTCCGCAGGTGGTCCGCACAACTTGACAGTTTTCTGGCGTTCATGTTGGAACAAAACAAATAAATCTAATGACCACAAGTATCTGTGAATTCAACCCAAAGTGCTTCCCGCCCAAGCAATCGTTGTCAAACGGCGTCTGCTTTTCCCTTTTCACGGCAGATATCCAGAATCTCGGACGAACCGAGCACGTAAAACTGACTTTCAAACCTTTCTCGACACTTTTGGTACGGCCCCAGTCGCGGCATTTTGACGAGAAGGCAGGTTTCTTTCTGGTTCCTTTCAAAACAACGCAGGAATACACGTCTGGCATGAGGACTTCTGCCCACTACTGCCCACAGCCCCAGACCGGAAGTGCGACCGACGCGCCACCACCGCGCCGTGACTTCAGTTACAGGTTAAGAAAAGTTTTCTAGGGAAAGGAGGTCAGGGGAGGAGAAAGCAGACGGAATGCTGGAGAGGAGAGGAGGAAACATCCTCCTCTCTTCAGCATTCCGTCTGCTTCCTCCTTCCCAGCCAGAAAACTTTTTTTTTTAACCTGTCACTGACTATAGAGGTACGGAGAAGTGTTCCTTCTCAGTCATGCACGCTTGGGGTCTTACTTAAAACTGAAGAATCAGGAAACTTTTTCCTCAGTTTGATGATTACAAGGCAGGTACGAAACGCACAACCATATTGCAAGCCTGAAAAACAAATTTGGGGTACTTAACTGCTCAAGATAGAGTCAAAATAATTGTTCTTTCATTACAATGCACGTCAACTGCAAAAATCAGAAAGAAGATCCGACGCTGCTTTGCTATAATGTTCTAAACAGATGCTTTTCTCACGGGATTTTTAGTAGTTCTCCATGCGTGTGATGATTTTGGTCAGACAGTATCCCGTATCGCACGCAAATACAATTCGTTTTTATAAACCTGCTTAGTTTTCTTGGGCCTGCCATGTTCCAAATAAATACAAAATCAAAATCGTATCATTGTGCAGACAATTCAAACTGTTGCAGACGGCATACTTCAGTTAGTACACCATACTTTAGTCATTCCGTGGGCGTCTGTCACGCGTTCGTCGTCTGCAACAGGCACCTCGAGACGTCTCGAGGACCGGAAGTTGCCGTCGCAAATATTTCAGGAACAGCCTATTCTCAGCAAACTTCTGTTGTGGCAAGTGTGAAATCTAGGCTTCCTCTATCTATTATTTTTAGACGTTTAAATCCCACGGCCGACTTTTGACTGATCGTTCTTTCGGACCGTTTGGAGCGAAATCCAGTCCCATGTATTCGTGCACAACAACGCCCCTAGCAACGGTTTGTTTGGAGCGGCGCCATCACAACTAAGTGGACACTCAAAACGTGCAACCTGGGAAATCGTCATCAGTAATTAACCTCCAATTTTTTTTTTTTTATGTTCTTCAGCACAATAGTTCAAACAATAGTTTGAACTAGGAATAGTTCAAAAAAGTTCAAAACTTTTTTTTTTCTTCTTTGCCTTTACGTGTGGTTAAAGTGCATTTTATACGCAATTTTAACTTTTAACTACTGTTGTAAGTAAACAAGATATAATAATTCCGTAGGAAATTTACTGATATAATTTAAATCTACACTTAAAATGTTAATATAATCCCTTTTTTATGTTCACTTATTTATTTTGCTAAGAATTTGTCAAGCTGCATGAGAGGGTTTTTTATTTGGTCTCCCTGCGTCATGAATGTGATGGGAAATAGACAATAGTATTATAATTCTGAAAGATGTCCCAATTTTGTTGTCAAGGGGTTCGGCTTTGCAATCCTAACAAGCGGTTCTCTGTTTCAGCATTCTTCACGTACGCGGATGGCTACTGTAACGACTTGAACTACTTCCGCGCCAGGCAGGAATGCCAGAATCAGTTTGAAATGCAAATGCACAGAGCTATGAACGTTCACGACTCCTACAGTACAACTCGACACATCGTTTGTTGGTAAGACCGTTCACCTGTTCAGTGAATGGGTGAATTTGTCTATTGAAACACGCATTTATGGGGCATCAGCGTAGCAATGGCTGTTCTGGTGAATGTCTGTCTAGTCTGGAATTTATAAACTGGCAGTCTTTGCGTTTTGAAAACTCTCATTCGAAGGCGCTGGCCTGATGAGATTCTTCATCTGCAAATATAAACCTTGCTTTGCCAAACTTTTTTTTTTTTTTTTTTTTTTTTTTTTTTTTGGGGGGGGGGGGGGGTTTTTTTATTATTGCAGCACGGGGGAGGGGAGTTTCTTGAAACTGAGCTCGAAACATTGCTCACTACGTTACAATTTTTTTGCGTGCTAGATTAGATTATGTTTACCACAAACAATATAAAAGGATCTAGAAGTGCTATTCTCAGAAGGTGTCAAATACCACTGCAGAGTGGATACACGTAGAAGTCGGGTTTGATCGAGTACGTGACCTCGATAGAAAATAACACTGAAGGCAGAAGCAAGCCCGTAAATGACCGCCACGTGAGAAAACCAGAGAGCATGTGGAGAGAGCGCGAACACCGCGCAAAGGCGTGTTGTGTCCCCGTTTTGTGTTCCCCGATCGAGTGCTTTTCGGCGTAAATGCTGTCATTTTATGCGCTTTTCAAGAAGCGCAACTATAGCCCCAGAGCACATGTCTAGGAGGCACCACAGCCGGGCGATTTAGTCAGCGCTAGAGCACTATTAGCTCCTTCGGAGCAGAGTAGCGCAATCTAGAACGCCGTCTCTCGGCGACTAGCGGCGAACGCCCGGAGGTTCCAACTCCGGTCAGAAATGCATGGGGAACGTGAGAAAATCGTTGTTTCTTCAATATTGTGGAGATGTACGGAACGACAATAGTTTTTGACATAATAAAGGAACATTTTAGAATAATTTGCGCTGAGTTGTGTGCCAAATGAGGACGTAATTTGTTTTTAAAAATTGCATGAGCGGCATCATGCAGCAGACGACGCGGCGACGTCACAGCGTTCACGTGACCCGCTCCGGCCAACCCAAAAAGCCCATCTCCGCTGCGTGCAAAGATCGTCTGCTTCAAACTCCAT
The DNA here is from genome assembly GCA_013358835.2 of Ixodes persulcatus. Taxonomy (NCBI): domain Eukaryota; kingdom Metazoa; phylum Arthropoda; class Arachnida; order Ixodida; family Ixodidae; genus Ixodes; species Ixodes persulcatus. Next base: position 419,620 of record JABSTQ010011336.1, on the reverse strand, counting down.
TGCATTGGAAATGGACCTTTTTCAGATACCGACGGCACCAGGCGGTGGCTGCACGAACTAAAAATCGAGGAAGTGACCTACCTGCGCTACCAATCGATAATGGGAGCTACGCTACCAGTTTCTTCGCTCTCCGAGCAGCGGCGCGTGCCCAACGCGACTCTAAAGAGGGGGATCTGTGGCGTCCACCCAAACGTCATGTTTTTATTTCCGTCCACTTTCTTTTTTTGTGTAATACAATTATATATATGTTGCAATTACGTGTTCTACTCGCTGATCCACAGCCTCCTTCCGAATTTCCTCGATTTCTAGTGCCGATTTCCGCCGCTTGGCATCGACTGCTCGCGCGTGCGCAGAACGCTTCTCGGAAAAGGTATCAAAATTTGCACACGCGTCCGATATAATTAGGTCTTTGATAAAGTGTTTAGTGCTTTACCAACTTCACGACAGACTAGTTTGAAAAAAGTGTAAACTTGGCGTGAGCTACTCTGTCGGCCATGTTGTCGGCGAAACACGCGGATCAAAGGATTGCGCTACTCTGCTCCGTAGGAGCTATATAGTGCTCTAGTCAGCGCCTCCACTGGCAAATAAGCGCAGCGATGTGAAGTCGCCGGCGCGTCGTCTGCTTCTCCTGCCCCCTTCCTCATTGCTAACTTCCAAGCACGGCACTGGCTTGCTGAATGGCGTACGTCCCTGCATATATTAAAAACGCAGTGACTGGTTTGTCTGAGGTAGAACTAAGCTGTTCTTTTGGTATTGAGGACATAATGCTCCAGGCATATCCTGGATAATCAATTAAATGCACTCCGACGCAGAAGGCACTCACGCAACAAGGTATTGGGTTGACTTACGTCTCGTTGTGCTAATTATTGTGATTAGCACTCGCTAGATTATGTCAGCCCTTAGGGTTTTTTTTTTTTTTGTTTTTTTATTTGTATACAGAATGTTTTACCTCGCGGAAACTCAGAAATAAGTTTGCGGCAAGATCATAGGCGTAGACTACGGGGGTGCATCGGGGCTCGTGCCCCCCCCCCCCCCCCTGGTAAGATCCAGGGAGGGGGGGGGGGCCCGCCCCCCCTCCCCTTCCTTTTGGGCCATGATTCTTACCGAGACGCTCTTTACGTGCCATGTAACGAGCTTCTAGTAGTGGCATGTAAACAAAATAACGCACACGACAGACACATGGCGATATCCATACACTGTAAAATGTACCCCCTAAAATAAACTACTGATAATTTCCGGTGGAAAAAATATTGCGCGGAAAAGCACCCCCCCCCCCCCCGGGAAAATGGAAAGTCTACGCTGCTGGGCAAGATTTCTTTTATTCACATTATTATTTTGTTTTGTTGGTGAACATTTGTAAGAAGCTTGTTTTATTTTTAGTTTATTTTCTATCTGAGTAATATATTTGCATGACCAACCTTTTTGAGATTGTTTACGAATCGGAGTGCTTAAATCACCGGGATATATGACTGGTTTAAAATATGCAAGTGCTGATTTGTTTCGACAGAAGTAGAAATTAAAATTTATTGACTGCCAAGTTGGCGCATTGCAACGTGACCACAAAATTAAAGAAAATGTTACGAGAAAAATAAGATAATGCAAAACCTGTTGCCCGCAGACCAGAAGATGGCGGTGTATTTAAAAAAAAAAAGAATGGGTTATTAATGTTTCAAAATATATACATCTGTTTGTTTTTTCCCCCTTTTTTTTAACAGGAGTGCTTTTTAGATGTATGGCAGTACTTGAACTACATATTTTACGCACCACTTAGATAAATATGCATACTGTAATGTCAGAATGTCTCGGCTTCAAATTAGACTCAGTAAAGCACTTCGAATTGTTTAACAAATTAATAGTCAGCATCGATCAAACAACAAATAGCAACTCGGGAAATCTGCGAATAACACTCTGGAAGTCTTCACCAAATACCAATATCAAGCGCCACAAAGACAGCGGAGTCACAACAATATTTTGGTACCTCGAATAAATAAAAGGCAAAAATGTACCCACCACCTTACTAATTTCTTCCTCCGACCACACCTTATGGCGTGCAGCTGGGGCTTTAGTTCTTTTATTAAAGAAAACAGCCAAAAATGCAGTTTTGACAGTTTTGACTGAGTGCTACAACAAAACAAATCAATCACTGCAACACGGTATCATACAAGTGATCGCTAGAGCCCAGGAAATAGATAAAAAATGTAGCATTTTATCTCCAAACATCATTGTTGCCACGTGGCCCCACATGTCTAGAAAGCAAGGACCTCGCGCTTGTTGGCTTCGCCGTGTTAATGTGAAAGCATTATATTCCCCTTTATGTGAAAATCCGGCGTCGGCGGTGTGATTGAGCGATGGTACCGAAAATGGCCGACAGCGCAAAGAGTAAGAACACGTAAAAAATGCTTGGATTGACAACAAATTTCCCAGGGAAGTCCCTGTAAACAAAGTAAATTAATGTCTTTGAAAAGAAAAGTTGGTACATTTCGGTCTGGGTGGGAATCAAACCCGGGCCTCCGGGGTGAGAGACGAGCACGCTTCCCCGACACCACGGCGGCTCCACGGTTCTGGCTAACTAAAGGTGTGCCCACTGTCTAGTGTGTGCGTCATTGCACACGTCACGTCGCAGCAGCTGACTAAAGGTGTGGCCTAACGTTACTAGGCTACCTCAGTTGTGGAACTCCTGTGGAAGGGGTTACCTCCACTCACTCACTTCCGTCCGCCTCCCGTCGTTTGAAGCACCATCTAGATTTTCGTTTCATAACTGTGTGTTCCATTGAGTATGGTGGAGCGCCATCTAGACGCTGTGCTTTGAAACATACGTATTCCATAGAATACACTGCAGTTACCATAGCAGCCGTCCGGCGCATCGAACGACAAGAGGCGAGTCATGGCGAGTGAAGGGGGGGTACTGCTCGTGCAAGCAGACTCTATGAGCAGTTCCGTAACTGAGCTAATCTAATAACGTTGGTGTGGCCTAGTGCGTGCATCATTGGGCACGTGACGGCGCAGCCAATGGGGAGCAGGTGGCACCACGTCACGAGTGTATGAAACAATTTCACCAAAGGGACTATAATGCTTTCGCATTCCCACACATAAGCAGTCTTAAGTGTGTCTGCCAAATTTTTTTACACGTTAGGATGACACACAGTAATTTTAATCGCAGACTGTAAAAAAACAAAAAAAAGGCGGTCAAGTACAGCATCTTTAACGGCGCAAATGATGAATCGGACTTCCCATCGTTGCGGAAGTTGCACACCAGATAGTGCGACCTGTCAGGGCAATCGCCACTGCACTGTTTTCATACCAGATGAGCTAGTTAAGATACATTATAAACTAAACTCCGAGACAGGGAGAATAAACTGGCAAACACGTGTGGTGTTGTCTGTCGTTTTATTTTCCTCGCCTCGGGGTTTAGTCGGCGACATGCCTTTGTCTTGCTCCGCTCGCCCTGGACGTAATCTGTTGCTTTCCTCCGCTTGTTCTCTCAACCTGCAGCGCATACCTCAGGGCCACCCGCTGTGTCCACGAGCTCTCGCAGAAGGAGCAGTGCATCGACGACAGCAGCCACAAAATGCTGACGCACTTCCGTCAAAAGTCCCAAGGCAAAGATTGCGAGCGGTACGACTATCGGCAGTGTGGAGCTGCCGGCACAGCAGTCAGCTCCGCCTTCCTCCTCGTCGCAACTTTCCTCCTCGTTCGGTTGTTCGGCACGTCGTGATCTTCTATTTTGTTCATCTGTCCCAGTTCAAGGAAAGAGAGCGTACGGTGCAACAGCAGCATCCGTCCAACTGTGCAGTCGCACGCGTGCGTCTAATATACGAAACCAAAAGTGCAATTTGAAGGGACAGAACATTGTTGGGGGGAGTCTAGCCTACCATGTGATTGGTACTCACCCGGTAGTCAACTCACCATCCTCCGTTCTTGACCAATCTGCGCGGAAGGGACCGACGATCTGGAGATTAAACGCCATTACCGCCCTTTGGACCTGCACTCAGAAAAGGAAAGAAAATACTTGTGTGTGCACGTCCACGTGGCTCGCCAGATGGATATAAGATGTCTAAGTAGCAGTTATGGTTGTATTTACAAAAACCTGATAAGCGGTCGAGTTCCATACATTCCATCTCCCGAGAAAGTTGTCACACCCTCTTGTCTTTTCGTACCGTTTCCTCTGGCTGATAATGTTTCCGCGTTTGATCCACCGTCCTTTCGTAAGCTGGCACAGTCTCAATTTCTCCCAACAAAAGCGCAGCTATGCACGTTTACGATCAACATTTGTTCGAAGATACTGGCAAGTACAGAGGGGAGAGTCCTTGAAATCAATCACTTGAATCTTCTTTAGCTTAATAAGCGTAACTTAAGAATATGTATTTCATGCCTACACCACTTCCGAAAGGACCACCTTGTGTAAATATCCCCAAAACAAGGCTGCTCAGCCCCCCCCCCCCCCCCCCCCCCCCCGCCACACTGAAAAAAAAGCTTAATTCTTTTGTTATGCCCTTCCCACGTTCATCTTCTCAATTAATTTTTTGCACGCCACTAGTACATCCCCACATAGCGGTCTAATCATGGGTGAGCACTTTGTTTGGCCATCCTGGCAAATATACCAACGTAGGTCACACAGGCCACTAGAATGAGAAACTTCCAAATGTTTACCTGCTGCGATCACTCACTTTTATGGTGAACCCGGAGCTCTGCTTCATAGGTTTCCGTGCATTCTTTTTGCCTCTACCTCAAACGCTGGTTATCATTTTTGCAAAAAGCAACGCTCGCTGGTATTGTTCCACAATTTCGCCGATCGTGTCGCATGAAGATAAAAGAATCTCACTGTTGTGCCTAAGTGTTGTGAAAAGTCATTTGAAGTGTGATCATAAGGAACGAAAAATCAATACAAAATAGTGCACCTGAGCCATGGCAAATATGAATCGAGTGGTGCAGTTCATCGGGACGATATGAATGTTGTCTACAAATGTATGTCATTAAAAAATGCATAAAATAAAGTTTAAAAAAACAAAAAACCTACACAGTAACGTTCCGCCATACTTTCTTATTGTTTTTGTTCTTGAGGTGTGGGCAGTTTTCCGTGCTTGTGCGCATGGTGGCCACTATAGATGCGCTTTAATAATTTTCCCTTTGGTACGGATGACTTCGCACCGCTACAGCCCACCTACCATGAACATGTGAACATTCACTGACATGTTTCCTGCTTCATAGATCTTCCAAGTGCTCTATAGTCGCATCAACTCCGAGACTGGAGAACGCTTAAAAACCACCGTAACAATTGACCCTCTTCAAGACTCTATGGCCTTAGCTTGTTGGATGGTCTTTGGCACGCTTCAGACGGTCAAAAGTATGAAAATCACACATAATTAAACTATGCTTTTCACTCATTTTCAAAGAGTATACAAAAATACATTGAAAGGTAAGGCAGTGCAAACTAAAAGTAGGAACGTTTAGTTTTTACTTTTACTTTTAGTTTGCATGTTTCTAAAGTAGAGTTTGTCAAGTTTGCATAAAACTAAAGTAATTTCCTACTTTAGTTTGCAGGGGGGGGGGGGGGGGGAGGGAGGGGAACTTATGGGGCTTCAGCCCCCCCCCCCCCCCCCCCCCCGAAATCCAGCTGACCCTATAATGTAAACATGCATTTTGACCCCCCCTCCCCATCCCAAGTCATGGACATCCCCTCCGCCTCAGCCCCCCCCCCCTCCTTTCCCGAAATAAATTACTGGCTAAGCCACTGGTAGGAACATATGTGCAAGGCAATAACGTTCTGTATGCTCCCCTTTTTTTTTTCTTTCTCGTTCTATGCTTAACATTTGTTTCCAAAGGAGCACCCAAGTGAAATACGATTTGGGGGATTACGTAAAACATCAACGAAGGGCATCGAACTTCCAACATCATACTCACCTTGGCTGGGATTCAAACTCGTTAAAGAGGAATCCGTGGGCCGGCATTCGCCTCGAAGCCACCAAGGGGCCGAAGATAGTTTCGAACGAATCGTGCGGTGGCGAACGGTGCACATCGCTAGGCAGAGTACAGGTGTACTGTCTTACGCAAAAGGTATATCAAGCATTTGTTCATAAACACCATGCCTGCATACTGGTATTTCGGGATCCGTAGTGCAGAGCACAATTCTACGCCATGAGCGGCAAATCAGGCAAAGTATAAGAATAACCGGGCAACAAGCAGCTGGCTTTAAACCTTTATGTCGTGTCATGTGCTCCAAACAAAAGCTTCATGAACAAAAGACAGTTCTTCATACAGATTCTTCAAACATCCATCGGCTCACGAGCGCCACTCATGCTTTTCGACAGACTAGAGAGATGGCATCGCTGGTCCATAAACGGCAGCACCATCGAAAGAGCGGAACAGCCTCGCCGTGGAAAACAATGTATAGCGGAAGTGCCGTCGCCATAGAAAACCAAGACAAAGCCGTCATCTGCATACAGACAATGTCGACAATAAACTTGCATTAAAGAAAGGAACAAAATACGGCGTGTGACGGCCTCCGAGATAAACAGAATTAGCACCTGTGCCATATCTGTTTTGGCAAAAATGAAACAAAAAGAATGCAATTGTGAAGAAAAGAATTCCTAGTGAGCAGTGACTGAGGCATTTTGCATAAATAGTTTTTTTTTTTTTTTTTTTTTAGAAACACAGGAAAAGCCGTTTTTGCGAGGAAGTTCTAAACAATAGAACCCTTGGAACTTTTCAATGGTATGTGTCTGTTAATACCTACAAATCGGCACATAGCAAAAGTGGCTCAGATGAACAAGCTTCTCGTTTTGAAAATGGAACGCCTTCATTCTACTTTTTCAGACAAAGTCGCGCTTTGAAGTATTCACCACGAAACATCTACCCCCATTACTCACTTCCGGGAAGAAAAAGTCAGCTCGTCAAATTGCCAGGTGCCAATTGTTCACATTGATTTGACAGCACCGCATCGTGTGCGGCGCAGTATGCATGCGAAGTCGCACCAAATTGTATGACGTTAAACAAAGGGTGAGCATTTTCGAATTGAACAGGTTGATGCAGTTTTATGAGCACCTGACACCCGTATCGCGTCACCGCTTTGTTGCCCGGAAAACAGCAAGAAACAAGAGTCTGCGCTTACGAAGATTTGAGGTTAGACAAGAGGGGCAAATAAGCATTAGGCACTATTCATAACGCCGTCAGCTTGTTTATTCTATTGGACCGAGAGTTATGATTCGTTTTACATTTCTCAGCGTGACCAAAAGTAACGAGTCCACTTCAGACAAACTTGAATTATTGCTCCACTTCATCCTTTCTTTTTTTTATTAGGATGCGATGCTTAGAAACATTCATGGTTTTGGCGAGTCGTGAAAGCCGCTCTGGCAACGGGGCGAGTTGCATTTTTGATCCAATACGAAATGAAGGGAGAACAGTTGCTTTCACCTCTAGGATGTTGGGCCAAAGTGGCGCTATTTAGACACGAGATCCTATTATGGGTGCGTAGTGCCCTGCATGAGGTAGATCGCTGATTACCACCCTGGAAGGTCTCTTGGTACCGTGACCTACAACATCGAAAAGAGCTCCGGCTTTTTGTTTTTTCTCGGTGGCGATTGACAGCCTGTCTTAGCCTCACTCATTTCAAGTGACCTTATAAAGTTTAGCATGCTGTCTGGGCCAGGGGTCGGACGCAGGTATTTCTAGAGAGGGGGGGGTCAGGTGTTGGTCAGCGTGGAAACGGGAAAGGGAGGGGGGGGGGGGGCGGCCCCCTTCCCGTTTCCACGCCCTAAATTTTTACACATGCAGAATTCAAGAGGGGGGGTCAGGACATCCGGACCCCCCCTCTGAATCTGCCCCTGGTCTGGGCTGATAAAATGTGCTTGCAATAAAGACTGCAGCTTGGTACGTTGTGCGAGAGATTTCTGAGCTTTGCCGAATCCCTGAATGTCCCAGAATGTGACATCCTACAATTCATACAACAGTGCCACATTTCAAAATGCCAGAGACCTCCGCAGAAACCAACCAACGTTCGATATACACCACCTTATTGTTTACATCACTGCGCATGTGCAAGAATTCCTAATTTGAGGAGCCAAGCATCTGCATTCCATCTCTTGTTCTACAAGGTGTTTGCTAGCGCTATTCAGTGATAGAGAAAAAAACAAAGCACAATGAAACTTTTCACAAATATGTATTTAGGTCATCATACTTAAATTTTGTGTGTAGGTCTCTGGGAAAAAAATACAAGACAAGGAAAGCCTTATGCATAAGTTACAAAAAAAAAAAAACGGCAACAAGCCGTCTGGTTGATGTTTGCTATTGTTTACCAGAAAAAAAAACTTCACCAAATAAAAAAAAACATTAACACACATTCATTTTTTTTTTCTTACCATCAAGGGACATTATTATCTCAAAAAAGCTTTCAAGTTTGTGTTCCATGTGGTGCCGCCTGTGAGTAGCAGCGTCAATGAGACGGTTTGTTTCCGCTTTTCTATAGGAAAAGCACATTCCCCCCCCCCCCTCCCCCTTCTTTCTAGAAACCTACTCACAACATTTGAGTATAAGTAACATTTAAGTTGCATTGCACTCAATTCATTTACTTATTTATAATATATATTTTTTTTACTGAATAGCACTTATGAGCACCTTGTACAGTCAGTGCCACTGCCCTGGCATGACACAAGAAACATGAGTTGAACTATCGAAGCAGAAAAGCAGCAGATTCAATAACAAACATTAATAGGAACAATGATTAATCACCCTCACGAGATCACATTTCCAGCGACACGAGGTGCAGGATGTCATATTTCATAGTTCCATGAATGAACCCTGACTAAACCCAGAGGCAATCAGCCATTACTGTAAAACAAATTGCTGTGAAATATAAACACAACTTCAAAACAATCTTTGCACTATTTCATGGCACTTGTTTAAACACTGATTAACAAATTGAAAATTGGAATACAATGAAGAAGGTACACCCTGATTAGACATATGTGTTGCAGTTGTGCTTTACGTAGAACTGCTATTAGCATATTCTTGCAGAATTCATTTATAAAAGCAAACTGGTGCATGTATGTTCAAAAGCAGACTGTGTATGGGGCAGAAAATAAACAAATGTGTGCATACATTGTTCATTCAGCTGCATATAAATCTTATTTGGTACAAACCCTGATAAAACTGAAAATATGACACTGCTTTAAAAATTCCAACCTGAAAACTATGCATTTCCCATTTGCTTGCTTTGATGGTAGACTGAATTGGGAAGTTAAATACGAGGAAGCACTCTTCTGGATATATTTTCTGGAAGCTTGCTCTAAACAAGCAGAATTCATCCCAGCGAATGTTTTCGAGAAGTTCAATATGACACTTTTATACATGTCAATTTAGGTAAGATATATTTTAAATAATTTCTTAAATAAGTAAAAAAATATTAGCTGTTTTTTTAGGTTGGAATTAGCTGTTTGATAAAGCCCTCGTAGTAGCTTAATCCAGTAATGACTTTGCTTAGCAACTTCATTTGCTTACCTATGTGCATGCTCAAATATTGCATTTAAAGCATAGATAGCACGCAAGTGTTTCAGAAGTAGGCACATGACAAAATATCAGGACCATCTTAACGAATGCATAGCCTAAAAATACAAACTAACAAGAAACCAGTATCATCAGTACCTGCCAAATTCAACCAATTTCGCTATTTGGAAGGGATGTGCAATCTCGGCTTTGTTGTTGATGTTTCGAAATCTCCTTTGTTTTGCAAGGTACAAAATCCGCACAAGTTACTGCAACAGTTTTTTCTGAATGCTTCTGCTCCCCCTTGCACTCTTGTCACCCCAACACTGCAGGAATGAAACGCCCAGATTGGTCCCGCCTGTACGACCAATGTTGCCACGTCAACCCGACTGATTTTGTCTTCAGGAGAGTGGCAATAACACAGAATGGTGCATTTCTGTTCTCCAGCCATACACGTCGCACTAAAATGAAAACAGGTAGAGTGCATCATTGTGTGCAACTCAACAAATGCTACAGGTGCAGTTGCCAGCATGCCTAGTTAAAAATTACCAGACAGGCTGCAAAGATGCAACGGGGAAAGTTTCCCGGATTAACCGGGTAAGGACGAGAAACAGCCCTCCTCTCAGTACTATAAGCCAGTAAACAAATTAACGCAGAACTGAAAAAAAAAAACAAAAAAACTATGGGGTACAGTTTTTAACGCCACTGGTGACAAGAGTAGCACTATAAGAAGCCTGATCTTGCAGCTTGTACTGAATCGGTGAAAGGGTTGGAGAGTCTCTGGCAGTCCCCTCCCCCACCTCATGCATTTCATGCACCTCGAGTTCACACTTTGAGCTCACTTCCCTTTTCAACGGCGTCCTCATTCTTGGCAGTGTCCTGGTGGTGCTTGAGCATCTCCAGCTGACGTACCCGCGTGTAGGCTGCGGATCCGAGCAAAACCAGTCCGTTGCTCACCCACCAGAGGACGCTCTTCACTTCCGAGAACCACACCACAGCAAGCACAGTTTGTGTACAGGCCTTCGCCGTGCCGCTAACGTTGTGGGTGAGGGGAGAGGTGACCTGTATCTGAAGCATCGTCACGTAAGCAATCAGGAACCCAAAGACACCGCTCACGAGCATGAGGACCCAGAACGTGGGGTCAGCGAGGAAAGGAAAGTGGTAGACGGTCGGCAGCTCGCCAAACACAATCATGAGGGGAAAGAAGAGCAGCACGGCGTTGATGTTGTTATAGTAGGTGAGCAAGGACGCACTGTCCCCGACGAGAGGCAGCATTTTCTTGGTGTAAATACTGTACATGGAAAGCGTGGCACTGGCAAGAACGCCGCAGGTCACTCCAAAGATCGAGAGCGACCCCATAAGGGTCTCCTGGTTGACTCCTAGAAGAAACCCGGATACAATGATGCCACAGCAGGCGATGGCAGCCATGGAGGTCGACTGGTGCAGCACCAAGTACGTAAAGATGACATTAAACACCGTAGTCAAGGATCGGCTCACGGTGTAAAACGCGACTCCGACATACTTCAAACAAAGATTGTTGAAGGCGACCATGGCAACGAAAAACGCCGAAAGCGGGAGCAGCGCCTTGAGTACCGACACATTCAGATCCACCCTGGGGAAATGAAAGACGCCCGGCATTTTTTCACTCAGAAAACTCAGGATGACGCAGAGGGCCGAAGAAACCACGCACTGAAAGAATGTGATGAACAGGGGAGCGTCCAGTTTTCGGTCCTTGTCCGAGAGCAGTGTGTTGTTGATGAAAACGAGAGAAATTGAGATCACCCAGTAGGCCATCACGACGCCGGCGATTCGTGCATACTGCATAATAATTGCGCGGTCGCCCATTTTTGGAAAGGTGCTTACGTTCAGCGGTTTGAGATATGGGCCCCAAGAGACTCGGGCACTTGCGAACACAATTTGAACAGGCGAAGAGAGCGCGATTTCTTTGAGACACGTAACGAGCGCACCAAACAACCTCCTTGCCGTGTATACTCGGGATGGATTGAACTGGCTTGGCTAAACTAATCTTGCGATTCGGCTACATCTCGCGGCACCACCAACACTACGATTTTGTTTCGAAGTTGCGGTTATAATTTTATACTTTCATTTCTCACATTTTCTGAACAGTACACTACACTCTAGTTTCGAACTCTGATGCTGGCTACACCGTTCCTCTACGTCTCGTTCTCAACAGGACATAGCGACGTAGCCAGCACTACGTGGCGGGAAAATTCAATTAAGTATTGGTGGAGATTAAATAGCATCTCTTAGCACCAAGCTCTTTTCGACGAATAAACGTTTCACAATGAATATGGGTAACAGAGCACACGAGCTTCGCGTTACATATGGGACGACACAAGCATATGCATACCACAACCATTTTCTTACAAGCATAGCATTATGATTTCGCCTGATCCCACACGAATAAGGTCAAATGTTCCTTCTACAACATTTTATTTACCTCATGGTAGAATGCATTGCATGAGGGGATAACAAAATAAAAACAAGCATAGTTAAAAAAAATTGAAAATACATAAAAAAACAAGCGAAACTCTGGAACGCCATTGCCTAGCTTTGAAATACAATCACCCTTGTCAAAGAAAGGGTACTTTATTAATTCACACACACACACAAAAAAAAACCCCAAAAAACTACACTTTGCTTGGTCCACAGTAAAAAAAAAAAAAAAAAAAAAATTAAATTCAGCTTTTTACCCATCCACAATGTTTGCATTAGCATCAAGAGGCAGATTTCTCGCAGCAACAAGTGGTTCCCGATTTTTTCCTTTGTTTTCGGCGCCAGGCCTTTCCAAATGAGGCATGGTGTTCTCGTTGCCGACGGTCCCGTCGAACGGCGACACTTTCAGGACTCCACCAGGTCGCACATCAATGTCATTCCCCTAAGTGGAAGCAAGCCAATGAGGTGTCATGACGTACCAGGAATATATTGCTCAACAATCAGGGTCCATTTGACAGGTAAACCATGCAAATGTATGAATGGTACTGAGGAAGCTTCCCTGATGGAGAAAAGAATAAGCTTACTTGGGCAGTCTCAACTTCGCAGTCAGTCATGTGGAGCTCTGCATTGTTCAGAACTGTGATGGGAACCGTGGCAGAACCGCCATCAATGTGGCAGTTTTCCATCATCACCACGCCACTGTGCACCATGAGGACGCATTGCATGGGCCTCATTACTTTAACGGTGATGTTTCTGAGGTTCAAACGAGAAGTGCTACAGTTGATGAAGACATCTCCGACGTCTGCGGGGGTCACCACAGTATTCTCACGGTCACCAGCACCTGCAGCACAAAGATAACATCAACCTCGGGGCTTCTAAAGCAAAAATAAGTCATAATTTAGGGCCAAACAGTTAATCGATTAATCTCCCGATTAATCAATATGCCTCCATAAAATCTATTATCAATCTCCCCTTTTTCTGAGACACATCCCAGAAAAAGGGGCATGTTTCATTTTTAACAGGGAAAAGGTCATTAGAATTTGGGGATGTCTAGGATACTAAGGGTGCATAGATTGAGTTTGTGCCATAAAAAAAGGATCCCAAAAACCATTTAAGTGCCCCTTTCAGGTGAAATAAACAAAAAAGTAATAATGCTCTAATTGCTATCAATAATTTTAAGCATTTAATCGGTTGGCTCCTGATCTGAGAAGAGTGAGGCGAACAAAGAGAAGGTAAAAATACTTGCTTTATTAACCTTGTGCATGGATCTATTTTGGCAGGCAGTAGTTGCAAGCAAAATGTGCCATTTCTTTTTGCCCCTTTTCAGATATTATCTCGAGATCAACTTAACCAATTCATTAATCGATTAAAAAATAGCAATTAGATGGATGAAATGTATTAATCAATGCCAAAACCTAATCATAACCAACTCCTTTTTATAAGACCTTGGGCAGATACTCCGCTATCTCCATGCATGCAAAATGCTTGCTATATAGTGTTCCACATCACTGAATCTGCAGAGTTGTATTGAAGATAACGAAATGCCTTGCCTTCCACAGTGATATCCTTGTCGATCCAGGGCAGGCCGGCGCACGTGTGGACGCCTGGAAGCAACAAGATCTGGTCTCGCTCCTGAGCTGCTGATATGGCATGTCCAAGAGAATAGTGAAATTCAAGGGCAATGTCGTCAGCAACTCCCAAAGACTGCACGAGAAGAGAAATGAAGGTGAGCCTAGAGATGCGTCCAGCAATGCTGTACAAAATTAAAATCACCTTCAAGTGAGCAAAGGAGAAGAACTCGGCAGCCACAACATGCACAACAAGAATGCCACGCCTTCTCGCGGGCTGGGGGTGGTGGACAAACTGCTCCTGCACCATGCAGAGCCTGCCAAAGAGTAAAAACACCACACAGTCAGCCCACACTGTCACCAAACAGTGATACACGTCAGCCATGATGCGACCCTATTCTGGGAAGATGATGGAAGAGGTTGTCTCCCTGTGTAAACGTGGAAAGGAATTCATGATGATTAGCTAAGCAGAACCATATACTGGCAGGCTTAAAACTACTTTACACCTCTACACCTCTTGCTCCCTTCTGAAGAACATAAAAAAAAAAGGGGGAGATGCTTTCCTGGTATTCTTCCCACGTTCGAAAAACTCCAAGTATGTCACATCCTTGGATTTTTTGGAACTTGGATCCTTGGAACATCGAACGCAGGGCATGCTTTCCAAGTTCAGGATACTTGCAGCCTTAAAGGGGTACGGAAACAAAAATTGAAATATTCAAATTTCGTTCAGAAATGAGTCAAGCATGACGGATGATAACCGTAAATGATAATCGCACGTTTGTATTTTGAACGACTGGCTATATTTTCCGTTCCAAACGGTGCACTCAAGCAAGCGCTCGAAGAGAAGCGAACGGAGAGTGCGATGCGTCATGGGATATCCGACGCAAACAAAAACGGAAAGAAAAGATTTCCCGCGTTCGTGGCGTAGCAAGGCTGGAGTGGTTATGAGCTTTGGCCTTGGTGGCGTTGTCAGCGTTGTGGTGGTGTCAATAGAGTCAGCGCGTTACAACCGAGCCGTTCGAAGTACCCGTGGGTTGACGAGCGTGTGGCTGGCCCAAGGAGCACGTAGCTTCCACAACACTGTCAGCTTAGGGCTGAACAGGGTGGGGAAAGCAACTTTTGTTCGCGTGTTGAGCGACGGGCTAATCTTCTAGGGGGAGAATGGCTGTGTCCGGTTGCACGAACGAGGGTCCGAGAAAGAGGGGAGTCCTTCCTTTCAGTCTTCTTGGACCATTTAGTACAATGCGCGATTTGTGAGTTGAGCTAGGAGGAAAGCTAAGAAGGAAAACGTTGAAATTCCAAAGAGCGGCGCTGCTCCAAAGGAATCTGCTACATCACGGCTACGTAGCAAGTTCCCCAACGTTGCTAGATTACCTCCCAAATAGGCTCCGCATGCATCCACCAGGTGCACATTGAAAGATTGTTTATTTAGCTTTAAAATTAGTTTTCTTGTGCCTTTCAACGGAAGACTGGTGTTTTTGAGGTTAGGGTGCAACATGCAACACATTCAAGCTAAAAAATGAGCGCTGGAATTTCGTTTCCCTACCCCCTTAAACATAAAGTTACCTTACCTCAGTTGACGGTTCTCTATGATGTCCATTTCCCGAGAGAGAGCCTCTAAGCGCACGGTGAACTCTACCATCTGCTTCACGTCGGCAGGGTCCAGTTCAAGATCGGGGTCGCCGCTGTTCAGCCCCGTTGACACTTTCAGTGTTTCCAGCGCCCTGCGAATCTGTTGACCTTCCTGAAGGAACCTCTGAACTTTGATCTTTGTGCTATCATCCACCTGCCCAGCAGCAATGTCCATGTAGCTGGAAAAAAAGCAAATCGGCTTCTTTTTTTCTTTTTATCTCAGAAAACAAGTTTAAAATTGCAGATGAGCGAACCATATTCAATAAAAGAATTTGAATGGGGAAACTTCCAAAAAACGAACTGCTAGTCGTGGGACACAAAGCCACTGTTTTTGATCCTCATCAATTCAGCATACTTCGTCCAATATGCTGCTCACTTTCTGCTGCAGTTGTTAATCACAACTCCCCAGAAAGTGCAGATTTTTAATTATTTTTGTTACCACAAACACAATGAACTGGCTCGACACATGTTTGAAGGTTTGCTCATAAAATGGCCTCCGAGATTCCAAAGCGCGCGCGCTTCGGTATCTCGGAGGCCATGCTCATACTGATACGGCTGCAATGCTTAGGACTGTTGAAGTCTTAGCGAACTAAACTTTTGCAGACTGTCTTTTCTTTGAAAATTATGCTCCAGGTAATACTCAAATTTATTTTATAAGTTGATAAATAAAATGAACGTACAGCTCTACTCTGGGCCGTATCTTGAACACAAACTTTTCAACTTCGTCATCAGCATCGTCCCATGGCTTCCATATATGGTTGTAAAAGAACCTGGACAAGACGGACAGACGCAAAACCTTCAGTGCAATGTAGGCCGAGAAAGTCGATTCGACATGACCAGTGCCACCGATTGACCTTACCTGACGTGCTCGATGACAACCGCAGTTTCGAAAAAATTCCCCTCTGGGTCATCTTCTGACGATGGGTACAGATCAAGGAGGGGTGCAATGGGCACGACTTCTGCCACGTTCAAGCCGGGGGGGCCGGACAAGACTGCCAGAATTCGAATGTCCGCTTCCAGTGCGTTTACGCTTACGTTCGTAACCTAGGTTGGGAAACATGGCGGTGGTAAAGGAGGCAAAAAAAGAAAAAAAGATTAGGAGTGAACAGGCGGAAAAAAAAAGACCACTCAAACCACATACCTCAACGAGAAAGTCGCAGTTGGACTGCAGTCCGTGCGAACCGCGCTTGGCCTTCCAAATTGCTGTCCAACCGATAGGCTCGATATTGGAGGCTACGTAATTGACCAACGCCTGCTCAACTTCGCTGATTGCCGCGTTCGAAATTATATCCGTGAACTCCTCGATTAACTTCTCCGTGCCTTCGTCTTCCAAGTCCACCTCGTAGATCAACGGGTAATCGGACGGCTCACCGGGCATGGCCATGGCCTGCGATGTACCGGGCTTACCAGCCGAGAAAAGTTACAAGGCTAAGACTAAGGCAATCAAGGAACGTCGAAAAGAACCGACCGACTTGGAACGCACTCCCAAAAATTTGAATCAAATCACCAACGAAGTGAGCCCGCGCTCGCGCGCTTTGCTCACTTCGTTATCGTCCAATGAAAAAGATGCAAAAAAAAAATATATATATATTGGATTGGGTTGGATTCATTTGTATCTAAGACAACATTGGTCAAAACCGTAAATAATCTCAATTTAATTAAACTAAAATCACTTATTGCAGAAGAATTATTAAAACTGAATTAATTTAGATGCTTCAGATATGATGCGATGTGTAGCAAGGTCAGAAATCAGAATACGCGCGTTCGCCTCGCGGAAACCTTGACAAACACACACAAACGCGCACACCAAGTCGACCGAGTCGGTGTCTTCCTGTGGACGGTGCATCGTGGATGTTGTGTACTTCTAGTGTTCATTCGTATTTTGTTGTCTGTTTTGTAGAGTTTTGTTGATTATCTCGAAGATGATCACTAGGCACGTTCTATAAATATGACGACCGACGACATCAAAGCTGTGACATCGTGCATCGAGACCCTGATTTCAAAAGAAGCACTGCGTAAGTCCTGAAAGTGGCTGTGGGTGTAGAATCTGTACTGTACGTTTCTCTTACGCTACGCGGCACAGTTACCCGAGAACATCGGCGCTTTGTCGCACTTTCATCGGACTCATTAGTGTCGAATACTAGGCTTTATCCTCCAGGTTGGTGCCTCACCTAATCTGATAGTGAAGGTGGCTGTCAGTGGAACCAGCTGAACAGTAATGAACACAGAATATTTACAACCGCTGGACTATCAACTATATTACAGCCTTCTTCCTTCACTACTCTCAGTATATACAACCTAGATTGAAGCTCTTTTCTTCCTTATTTACAACCTGCATTAAAGCCTTCCTCCTCTTCCTCTATACCTATTTACAAACGTGGAGCTGCTTCGAGCCCTTCAGGACCCCCGCAGGAACAGTTTTTCTCGCTTGTGCAGTGCCAAGGAAGGCGCACTGACACATTCTTCTTATTCGTCGATAAGCAATGCTTCAAGGTTGTAATCTAGGTTGTAAATACTGAGAGTAGTGAAGGAAGAAGAAGGCTTTAATATAGTTGATAGTCCAGCAATTGTAAATATTCTGTGTTCATTACTGTTCAGCTGGCACCACCCAAGAATATGATCCAACTAGCTCAGCTGCAACCAGTAGTCAGTTGAAAGCCAGGAATTTTTTCGGGGAGGGGAGAGGGAGGAAGGGGAGCGGGGCGGGCTGAGGTGGCCGGGATGCCCATGACTTAAGGTGCGGAGGGGGGTTCAAACTGCATGTGTATAGGGTCAGCTGGATTTGGGAAAGGGGGGGGGTGCTGAAGCCCTGTAAGCTCCCCCCCTGGCTACTCCACTAGTGGCTGCGCTTTAGCAGCGTTTGAGAAACGCATGCCATCGACACGTATGTTTTTACTTGAGGTGGAAGCGGTTCATGCCAGTTTGTTGAGAGCAGTATGTGCAAAACTTCGCTGTACGGCCTGCAGACATTGACTTTCAAGAGACGCCACATTGGTGGACTCATTAGAGTGTAATAAAGTTGCTAATTTGGCCTTTTTTACGGCACTAATTTTTATCAGAAACACTCAATTCTTCGATAATTCATGTGTCGTCGTCTTATCTATTTCAAGTGTAATCATTCAGAGTTGATTTCCTTTTTGTGGACGTTCAATAATTTACATATTAGCCATCTTATGGCCTAGTCCAATTGCACGCAAATGTTCAGCCGAAAAATTTGCCTCGTCGGCAATCTAATAGAACCCGAGTTGGGTCGTGTTTCACTTTTCAGAACCCAACTGGCCGGAGCAGCTGGGTAATCCCTTCGATTTGCTTCTGCTTCACAAGCTGAGACGCTTCCATGAGAAGATCTCGTCTGATCAATGTCTACAGAAGATGGTGGCGGAGCGTGCCCCCCACCTGCTTGAGCCGGTGACCGAGAGCCCCCACGGGGTGCAGCTCCTTTTCCTCGATCATTGCATTTCCCTGTTGGTTCTGCTCAAGGCCCTCCTGGATGAAGCAAGCACGAGGTGTGCGTCCACTTCGGCGCAAGGTGTGCCTCCACTTCCGCCTAGCTCCCTCGGCGTCTTGCAGCAGAAGACGGTGCAAGGACTGCTCCAGTTCGTGGTGGCCATTGGCATCTACCCCAACCTCCTGCCTGGAGTAGGGGTTCCCTTGGGAAAAAGGACGGAGCAAGATGCGCTCCCCTGCGTGGCGTCGCCCGTCCCCTTGAGGAGACACAGAGGCCTCGTCGTCTCCGTGAGGACTCTGCTGGCGTGTGTCGAGAATGCCGCCCTGAGGAACTTAATTTATCACAGGCACCTTGTGGACCTTTTGGCCGCTTTGTTGCAACTGTGCTACGCACCCGTACGCAAGGTGAGCATTGTGTTGGACTAGGTGTGAGGTTGGTCTAACAAAACTGGCTAAAACAATTCATTAGAAGCTCAGAAGTTCCTGGAGATTTACTTTCGTTCTGCTCTTTTGACAGTAACAGACAGTAGAGGGGATAATACTGTAGAGTCACAGCTGAACAATGGGAGTGTGCCAGTGCATAGAGGAGCAAGCATGCCGGCTCGTGCGAGCTGGTACCACCTGAGTATTTTTTGCCCAGGAGAGTGGAAGACAGCTAGACGGTGGACAAGGTTTCGTTGTCGCTGGAGCCTGCGTTGCTGCAGTTTGTGATGGTTGAACGTCCAGGTCACCAAGAGTGCAGAGCCGGCGCGCTTGCTGGCCTCTGTACTGCGCACTCCCATTGTTCAGCTGTGGCTCTGAGACACGATTCACCCACGTAGACAAACTCTTCACGCAAAAGAAATCCCCAGTGTCGTGACCAACGGGAGAGGGCTGAGGAAAGAGTGTGGCAAGAAGTATTTTCACTTGGGCTGAGAAATGTTTTGCAGATCAGCCTTTCATGGGCAGCTCTTTTCTTGCGTGGTTTGTCATGTTATGTTACATTTTACTGACAGCCACTAATTGTAAGTCTGGGCCTATATTTCCGAGCTAGATACAGTGGCGCTGCGTGTATGCTTGATTCCCACTGGTGCCAGTAAGCTTGTATAAACTGAGAAACATTCCTGCCCAATATCGTTGCATGGCCCCTTTAATTCAAATCAAGCAGCCTATAGGTGTCTTTGAAATCAAAAGCAACAATTAAGAGAAGTCTGCTTGTTCTATTTTACTGTTGTATTGGGGCATATGGACTAGGAACAATATATACATAATATATGCAAGCTTTTTTTGTTAAATCACTTTTAGTTTGTTGTTTCATGTAGATAATTTACTGCTGCATTAGTGTAATAACGTTATTGGTGAACATGTTTGAAGTTTTTTATTTCTTCTAGATTCCAGGCTTTGACAATGGAGGTGAACATGACTCTGATATGTCCAACCATCCATCGATTTCTTCCCAGCTGGAGTTGTCAATGAAGAAGTTTAGAGGTATTGCATTATTCCTGCATTATTTTGCTTAGAAGTAAAGTGTTGAGCCCAATATTGTTGACTTCTCTGAAATAAATGTCACCTAGTGGCTGGTGCACGAAGCTGTCGAGGCGGGTTGCCTCGTCGGTATGCAAGAGCAGATAAAGCAATCGTGGTGTCTGCCGGTCAAAATGAAAAGGCATGAAACAGCTAGAATGTGCCAAAGCGAGTGTCTCGGCGAATGTCTCGTCTTTGACTCATTAATTGTATGCTCTCCAGTGTTGCACAACATTTTAACCATATCTCTCCAACCCCAAAGCTGCTTTTTTGGTTTTGGTTCATGCTCATAGTGTTCTTCATTATGCAAGCTTATCATTATTATTATATTTTTTTTTCTCTAGATCAACAGCAGGTTGAGGACCAAGCTTTAATTGCAGAAATGTTGTCTGACAGGAAGCTATTTTTGGCAGACCTGCAATGCCTGTTGGAGAATGCTTACCAACCTCTTGTTGTCAGAGAAGTGCTCCTGATACTTTCCCGCTCCTCCCTGCAGAGAAACGAAGTGGTGAGAGTTTCCTGCAGTACCGCACGACATACGTTTTAATAGCGATCTCTGCTGGTTGAATTTGGAGCCATCAGATCAGATTTTATTTCCTCACAGGTATCCCTGTTGGGATACATTACATGAGGGGGGGTCATCGACAGAATTGCTGCACCTTCCTATTTCGAATCTTGTTAAGGTTGACTGTTGCCTCTTTGTGGCACCAGGTGGCAAGGAAGATACTACTGCAGCATCTCCTCTTTTGTATTGAGCAGAATGTCAAGAGTTTACAAATGCCATCTGGGCAGAGCATTCTAAAACTATTGTACACGCAAAAAATTTGTTATTTTTCTGATCGCTCAAGAAGGAAAGCATCAATTCAGAAAGACAAAAGCGCTGACATTTAAAGTAACAAATATAGCTTTAAAGAGGTTACGGCATTCAAGCAGTAAAATCGAGAGAACCAGAGTGCCAGTCCCAAGCTGAAAACTGGATCAAAACCGTTATTTTCAACCAGAACATAAGTGAACATTTGATATTGAACCCAAACTGGAATTAAGCCACAATTTCACGTGGCATTTACCGGTTCACTGGGAAACAGTGTGGGGATAACTTTACTGACTGTAAAGGTGTATCAACATGCACATTTTTGTCGATGGTGCCGCAAAGTCCATTTTAGCATACATGGCTTGGCATTTTGAGCACAGTCTTTTTCAAATAAGTGGCAGTGGCAAGGAGCCACTCGGATCATAATTAAACAAATAAATTATTTTTGTGCTAATTGTGGAGCTTACTCTGTACATACTTGCTTTATTGCCTATTACAAATGAAACTTCACAATAGAGGTGTTGGCATTAATTGGTGAGAATGTAACTGGGCACTTTAACTCTTTCCTGAGCATAAAGCATATAACATCTATGATCGATGGGCGTGGAGGCCCATTTCAAAACTCCCGCACAATCTCGTAGGTAGTAGACTACAGTTTTGGTTTATTTGTTTCTCTTCCTCTTTCTGCGTGGCAGCGATTTTTAGCCAGAGCGTGAAATGGACGGCGCATCATTGTTTGTGACAGCCATGTCCACTTCCGCGGGTCCGGCATGCGCTCGCAAGCATGAACATTTTCGCGAATTCCCTTTCGATCTTTTAGACTCGGATAGCAGCAGTGGGTCCAATGATAAGATCATCATATTTAAGTTCTGATGACCTGTGCTTCACCGCATTGAGAAACAACTGAACCTAATGGCATGTCAGTCATGAGGGTTGACTTGATTTTTGGTAGATCAAAATCTTTTTGAGCCTGAAGTCTACTTTTTGCCATTTTTTTTTGTGTGAAAATGGAGAACATTTAGTATATTTAACTTTTTGTTTTGCTTTTTTGTGTTAAGACATAGCTATATCTGTACCTGGTTTGGACCAAATTTTGGAAAACAATTCTGTTTGACCAATTAAATCTTGCGTTGGATTTCAAGCCTCTGCTTTGACATTTGCATCATTCAAAGGCTTATTTATTTAGCTTCATTTCTATGTAAGCATCATATTGTAAACCTAATTAATTTTCTCAAGAGAAAAAATTTTGCAAAAAGCAACACAAGCCAGGCATTTTCCCCATGGTCAGGGAAGAGCTAAGGCAGTGCCATTATGGCTTTAAAAATGAGAAAAATTGGTGTGTATGTTAAAGGGGCACTGAAGTCATTTTTTAAAAAGGTCGTTTTTGATCTTATATTGTTTAAAATGTGTTAGTTCCCACATATACCAAGTCCTATATTACAAAACTGCATATTCATCTCAGGGCAATAGAAAAACATGTGGACTCTTTTCTCTCGCGGACTCCATTGTGTGGACCAATGAAAGCCCTACAATACGCACAGATTCCGAATGATTTTATTATAACTCGTTTCGAAGAGAGTATATGTACACATTTGGATAAGACTGCTTTTTTTCTCCGCGGGCGAAGCCATCGCTTGCAACTCGCCGACAAGCGCCTTTCGTCCACCACTTCACTCGGAAAAAAATTCTTCTCAAAAAGGGCGTGTCGTAGTCTTTGAACGTGCTTTTAACGAGGAAATAAGCTACGCGCGATTGTGATTTCAGGTTTGTTGGGATGCTCAGAGCGTCTAGATTGAGTTGTCACCACAAAAGAATGATCTCAAAATCGACTTCAGTGCCCCTTTAAGTAGTCTGTGAAGGTTTTGTATCAAGAATACTCCAACTTGATGTATGTGTCATGACCCCTTTAAGCAGTCCATAGACGTATCTAGAATAGGACTGGTTGCAGCAGGGGGGCCAGAGGGCCCCTCTACTGTGGAAATAAAAGTCACCACAGTCTAAGGCAGACCGATTTCCTGCTGCACAGAAACATTTGTGCGACAAATATGACTCTTTGGGTGGCTCTCTTGTTTTTGGGCTTTTCTTGCGAATACGGTAATGGCAGTCCTTCCCAAGGACCGCTTTTGTGGATTGTTCCTACTTTGTCGCATTGCTCGCAATTCCTTGTATGGACATATTTATGTGACGTACGATTGTTTACTATTTCTTTTCAGGGAAGCAATCCTGAGAGGGTTCCAAGGTGGCTAAAAAGTGTATGCGGCCAGCTCTTGACGCAGTGCTTGCTGCGGAAGGAAGGGCTTTCTCGGGTCTTGTGCGGTGTCTTCGATGCATGCTCCGGTAGGCACAGCACACGTCGGACCGAATTTTTTAGGTCCTTTGCATTTATCTTTTCTTTTCTCTTCAATCGAGTCTTTTTTATCCTCGGTAGTCGAGGAGTAACACAAAGTAAAACTTTTGTTCTTTTTCTAGGTGCACTGTATCTGTCTTCTGTCATATTTGCAATATTGAGGAGCTGGCCAAAAGTTCTGACATTAAACTATAGGAATCATTTCAGCATCCCCCATGTTACGTCTGCGCATGTCTAGAGAAATTGAGTACTCGTTCGTTCGTGTGGAAAGCACTGGTTGAAGAGCTTTACCGCTTGCTTACATTGTCTCAACTCTAACAATGAAAATTCTTATTATTAATGAACTTTATTTTCTATTTTGATACATAAAGGGAGGAAACGAGGGAAGAAAGCTGTAAGAACAGCTTGACGGAGCCCCTTGCTCCCTTGTGGCATACAGAAGTCAATAAAAAGCAACAGCATAAAAGAAAACACAGAAAACCGACATAACCAAGTGAAATACAAAAATCAAAAGGGTCTCCATAAATCGATTCATTTGTTTTCGTCCCACATTAGTTCAGTTCATAATTCCTGAATTGCAGTAGAAATAATATCAATGTTGTATTTGTTATTAGGGTGTTCAATATAGTAGGGAGTGTGTATTTGAGTGATTGCATTGACTAGTTGTTGTGACGCAGTGGCACAGTCCAGTGTTCCGCCGACCCAGTTTTGTAGGAAGTTACATGCTCTCTTAGCTCCGCAAAGTTTACTAAGCTATTACCATTTCTTTTATTTTCTAACTTTAACTGATCGCGAGTCTATACTTGTACATGTTGTAAACAGGAAGTAGATTATTTTTTATAAACAGACCCTGGGTGCTAGAGTCGGAAGAGGCATTCTCATTGAAGCACACATATTATTTTTTGCAATAGGAGTATTTTTTGGAGATTTGTGTGGGTGGCTGTGCCCCAAACAAAATGACAGTAAGTCAGGTGAGAAAAAAAAATAGTGTGGTATAAAAGAAGCTTAACATTTCTCGATAGAATAAAACGGTTACGAGAGACTAGTCCAATGACCTTTGACAATCTAGTGCGTAAATCATTTACATGATTTTCCCAAGATAAGCACTGATTGAAAATTACACCCAAAATTCTTAAAATTATCTACAATATCTATATCCTTTGCATTTAAGACAAGGGTCTTAGTTGTAGAAGCATTTTTGTTTTTAGGCCGAAAGATGATTGCCTTTGTCTTGCTCGCATCGATGTTTAACGCAGTTATCTGAGGACCATTTTTGCAATGCTGTTAGGGTCACGTTTGTACAGCTGATAAGCTCGTCGCCAGTCTCGTGAGAAAAGAAAAGGCTCGTGTCATCCGCATATATTACGAATTTAGTCAGTGGATTTATGTTTACAATATCATTAATGTAAATATTAAACAGTAGCGGCCCTAAGATGCTTCCTTGTGGCACACCGGATATAATTGCCTTTTTGTAGACACGAAACCATTAAGATGAACATACTGTTTACGGTGATTTAAATATGATTTAAGCAGCATAAGTGCTTGACCTCGAATTCCGTAAATATCAAGCTTTTCTATTAGTAAATTGCGACTTATATAATCAAACGCCTTTATAAAATCTACAAAAATGCCAAGGGCCAATTTCTTTCTTATCAAAACTCCATAGAATGAATTATTTTTGTTCAAGCAATGCAAGTTCTATAGATCAATATTTCCGAAAGCCGAATTGAGCATTAATAATTATTTGGTGTTTATCCAAAAACTGAGATACACGAATATGTATAATTTTTTTTAAGCCCTTTGAGAATACCGGAAGGACAGAGATAGGCCTGTAATTGCTTATGTAGTTTTTATCTCTTCTTTTGTACAGCACAGACACTAGCTGTTTGTATGAGTTGCAGAAACACGCCAGTTGAAAGAAACAAGTTAAAAATATGAGTAAGCAGAGTGATCAAAGGTAAAACATACTTGACTGGTCTAATCTGCATATCATTCGCATCACAACTGTGACTGTTATTTAATTCCATAAAAACTGTAAACACCTCTGCGTCAGTGACTGGACGTAAAAAAATAGTCACTGTTTCTGAACGGGACATTTTTGCATGAGCTGCCGCTATAAGTATGTTGAGGTAAGTGTATGAGATAGTCATTAAATACATCCAGAACTAACCCTAGAGCTTCACACCCAAGATATATATAAACAATTTCCAGGTCCGCATAACTTCCTTTAAAAATTTGTTTTTTCCTTGGACTATATCCGTTTGGAATAGCCTTCACCCCAGCATCACTAATTCAGATTCACCTGAAAACTTCCTGCACCAGATGGCCGCCTTATAGCGAGCGACTTGCTCATTATGTCGAAATGTATTCATTTATATATATATATATATATATTTTTGTAACCCTCTCCTACGATGCCCCTATGTTTGGGGTAGTAGTATTGTGAAACAAAATACATCTGCTAAAGATATGCCAGTTAGCTTGATGCCGGCAGAAGAAATGCTTTCTATATCATTGGAGCACTTACCACGCCCGACAACCACATTTAAATTTTTCCACATAAAGTCACTGCGGCCTACTGAAGATCTAAAAGATTCATGATAGTAACGCTCCCTGTCCTTTTTCAAGTCCTTTGTTAGTGGATTTTGATAATTTTGAAATGTCTTGAGGTCATTGGGATCTCTAGTCTTCGTAAATTTTTTGTAGAGAGCGTTTTTAATATTTATTCTTCCGAGTAAGTCAACCGTTACCCAAGGTTTCCGAATACACTTTATTACTTTAATTAACTTGTTACTTTAATTAATTTGTAGGGAAAATCGACACTGTAAAGGCTTTAAAACCATTCCAAAAATAAACTGTACGCCTCATTAGGGTCTCCATTTTCGAAAACGTCATCCCAATTTGTGTTAGCTACATTCTGCGCAAACCTCTCCAAACCGTCCGGCGTAATACACTGGACTGACACAAAAGACACTGGCACTTTTTTCTTTGCACAGCTGGTTTTAACACACATGAAAATGGGAAGATGATCGCTAAGGTCATAACTTATTACTCCAGACCTTACATCGCTTTCCTCGTAATTAGTAATGAACAAGTCGATCAATGTTTCTGAAGTAACATTTACCCTAGTTGGTAAACTGGTTACGCTCCGACAACCATTCATGATTATTAAGTTCTCTAGTTCTCTTTTTGAAACACTATTATTTGGCATGTTCACATTAAACTCACCACCGCATATAATGTTGGGCTTATTTTAATTTGCAAACTCAAAAAGAGCACCTAAAAAATCCAAACAGGGAGCCAAAACGCCGCGGGAGGTCGATAAATCACAGAGACAATATTGTGCTCAGTTCGCAGTGACAAGGCTCCATAGGCCTGAGTGATGACGCTAAACGTAGGCAATAGTTCACATTCAGTGTTTTCCTTAATCCAAATTGACACACCTCCCCGTCGGCCTTCAGTGCGTTTGAGAAAAAGGATTCATATAGAAGTAGCCTAAAAACACCGGTATATTCCCTGTACCAGGTAGCCTAAAAACATCGGTATATTCCGTGTACCAGGTTTCGGAAAACATGATCATGTCAGAATCACCAAACTCAGCAAAAAAACACTCAAGATCAACGCTTTTATTTTTAGCTGATCGAATATTAACATGCAGACAATGAGTCGAGGAAGAAAACTCTTTTCCAATACCTGTTGCAAACTGGGACGGTAATACGCATTCTGAGACTGCCATGATGAAAAAATGAACACAACTTAAAGACTAAAGGTGGATTTAGTTCCATCACTTAGTTCAAGTTCATCAAGTCATGTTCGCTCCTTACAGTTGTAGCATGGTCACCGGCTTTCCTCATTACATATATGTTCCCATTTCGGTGCCACACAAATTGATAATTGTGCTCCCTTGCCCACTCCTTCGTGGTCCACAGGAGACCCTTGTCCTGTCAAGTCATGTTTTCAAGCAGATATTCTATATCTTCAGGGCGTTCTAGGTGACGTCTTTGATCAAGCCAGTGATCGTGAGTTTGTTGTTGCGCAAAGCGCACAATGATGCCAGGGATTTTATCAGGCCTGGAAGAAAGCCTGTGCATCGAAACTATCTCGGAGTGGTCAACACTGGGACGCCTAGCTTAACAGCTACTTGGTTCACCAGAGACAGCAGGTCTTCGTTTTCTGCCTGTCGGACATCGTGCATTTCCAAGTTTTGTTTCCTATTGCGCCATTCCAGCTGATTCAAGTCCTGTTTTACATCTGCCAGTTGCCCTTCAGTTTCGGCGTTCTCAATCTTTTGCACGCGTTTCTTCAAACTTTTTATGCCTTTGTCTTGTTGCCGAACATGCTCCAGCAATTCATTGTACTTGTCCGACATGCTTTGAACGGGTACATCAATGCTGTCGGCGGTTTCTTTCATGCTCGGTAGGCTGTTAAGTTTCTTATTCGTGCATGTCAGCATAGCGATCACATCAATTTCGGTGTCTTTTCTTGTTCTAACACTTTGACCGCTTCGCGTTTTTGACGTACTACATGTTTCGCCCCGCCCTGACTTCTGGAACGTCTCACTTTTTGATTTGAAAGTCAATTCCGCGATTCCGGAACAAGTGCGAAAATGATACGTGAATTAGCATTCCGTACGCATTACATCAGCGACATTGTCTGATAACGGTTCAAGACACTTGAGGCAAATGTCCTCGCCCTGGTTACTCATCTTAATGCACAAGGCGCACTCAACAAAAGTAACTGCAGTATCGGCAGCGGCAGCAGCAACGGCGAGAAAGTATAAAACAAACAAATAGACACCAACCTGTAGAAATCACGAGCGAGTTGTCAGACATTGTTCGTTGCGTGCCGCCGCTGCTGCCGATTGCCCGAATCCAACTCGCATCAGCCGTTATGTAGACTGGGTAGGTGTCACCCCAATGCCACGAATGGGAAGGAAATATCTGTCAATCCTTCGGAATCAATATTTCAATTCTTTTTTTTTCTATCAGCTAGTTATAAATGCCCTTTCCTTGTAAAATATTGCAGCTTGTTTTGGTTATTCCTGACAAAATTCTTGTTTGTAGAATATATACAAGAATTTTGTATGCAAAGTCGTCCAAATGCTAAATTTGGTGGGCGATATGTGACACGCCAAATTTAGCGGACAGTGGTATGTTTAAGGGGTAACTGCAAAGAAAAAAAAGTGTTTTTTTTAAACAACCTAATTGGGACAAGCATGTCACAAAACAGATCTTCCGCGAAAAAACAATTTTTTTCTAACAATATTTACGCCATGGGACGTAATTTAGTCGAAGTCACAACTTCTCCACATTTGAAACTCCCGCTCTTTCGACGCGCGCGGAATGGCTGTTATACGTCACTCCGTGACGTATAGCAACCACTATGCGACGTATAATACCAACTTTGTGGCGCGCGATTTAAAACGGACGAAATAGCCGCAAACTAAAATCAGTCTCGCGCAATAAATATTGCTGTTAAAAATTTTGTTTTTGGCGGAATAATTGTTTTGTGACATGCTTGTTCCAATTAGGATGTTTAAAATTACACTTTTTTTTTCTTTGCAGTTACCCTTTAAGACCATCCATTATTTGCTCCCATGGTTGCCTATGTTTTCATGTGGAGGTTCTGGCTTATAATCCTTTATCTATACAGCAGGTTTCATGACGACGTAAGTTGGTTATAGAAGGTTGAAGTAACTGGTTCAGCATCAGCTTTTTATGAGTGTGCAGGTTTAAAGCGTTCTTTCATTAATCATGTTATTTTCGTTCGAAGTGGACAGCTCTGGCAACATTGTGTCCGAGAAAGACTGGGAAAAGTATGAGGCATTTGCAACAATTGTCGCAAGGATCCCTGGCAGTGGAAAAATTTCTCCAGAGGGTTACTATGAAAAACTCGGCACCGCAGGTGAGCCAGGAGTCACCTCTGACCAAATCCTGCCGAGCAGGAAATTTATGACCTCTCATAGGCGGAGGCTCCTGATTTTTGCTTCATTTTTATTTTGGTTATTAGATCATTTATAATTAATTCGTGTTTACTTTACTAAGGCGAAATTATCTCTCCGTGGCTATTTTATGTAAGCACACCTCCAGGACGCAAAATGGTTGAATAAGTTGTGTGAAGCAAACTGGTAAAAGCAAAGCAGAGTGCAGTCTTCTAAAGAATGGTATAAACCAGATTTCTCACCTCCATTTTGTTACTTAAATCTTTACATATTATGTGCCTTTTTAATTGGGTGTGTTTTGGAGGCAAGTTGTACCATGACTGATATCTATGTTAGTATCCACTCTGCATTATCTATACCTTATCTAAAAAGTGTTATCCATAAAATAATAAAAAAAAAAATTAAGAACTACTGTTGAATAGTCACGCTAGTTTTTCAGTGCCTATTTGGTTTTTCCAATCTGTGAGGGTTATATATTTGGCATAAGCACCTTTTGGTAGACACTGAAAACTGAAAACTCGATCCACAGGCAACATATGAAATACCTCATTTGGCAGTCGTAGTTCTCTTGGCAGCACCATGTGATGCGAGATGGGCTTTGTTTCCAGGTGGCAGAGCTTCTCAGTGGCTCCAGCACGGACAAGGTGACATTTCGGGTAGCATGCGGCATTACAGGTGCCATGCTCGAGGCCCGACCGTGCCTCACGTCTCGGCTGCTGCTCAGGAAACTCTTTCAACCGCTCCTCAACTGCATGCTTCAAGATGGTGGGCAGCTTTTGGTTCGGTGCTTCGTTTTTATTCTTTGCTATAGCTGATAAGGTCGCCCTTTGAAGCCCGAGCTTGACTACAATGTGACCAGCACTGTTCTAGCAATAGTTTTGCTGCCTAGCACTTGTTTTCTGTGACTGTAGCCTGCACTGAGTGGTCACATGAGCACTAGCCTCGTGAGAGAGACCCCTTTGTATGTATGGAGTTTGACAAAACATGGACGTGACTATATTCAAAATTTTTTCAGGTCCAATGCTCGACCAGACTGAAGTCATTGCCACTGAAAACGAGATTGGGAGCTGCGTTGAGTTGGTTCATAAGGTTGGCTTTTCACACTCTCTACATCGTCTTTTGCAGAATCGGAGGCCTTGTGTGCCTCTGGTCTGAAAACCTCTCTGTCGCAGCTTGTGGCATGCCACTAGTGGTGGTGGTAGTATTCAAGGGGTTAATGTTTGTTTCTAATGAGGACAAACCAAGCCTATTCCCACACCCCTCTACTTTCTCTTAAGGGCATCGCTATGGGCAGGTTTAAGCGTCAGCCACACTCACAATGGCTTCTCTAAAGATGGAGCACAAAGCAGTATAGGGCTCGGTCCAGGAGCCTTTAATGAACATCGATTGAAGAAACTCCGTCCCTAAACACCTGTGTCGGCGAGACTGGATAGAGAGGCTCAGCTTGTCTGCAAAGTCCATAACAAGCAAGAAATAAAGCCTTGCAATGTTTTGACAAAATATGAAATAATTGATCTTAAATGGACATACAGCTATCTCAATTTCCCGCATAAAGGGGGAAACTAGTAATGGCGGAATTCCCTTTACTCCAGTTCTTAAAGGAGCTGTGCAACAATTTTAACGTTGAAAGATCTGCCATCTTCTACTTTTGACATTGTTCATCTTGTCACAAAGGACAGAAAACACACCTCCTTCCTTCGAAATGTTGCGATTCCGCCGTGTAATCGCGAGGCAAAAATTATAATATTACCCGACCTGCAGCCGCAAGCGGCGGCCATGAGAACCACGCGGCATGACGTCAAGGGGGGTCTTGTAGAAAGATAGCAAGTTGTGCGAATACCTGCTCAATAAAGGGTAACTTATCTATAAATCATGTCGTTCCAACATACATATAAATACGTCAAAAACCTGGTATCATCGACAAAACTTTTATTATACGGAGTTTTAGTGGCGCCATATATCCAAGGCCAACAAAACCGTCAGCTTTATCTGTTACCACGAACAGCCGCCAGAAGCCGGAGGGGGAGGGGGGCAGAGCCGGATGGGGATGGCCGGACCCGGATGAGACTTTCCTCCTTTCACCATATTGTTCGCTCTGCGCCAGCACGTCGTCACGCGGGGATGAGTTCTCGCTGCTCACTGATGGCTCTAGAGAGAGAGCTTCACCGGAACCTTGCGCGACCGCCATTGACATCACAGCGCACGTGACTCGGAAGATGGTGAAGGAGTTGAGAGGTGCCGAAAACCTCAATTTTTGTCCATTTTTAAAATATAAACTAGGACATGCAGGCAAAAGCGGTTTTTTGTTCTTTACTTCAGAAAGGTCGAAACACCAACTCCCAAATTGTTGCGCAGCTCCTTTAAGGTGAAAACGAGTACAGGATGGAAATTGAGATAGCCTGCTCAATGCAGTACTTTGTTTAGAATTGAGGTTTTGTTTTTCTTCTTGAAAATGTGTACTGTGCCTAGCCAGTTTGCTTGTGCAGGGATATCAGCCTGTTCAACTAACAAAGTAATTTACCTTTTGCTATGGGGAACGAGTGCACACATTTGATCATTTGAATCTAAGTATGTTTCTTTATTTCTTTATTTCTTCTCATTTCTTTTTAGATTGTTTGCAACATTGACCCTGGCCACATATTACTTGATGCATTGGTTCCCATTTTTCCAATCCTTTTTGAAATTGCAGTTTTTACGGAAAATACTGTTTCCTATCTACGGTAAGTTTTGTCATTCCTCATTTGTGAGAAGGTAACGATAGATTACAGCTGCAGTGTGGGCCGAAGTGCTGAATAAAGCTTCCTAGAAAGTCGCAACGGTAGATTGGTTTGTCATGGTGTAGCTAATTTATGGCAAAGGTAGTGTATATGATTTACAGAAATATTGGATGTGGGCGTATCTGAGCCGAACGTCACTATTTTATTCTTGGGGTGGCCTTTGATGTTGCATGTCTTCATTAGAAGTATTGACGTGATAACACTCAAGCGAAATGTTAGGAACAATATTTTTTCCCTATTAATCTGCAGCATTTATTTGCTGTAATATAATGTGTATGATGGCAACTACATAGGGGGCTGTTTTTTCTCTCCACTAAGTTTAGAATAAAATGTTTACAGGTGATGTTTTTAACAAGAACAGTTTCATTCATCTTTCGTAAGGCATGAAGATGTATGAAATACGATGCACAATATTTAATTGCTTGAGCTGGATGGGAGTGTCTGTCGAAGTCACAAATATTAAGATAGATAGCCATGGGAAATGAGTCTATAGATGCGAGGCTCTAATGAAAGTATAGAGCAGATCCGAGACAGCACACAGGCTAAATTTAATTGTATACTTAAAATGAATACACGCCACTCCTTAAGCAGGGAGCTACCTTGAGAACAGTAATAAAATGTCTATTGTTGCATTGTTCTTCATCATTCAGTGGCACGGTGTCCACTGCATCTAGACCCCTATTTTCAGGTGGCTCATCAATGTCCCTCGAGCAATTTTGCGACCATAAATTTTTCGAGAAGGGGCATGAGCCCTTGTGAGATATGCTTTCGGGATCTTTGTCTACAAGATCAAATGTAGCAGGGGCATCCTCATTATTGCTGCTTTGAAGAATGCACACCCACTTTGTTCCTCAGCTTTCATCTGTGTTTGACCACACAGTTGTCATCGCATTTAGGTGCTGATGTACAGTCGCCGACCAATTTTTCAGACTTCGCAGGGACCGAAAAAACGTTGGAATAATCAGCAGATTAAAAAACTTGCCTTTATTACATATAAGCGGGCTTAAGAAAGCTGTCAGTAGTGTTTTGCTTCAAGTTATGCCTGCGCGCCTGGCTTCTGGTTACTCCTCCATTTGCTAGGGTGACCACCTTCCTGCTAGCGAAATGCGGGACACACGGGGCAGAGGTAGAGGAAATTTATTAACACGCACATCACGAACCGAGGCTCTGTTAACACATTCAATATCCTGCGCTGTTTATACACCTGCAAATTGTATTGCAGCAATTAAGCTCAAATAATTTTCACTCCCAGTGATATATTTTTTTTGTGCTAAATAATGTGTCGAAGTTGAAAATATAAAAATTGACTGCAGCAGAACTCAATGCATCAAATGGAAATAAGAAACGGTAAATCTTTTTCGGCTTATTGTTTTCTGTCAACGCTTACTTTTATCAACATGGTCCTACACAAATTGTTAACATTATATTCTTTTTCGACCGTTGTGAGTTGCAGGTTTTTTGCCATGTGTGGCTGTCTTCACTAAAACAAAATTCCACAGCAACCCTTTCGCATTGAGACAGAAATTTGAAAATAATTACAATAATTTATATTTAAATTTTTGGCGAGCAATTTTCTCTTACAATACTTTGCCACGAAGGGGAGGTGCACAGTGGCGCATGCGCGTCTGCTCTCCTGCAAGAACGACTGTCGCTTCCCACAATGCTTGGATAGAAAATAGCGTACCATTGACAGTGTGAAATGCGGGACATTTTGAAGATTCAGGAATTTCTCACGGTACGCGGTACACGAGCCCTCAGTGCGGGACAGTCCCGCGAGTCACGGGATGGGTGTTCACCCTACCATTTGTGTTCGGCCACTTTCTCTTGAGAATCGCTGCCTTCTTTTCTAGCGTTATGGTTGAGTACTTTTCGCGCTTCTTAGTAGCACTTCGCGGCGGCAGAAGAACAGATGGAGCCATGACGTCCAAGCCAGTGTAGTCCGAAAACATGATTCACAGAGTCGAGATGAGAGGCACAAGTCCAGAACTGCAAAATGGCGAATTAAAGCTAAATGGTAACAATGATGATGATAATGACTTTTAGCTAGAGAAAAAAAAAATCCTTAGCGCAGCGTGACCTAGTGGAAGGACTTAGCAGTACTCAAGTAGTGCTGCCAAACCAAACCAATCCATGTGCAGCCAACATAAAATCTAAAATGGCGGCTTCTCGGTGGTGTTTCCCGCTGATCGCCCACGACGATTTTGTCCGAAAAATCCAACTTTCGGACTTCAAGCTGTCTGAAACATTGGTCGTGAATATGCACTATTTCGATCGGGTAGGTCACAATTCCACCTTTAGGTCTGAAGTATCGAACAAGTCCAAATTATCGGCGTCTGAAAAATCGGTCGGCGACTGTATTCAGAGAAAAGTTTTCATGCAGTGCATGTGAAGCTCCGTGAAACCATCCTGCCCATGCTTTTGAGCAGAAGCTAGTACTGAAAGAGTCCAGCTTTATGTTTGACAGAAAAAGAAATAGATTCTTTCTATAAAATTGCTACGGCTGACCTCCAACACAGAAATAGTGATGGTAGTTTACCCTAGACTAACCGAGAAGCTGAGAAAGCCATTGTTTCAGCAGGAAGTTCTATTGTGAAGGTCACTCTTGCCTGCTTCTGTTTTGTGGAAAAAACTGTTTGTGGAGGGTTGATTGACAAATGCTTCACGTGCATGATGCGCCATTTGACTGTTGAGGATAAAGAAAACATGCGAAGCTTTATTCAACCACATGAGCACACTTTTTTTCTGAGCACACTGTATTTTCGTAACCCTAACATTCTTTGTGCAGGTCTTTATGTGAGGAAATTCTGAGTGTTGTGTACCACTCCCAGCCTGCAGACTGTGCAACATCGCTTCTGCACTGGTGCCTTTTTGGCACAGAAGGACAGCCATCTTTCGGTAAAGTGCGACCAGACGTGTGCATAGCACTCGGCAGTTCTGGAGGCGTTCAAGCCCTTCATAGATCGTCACTCATGGGGTATGTACGAGTTGGGCCCTTCAAACTATCTTACATATTCGTCTGATTCAAGGGTTCCCAAGCTTTTTGTAATGTCTGGTCAAATTTAATTTAAACTCCTGCATTCCTGTCCAACAATGAATATTTATGAGCCTCAACATATGAGAATCTGAAAAGCTTTATAAGGTTTCTTCACCAATAATTCCTGCGAAGTATAGCAGATTGTATTGACACTTTTCTGGCCCATGACTATGGTGGCAATGAGACAGTCAATTTGACGTAAAATTCTGACGTAGACATTTGCTTTCCCCTTATAAATCGACTTTATTTTAGACCGGTTTCACTGTCTGTACTATGTGTTCTTGGGAATGGAGCATTCACAGTCGGGTCCTGTTGTGCAGAGACGAAGAATGGGCCGCACGCACGGACCAGATGGGCCTTGTCATTGCAGCTATTTTCGAGCAGGGTGCCTCAAAGGATTCAGCAGTGACATTCTTCTTGTCCTTGCTAAAGGTACAGGCATAGTAGTCCATGTCTAGTTTTCCTTGTGTCACCTGCTAAACAGTTTATTGTAGCGGTACAGACATGGTAGCGCTGACTTGTAGGGAAAGTAACTTGTACTTTTTCTGGAAAGCTGGACTGCTACGAACAAAGTAAGATAGGGGGCATTGCTTGGGCCTCTGTCTCCCAATGTTTAGCCTTTGAGCTTTTGCTCTCCCAATGTTAAGCCTTTGAGCTTTTGCTCAGATGCTAAACTTCCCACTGGGGTTTACAATCAATATCTGAACTGGAAGTGGGCCCTCACTTAGGCTTTTCCTAGGGCTCTTTGCATTTGCCATAGCTTGAGAGATGTCCGACCCCCACAAGGAGGCCGAAATGGGATGAAAGGGATGGTGGGCTAACTTTCGGTCTGCAACTTGAAAAGAGCTGGTACAAGATGCTTGACTTGGTTTCTTACCAACTAATACTGACATCAGCTTGTATATTATGCACCAAGAATGTCTATAATATGAAATACGAATGAGGAACTTTGTTTATTCACTCACCTTCTAAGTTATCAAAAGAATGGTCAGTATCCTTGCCAGAAGTGAGAGTCCTTATCGCAGTGCTGAGCACTTGGTCAACATGATTTTGGAGGGTTGGTTATTTTTCAGTGTTCTTTTGTGAACCGAACATAGGATAGAAGCCTGGGAACTGAAGATAGGACAGAAACCCCGTGGAATATCTTTTGGGGTTTGCTTATCTTTCAGGATATGAAGATATCCATTTAGGCATGTTGTGTCAATATTTGGCGGTAATTTGTCTGATAGCTTTCTATGGGGAGAGTCATCTGTCGTGTACCATAGCTAGTACCTTATCCAAGGCAATGAATGACCTTTCTTTGAAAGGCCACGTCTATGCTGTTGAGATTTCGGTTCGGCCTCTGGAGCGCCTAGTGTAGGGTTCGAATCCTGGGTAGTCCCTTCCCCAAGGAGTCTTTAGAGTGACCAGTATGGCACTGGCTTTTCTGTTTCCTTGCAGAAATTAACTACCGCTGTGGCAAAACTTTCATCAGACGAAAGGGGTGATGCAAACATCTCTCCCACACTTCAAAGTGAACTGAATTCCCAGGAGCTGAGACAAAACCTCGTTTTGCTGCACCTTGTGGGGAACTTAGCTCAAGACATCTCAGAAAGGCTTCTGGAAAATGCACCTTCACTTCTTCAGTTTGTTGTGGTGAGTTGAATTTGAATTGTTGAAGAAAACAAATTTTTTGAGTACGCTTGGCACCTATAATCTTGTGACAAATTCAAGAAGTGGTGTGCAGCTCTGATGGAGTTGCAGTGACAGTCGGTGACACCAAGGTGTTTGGCATTTCAGGAGACCCTGAACAGAGTTATCATTCTAAAAGCTGGGCAGGAGAGCACAGTGGTGTCAGAGACAACATTCTTTTGCCTGACACTGTTGGGTCTGCTTATTCCCAATGAGGAGCTGGTGAGTGGACTGCCATCTGCCAGTCATTAAAGATCTAATTAAATGTGGGTTTACAACTTGACACGTCGACTACATCGCTATAGTACTTTTCAAGAAATCAGTTTCGCTATGACTGGCTAGCTTATTTTCAGCCCATGCACATTTCAGCATTTCGATTTTCAAAGCATTGATTCCTCTCCTTTGGCTATGTTTTCCAGCGAACAGAGCGTCACCGAAAGCTACTGCAGGAATGTTTGCCCATCTTGGGCATATTGGGAGCCAGCCACAGCTCTGTCGAGATGCGGAACTTGGCCCAGCAGTTGCAGGTGGCCGTAGCCACGCAGGGCGTGGCCGGACTTCCCGCAGACAAGAGCGGCCAGCGTCCACAGTGCTCATCCGGCTCCAGCTCCGTTAACAGCAGCACAGATGCTCGGGCTTACCTCGCACTCGGGGAGAAGTACGCCGCTGGCTACGGCATCCGAACCACGACAGCCGAGGTCAGTCGTCAGGAGCGCGCAAGCCCCACCTTAGCAAACCAGGCACCGCAGAGTACCACGATTGTGGAAGAGGAAGCACGTCAGCGAGCACCAGGGGGCCCTGGGAGCTCCTCCGCCTTTGAGCAGGTGTGGCGCGAGCTGCACGACGGGATGGTCCCGATCAGGGGGCACGCATTTATTGGGCTGCGTCGTCTGCTTGAAGAAGGAGATGCAGAGACGCTGGGGCACGCGGACGAGGTGCTGGAGGCGTGCCAGGCAGGCATCCAGGAGGAAGACTCGTACGTTTACCTGAGTGCCATCCACGCTCTCGCGGCGCTGGTGGAAAGGGACCTCGACGGACGCCTGCCCTGGCTGGCCGAACAGGTGGCCCTGGAGCACTTGTCCGTCGAAGCAAGGCTCAATCTCGGGGAGGTGTTCCTGCGAGTGTGCAAGCAGTTGGGTGAGTGCGCGGGCCCGTTCCAATGTGTAGTTGAATCCCTATTGCCAGTTGTGAGCATAGTACGGTTTGGTTTAGTCACTGCCATACTCCCCCGCTAGTATACCAGTAAAGGCTGAACTCCATGGAGCGAATATGCGGCAAATAAGGACGAACTTCGCCGGGCGGCACTTTCTCCTCCCAGATATTCCTGGCTATATAACTGGCTGATGTCATGTTGTGTAATGGGTAGGGCAGTGGATTTTTTGAAAAATGTAAGAAATCTAAGCCAGTGAAATGTTTTGGGGTTTGGATTTGTCCGGAGATCTGCAACTTTTGGATTATTA
Organism: Ixodes persulcatus; assembly: GCA_013358835.2. Classification (NCBI taxonomy): domain Eukaryota; kingdom Metazoa; phylum Arthropoda; class Arachnida; order Ixodida; family Ixodidae; genus Ixodes; species Ixodes persulcatus. The sequence continues at coordinate 381,495 of JABSTQ010011336.1, read as the reverse complement.
CTTTCCAAGGGAGTGACTGGCATTTCTCATTTCCAAGTATCCTTGGCTTACTTTTGGGGGGTTCTCTCTACTTTATGTTTAGCTTAGTGTGCGTGATAAGAGAAAATTGAAAGACTATTTTTTAGTGATCACTGATCACCAGTCTGTTTTCAATCCTGTTGGCTAGAGTGACCAACATTATTGCGGCAATGAGCAACCGCTTACTGAAGTCTAGAGACAAAATATTTTTACTTTCAGGAATTTTATATATACAAGAAACAACATTTTATAATCATTCTTTATGAGGTAGTAGCCAGTAGTGAAATAAAGGAAAGAATATCTGCTGCATACAAACTTTTTTTGGGCTGCTTTTGCATTTATTTGATGGTGTAACTGCATCATGTATGCATCGCTGACGTGGGATTGGTCAAGCTTTTCTTTTTTAAGTTTTGAGTGAGTGACATAAAAATAGGACACTAGAGTATATTGGTTACACTCTGTGGAAAGGCGAAACAACCAGTGCATAAAACACAGACAAAGCCATTTTCTCATTTTTTTCCATCTTTTATGCCATTTGTTTTATTATAATCCAACAGCTAGCTGGTGCAAGCATTAACAGTTGGAAAGGTCCCCATGCCCAGAGTGTAGATCGCTCTAAGGAATTAGTGACAGAAAGCATAAGCTCTTACATTTCCAGATGCAAATTGGCTGGCGGGATTTGGAAGGGAATGCACGTGCTGGAGGGTTGTTGAGTCCTTTTGCCTCACTGAATGTTTGCTACAAATTTGATGACCATAACGTTTGACTTCCCTCTAGGTGACATTGCTCCCAAATACAGGGATCTCCTAGTGAATTGCTTCCTGGGTGCAGCAAAGCACTCTGACCCTGTTGTCAGATCCTCAGCAGTGTCCAACCTTGGAGAACTTTGTGGGAAACTCGGTTACTCCTTTGGAACCATTATGCAAGAGGTGACCAGCAGCTTTTTGTTTTTGTTAGGGCCAGTAAGAAAATAATGCTGAAGTGCACTGGAGTAACTCCTGTCTGTGGTTTTTACCAGATTCTGGCATGCCTGCGGGGCTTGATCAGGGACCCAGTGAACCATGTCGGCCGTGCGTCAGTTCTCGCCCTCTCCTGCATCCTAAAAGGAATGGGGCCAAAGCTTTTCCAAGTAAGTTTTTTCTCCTCCTTTTTCTAAGAGGGCTTCTCCTTGTTGGCGCTAGAACTTTATTAATCAAGTTATTGTCATATTCTCGAAAGAGTCAAGGCGGTGTGACGTAGCACCTGATGTTTTCATACTTGCGTAAATCTAAAATTAGTGGGGATTTTTTCTTTGTTATTTTTTGATAGTAATGAATACATTGGTTTCACTGGCTGTTTCACTGAACCACCACTAAGATTGGGAATTTTTAGAGAAGACTTTATTCAGTTACTGGACAAAGAAGGTATACATACATTTTTGTCCTTCTATTACTGCCCCAAAATCATCATGTACATTCGCAGACAAGGTAGGCTAGAACGACCAAGCAACAATCGAAAGATGCGGGTGGTGCTGCTTCGGTGCGAGTAGTTGTACTACAGCTGTAAACTAAGGGGTGCTAAAGAGGTTTCTGTGATCATCTGTTCTTTGTTATAACTGATTCTACAGGCCATGAGCATCCTAAAAATGCAAAAATGACAATCACGCGACGCCGATTTCCCTACCGATCGGCGACGAGCGCCCATCGTTCCCGCGCTGACACCTCTGCTGGGGTATGCCCCGCCTTTCCCGGGCATAAAAATCCGCTCAGAAAGGAGTGTGTCCCAACCTTTCATCACGTTTTCAATAGGGAAATCGGCGTCGCGTGATTGTCATTTTTGTATTTTTAGGATACTTGGGGCCTGTAGAATCAGTTTTGACCAAGAACAGAGGATCGCAGAAACCTCTTTAGTGCCCCTTTAAGGCACTTTAGACGTCCCGCAAAGATCTGTTTCTCAATGTATCGCGCTGCAATTTACTACAGAGGTGCAAGCAGGTGGTGGAAGTTTGCAGTGAAAAAAAATCAAGGAATGAAATTACCTCGTTCAAAAGAAGAAAAAAAGCAACTCAGAAACCTGTTGTAGGCAATCTACGCCACCACTTCGCAGACGATGCACATGTAGGGATAAGTGCTGCCGACAGACGGCGTATACCACGTCGAAAGACGGACGGACACTTCGGTTTATGATAGCAGACGATCCTGCAAAAGAGCCCGAATAGACCACTTACTAAATGCCTCAAGCGCCCCAGCCCCCCCACGAGGAATTATGGGAACGGTGTTCCTTCAGTTACCTAGTGATCGGTAAATTTGACCAATTCAGTGCTTACACACTTTCGAGTGTAATCTGGAGTCATCCTGAATAAGCGTCGTGTAGAGTCCAAAGACCTGTCATATCACTTTTAAAACTTCTCGTCAGTGTCAGCTTTTTTATACTGTGCATGCCATTCACCCTGCAACCTGGCTGAGCTTCAGAAATCTCTCATTATATTATCATTCTCGCACAGCTTCAAAATGCTGATATTAGCTTAGAAGTGCAAAAATGCCATAAAAAGCCCCGCTGACTTCCAAGCTAAATCCTGGTTTTGCTTATTGTGAATTCTCAACTTTTTTAGAAATTCCTGCTAAAACAACAATTACGAGAATGATAGTATTGTAAGAGTTTTCTGCAGCTCAGCCAGGTTGAAAGGCAGAGTGCATGCACATTATCAAAAACGATGACATTGACAATAAATTTTAAAAGTGATATGACAAGTGTTTTGGACTCTATACGATGCTTATTCAGGGTGACTCCAGATTACACTCAAAAGTGTGTAAGCATCGGATTGGTCAAAATGACCGATCACTAGGGAACTAAAGGAACACCATTCCCATGATTCCTCGTGTGTGGGCCGGGGCACCTGGGTGATTTAGCAAGCAGTCAATTGGCCGGCGCTCCCTCAATGCGGCGTACGCCAGCTGTCGGCAGCACTTACCCCTATGTGTGCATCGTCTGTGAAGTGGTGGCGTAGATTGCCCAGAAAAAGTTTTTTTTTAATGAGGTAATTTTATTTTTTTATTTTTTCACTGTAAACTTTTACCACCTGCTTGCACCTATGTAGTAAATTGCAACGTGATACATTGAGAAGCTGATTTTCGTGAGCCATCTAAAGTGCCTTAAAAGCATTAGTTTACATGCTGTATACTTCGTATAGTAAAACTTCCATATTGTATATATAGTACAAACTATAGTATGGGCTGTTGCCTTTCTGCAGTGCCACGGCTCTCCTGAGCCAATAAAGATTATTATTAGTAGTAGTACTATTATTATTATTATTATTATTATTATTATTATTATTATTATTATTATAAGTCCGAGCTATGTCAAAGCCTAGAAGACAGACGAATACAGACTGAAAGCGAAAGCTCACGGTGCACTGTGCACTGCCATGATGGAAGCGCTGCGCCATTTGTGCCAAATTGCGCCATGAACGAAATTCTACTGCATCTTGCACCAAAATGCCATTTTTGCTATGAATTGCTCCAAACCTGCACCGAGATAGGCTTAAGCAAAGCAAAACATAAAAAATTGTTTATTATTGGTCGACTCTGTTATTGAGAGCAGTAGGAAGGTGGGAAAATGTTACAAATATATATTTCACAGCGTCTCTACTCACCTACTCTAACACATGCAACTACGAACACGCATTCTAAAAGTGTGTCACGGGGCATTCGCTGCACTTGGTTGCTTTAGTCTGTGAATGAACACGCACAGGAAGATGGACGAAAGCCATGTCGTCGCGCTCTGACGCTGTTTGGTTGGTCCCATTGGCTCATAGCGTCGACTGCGCTTTGAATTACAGTGAAAAAAGGTTGAGAGATTGCTCGTCAACCTCGCTGGTCGGTTGATACGCTGGCGGGTTGATCGCCGACATCGTCTAAAGTTTCCAGACGATATGTCAGCGATGTCAGGTGCGAAAAGTCGCGAGAAAACATTGCGAAATAGTAGGATGGCGGCTACTCTGATAAGACAGGACCAGGGCCTGGTGGGATCACTTGATTATCACATCTGCCGCGTGCCTCCGTGCCGCCTCTCACTGTCTCTCACCAATGGGTGCGCCAAGCTTTACCGCTTTGCACCCGAGTGCTAGTAGCAGCGGCTGCCATGGTTGAGCACCTGGATCAATGCGATAGGCTCGGAAATTATGATGAGAACTGTTCCAGGTCTACCTTTTTTGGTCTTGATTTTAGGTTGATCTCTAATTTTAATAAACTATACTACGATAAGAAAAAGGAAACAAAAAAAGGTGGATCTTTTTTTTTAAATAGTGCGGTAGTCAAGGTAGTTCTCGCCCAGCTACGTGTCGATCGGAAAACCAGCAAGCTTTGACTTCACCCCGGTTACAACGTGCTAAAGAGCACTGTCAATTTTAAAGCACAAGTGTAGGTTTTCATAATATTTGTGGGTGGTTGTTTTTGTGGTTCATAATATTAGAGGAATAGACCTTGTTCCAGAAAGCTTCTGTGCATGCGTACACTCCCGCTGTCGCCATTTTCGCAGGACACCGGGACGCGGTGCCCCATCGAAAATGGCGGCAGCAACATTGTCAGTATCTATCTTCGCGCATATTTATTCTATTTTGACGCCTTGTTTTTTAATATCGGTAGTATGGGGTATAAAAAGCACTGAAAACCAATACAACGGCACAATACCAATGTGTTTTGAAGGGCGGAGGCATGTTGGGCTGCTCTTCAATTGTAGTTCGCAGACAACTCCCCAGATGGCGCTCGTTACTCGAAAAAGGTCCATTGAGTTGGGTAGGTTTTAAAAACTTGGAGGGGGGAGGGGGTGCATTTTTATTGATACATACCTTAGCTCATATGCTGGTTTCTGCAGTCATTTTGCAGAAGTTATAATTACAGGCTAAATAAACTACCGGGTGTAAAGATGGGAGGGGAGGGAGGCTTTATCTCAACTGAAGTGTTGCGCTACGATTCATTTTTCAACAATTTTTTTAGTACCCGTTTTAAATGGAAGCTACTCTGACCAGAACCTTATTTCTAATGCTAAGGTTCTGTGTTCCTTTTGCACCCTGTCTATTTTTATTTCAAAAGGTAATTAGTAATATGGTCCAGTATCAAACAGAAACCCTCAGTCATTATCACAGATGGACTTGGTTAGCGATGCAATCACTTTTTTTCATTTTCGAGTGATGTGGTAACAAATGTTGGCATCTGCTTCAAAAGCGTCAGCGACTGCTCCAAACGAGCAGATGAGCACATACAGAAAGACAGCAAATGCCATGACATAGCGTCCGTCCTGTCCACTTCTACTAGTCCTCGTCCTTAGCGCTGTTTTGTGTGCATAATGTTTAACCAACTAGCCCAACAGTACATTTTGTGACATGTTGCGGTTTCGGCGCTGCTTGATTGGCTAAATTTCCTGTAATGTCGGCTGCATGTGGACGGTGGCCACTGCTGTCTGACTCAACATCTTCCTTCTCAACGCTTTAGGAGCACTCGGATGTGACTCGCCTTCACTCTTCACTACCGCCACCCACCTTTGTCGCCGCCTTCATTATCTGGGCGCATGGTCCGTGCAGTCAAATCATTTTTCCGATGTCAGCAGGCAAAAGCGATAACAACTAGAAACGAGCCCAGTGTCAGCAAGTACGAAGCAACGGCGCGCTGTTCTCAAGCGTGGTCAGGCTTAGTCAAACAGCATGCCACTGCAATCTCCGTCTGCGCGCTATCTGGTTGCTGGTTCAAGTTCTGGCGTCGTGGCATAGGCCTCCTGCGTTGCCCAGGAGGCGCTGCGAAAAGGAACTTGTTAAGAGTCAGGACTTGCTTTGGGTAGCCCAAACTTGAGCGTCTCAAAATGTCACACATGTAGAAGCGTGCCTGTTCTAAAGGGGAACGCGATAACGAAAAAAACAAATGCAAAGAAAAAAAAAATCTAACGCCGTCCAAGCAGTCAAAACTAAGATAAGAGCCCTGAACCAAAAAACGCCGTATCACGCATGCCAAAGAAAAAAGTGAGAAAAAGCGGCGGGACGCCAGATGCAGTGTTGCCAAATCATAAGGAAGAAAAGTAGCTAAAAGGCTACCCAAAAATAGCTAAAAGTAGCTAAAGTTTCCAGAAATAAGCTAAAAGTAGCTAAATTTACCCAAGTCTTATTGAAACATAGCACTTCTATCAAATGAACATTTAAACCAGTGCTTGTAAAGCTTGCCTTTGTCCGCCATCTCCGGTCTTTGATCCCTTGTTTTACAACGAACAAGCGAAACCCAAGGGGACACTCTAAATCATGTCCTGGATAACGTCCTGGGTAAAAGCGGTACTCCTCAAAGTTCTGCCTGAACCACGGGATATAAGAATTTCTCCAGCTTCAGACGCAGTCCAAGAGGTGGCAGCCGGTGCAAGCCGCGGAAGCGCGCAGTGGATTCTTTCCTGTGCGATTAATCCGGTCTACAGTTCATACATATCATGACGTCAGTTAACTCCAACAACATTGAGGCACTATATCTCAGTGAAGAGAACTCGTGGCGCGTTTGGATACAGCACAGAAAAATTCAAGTATCGCTTGTAACGGTCCCCAAACCTTTATGTGGCCCACTCAATCGTATGTAGTCCACAAACTAAGTAAACAAAAAAGTTACCAAGTTACCAACCGCAGAAAATATGCTATAAAAAGCTAGAATTCACGAAAATAGCTAAGTATGGAGCTAGAATTTAGAAAAAGAGCCAATTTAGCTATTCGTAGCTGACGGAGAAATTTCGTAGCTAGTTGCCCCCAAAAGTAGCTAGATCTAGCTACAAAGTAGCTAAATTGGCAACACTGGCCAGATGTTCTAACGTCACCACCCAGAGATAAGAGACTCGTACCCTAGCGGTGGTGGCATAATTCTGGAACTTTCGATTGTCTTGCGGCGTTGAATCTAGCCGATTTCTGACGTCGAAAGGTGTTTTTGCGTTCTTCACCACTACTCAGAAAGGAAAAAAGCTCCGCCAACGCGACACGAGTAGTGCGAGGCCCAACCAGGTGAGCTTGTACTACCCAAAATGAGGGCGCCACAGTTTGTTCAAAGCTTCATCGCAGGAGGGCCTATAGGCCCAAAGCGCAAGGTCACTGCACGCCCTGCCCTTGATTGAAGGAGTCGGCGATGATAACGCACGTACAGGAAATAGGGGTGTACGATTAGTGGTTAAAATAGAATAGCGCTGCATCACTCGTAGCGCGTAGCGCAAAAGAAAGCCACGGCCAGGGCATACCGGCTCTTTACAGTGTTGGAACTGGGGCTGTCACTGCGTTTTTGGATTGGAAGAGATATTCGCGTAGCATTAAAAGCAAGACGTCGTGACGTTGCGCTTTCGATGCTGCTTCATTGGCCCCCACGGCTCGTGGCGTTGGTTCCACTCTGACGTCGGGTCAGCCAACGGTCAGCGCCGCCGGTATCACCGCTGCCACAGCTCCGCGTCTTTGCCTGTTCACGTGTATCTTAGTCGGATCGCACTTGATTGGTGATTCGGATTTCTTTCGTGTAGAACATCTTTGTTGTTTGCATTGTGTAGTTGTATATCCGTAATAGACTTACCTCTGTTGGCAGCTCTGGAATCCCTGCACAATGGCGGCCTAAAACCGCAACGGCACGACACACTTTATGCGTTTGTTTCGATTAGAAGGTAAAAAACACCCACAAAAAAGGCGATGAGCTCAGTGACGTTGCACTTTCGGCGCTGGTTGATTGGCTCTTCGGATTCTAGCGTTAGCTGCGCTCCGACGTTCGCTATCTTATGGATCGACTTGCACGTTCCACCATGTCAGCTTCTCCACCATTGTACGGTGGTTCCGACCTTTGAATAATCGGCATGTAACTTTTGAAAGGGGTCTGTAGTCCAACTCAACTCACTGATGTCACGCCACCGCGGTGGCACTGTTGTCTGTACTGCGCATGCGCAGTGCCCACACCTGGTGTGGGCAAAGCGAGCTTGTTTGCAAACACTGTGTTGGTGTATACCCCGAGAGGTAGCGCAGTCCCCCCCCCCCCCCCCCCCCCCCGGAGGCCAAATTGATTAAAAACGGAGAAGAGCCTAACCTTCGATAGGCGACCCCAATCAACGCAGCAGATAACGCTCGATTTGGTTCGTCACTCGCTCATGCCACATCGGCTGCCCTAGGCCACACCACGAGCATCATTATTTGCATGAAAAAGAGAGACCTCCGCTTATGCTCGCTTCTGCGTTGACAAACGAGCGGGACAAAATAGCAACTATAAAGCACTTTCGATTTTGGTGGTTGCGGGAACAGATCAGGTGACCTGTTTCTGCGGCGTCGCCAGGGCACCCGCGCTGTCGGCTGCGCGGCTGCATTTGACGCTCTCAACAGCTGTTCCGTGTCTGTCCTTTTCCGTTTTCACTTTGCAGGTCATGCCACACGAGGTCAGAGACATTTATAGAGATTTGAAGCACATCTACCAAACGACATCAGATGACGTCATTAGACTTCAAGCACAACAAGCCATTGATGAGCTGAGTGCTTCGACACGAGAATTCCTGAAAGCCCAGCCACAACTTGAAAAACAGATAAAAATCCTCGACTTGCCTGGACAATAAAAAGGTTCACAAACAAAGCTCGACTCCAGAATTTGTTCTGCCTTTATAAGTTGGGTGGATGTACTACCCATCCGACTCCAGCAAGGAGGGATGAAAAGCTCAGCAATTGATGAGTTGCATACAGGTTAGATTGTAGATGCGCCCCCGATGGGGATTTTGAGTTTGTTCCAGTGCTTACGCTGGGTGTGTCGGCAACACTCTTCAGATATCTGACTGTGACTTAATAATGTTACAAAACCAGCACAACAGCATGCTTCATGGCTATCCGTGCACACACGCGTAACCCATTCTTGTCACGTGCACGTTTTTTTTTTTTTTTTTTTTTTTTTTTTTTACATGTATGTCTGGTGACTTGTTTTCCGGGGGCAAGCGCACATTTTCCTAAAATAGTGCACGTGCTACAAAGCGTTGGGAATTGAACGGATACCGCCAGAAATGTCACGTCCCAACAGAAAATAAAAATGACGTGTATGTGACGCGGATGGGTCGCACGTGGTGGTGTAGGCAGCTTTTCCTCGGACTGCGCTCCCTGCATACAAATCCAGTTTACATGCAATACACGCATCCTGCAAAGCGAGCAGTATACGGACACCACGAAGCACGCATAACACCGCAATCGCGTCGTCGGGGACTTCCTCCGCATTCATTTCCCCAGGCAGTACTGGCCGTAGGGGTGGTCGACCTGGGCGGTAGCACAGGGGGGCATCAATTGGAGCCAAAGCCTCTGAATTGAATGGCGTCGCTGCCCCCCCCCCCCCTTTTTTTTATTTTATTTTGTGATAAATTTGAACACAGCGCCCGACACGACGCTATATGCTTGATCGCCGTTCATTTTTGGAATGCGGTTTTCGGCTGTCAAAACGCTCGTGTCGGGTATACTACTCACATGTTCCCAGGGACCGCCTCAGCAATTAATTGGGTTGCAAATATGTTACTTTGTTCTCACTAATCTTTCACATGAAACAATTTCTCGGTGTTCATGAACGGTATCTTCTAGAAAAAAAAGCATTGGTGCAAATGATACTTATTATATACGTAGTTGCTAAAACCATCTCTGCAAAAGTAGTTTCAAGCGAATGTGCAGTCGCGCTTTCCTGCACTGCACCCTTATCGCACCCTTTTTACAATGAAATGACGGTTTTCGGTGCGACAGGCTCCCTACTTGGAAATTATAAAGCATTTATTACTCACAATAGGGGTGCTGAAAGGCTGTAGCGATGTGTGCAAGTCGGCACCCTTTTGACATACAAAAAGGAGAAAAGTTTTTGGTGTACCTTGCTGGTTTGAAACATGCGCTATAAATACCCAAGATATTATTGTTTCGGTTACATTTCCTAGTAGAAAGCATACACTGGACACGTAGGTAGATGACGTGTTTTGTATTTAATTAAAAACAGTAATATGTACACAGTTACAGCATGTACAGCATGTCGCCGTTTGTCTCGCTTTCAACGACTTATTCCGATGGCGAGACATCCACCTACCAAAACATAACCCGACCGCGGGACTCGGGAGTCAAGTTATTTACAGGTTACTGTATGTATGGGTGACCACTAATCACACTTTCGTCTGAAATACATCGGATCTCCTTTTTGGCAGTTAAAGGTGTCCGTGAACTCTTTCGTGTACGCCAGGGCAAAGTTGCATATGTGAGGATTCATGACGTTCCTGGGCTCACGTCTGGAGCACCAACGATAGCAGTAGCTGAGGAAGAAGATCTGTTCAGAATCCAGGAAAGGGATGGTTCGTAATTTTTTTCTGTTCTTGGCAGAATAGAGAGTATACGCATGGTATCCGTGGCGCACTCCCTCGATCGACGCCAGCAGCGCACGGTATTGATCCACTGTGGACAGCGCTTTGCCGCCCTGCGACCAGAGCGCGAAGTCTTTCAGGTAACAGTGGGACCTCTGGTTGCTGTTGTACAGAGTCGTGTTCGACCACCAGTCTGAGGGGCTCCCAGACTCGTCGTAGTTCTTGCCGATGACATCGAAGGCGTGAGACATTTCCTCTGCGATGGCAGTGCCCAGGCCACCGAACGTCCATGATGTCGGAAAGTGCTTGAGGTAGAGTGGTTCCGTGGCAGCAGCGACAGGCACGACGATCTGGTTGAGGTCATTATGGAACTTGAGCGAGTCTTGACTCACAAACGGGAAGTTCCACTTATGCAGGTCCGATTCAGATGTCCTCGTGTGAAGGTAGGCCTTCAGAAAATTCATCCTGGCTTTTCGTAGCGTCAAGATGTTGCTCATGTAGTCTCCCGTAATGTCAGGAATATACGAATAAAAATTGTTCAGTTGTTTGGGAGATCCGGCGAAGGCTGGATAGCCGTCGAGCAGTTTCATAAACCTCGCTTTCTGCAGCGCCCTCGATTTTGTGGGAAAGTCCATCCAGTGGTTTTGACGAATCTTGTCCATGTAGCTACGTCGAACTGCGACGGCTGCGTTCGCGATGAAGTTCCTCGTACTTTCCTCACTTGCGGAAAGGATGGTCGGGGTAGTCAGGGCGAAGTGCACACTGTCACGCACTGTGGCGAAGCAGCGCTGCTCATTGAATACGTAGTCGGTACCGGCCAGTGCAACACCCACTTGAAATGAAGCTTCCGAGGCAAGCTCTTTGACGACGCGCCAGCCGACAAACCACGAGAGAAGCGTCTGGTCCTCCAGTTCCACAATCAGTTCGGATATGGCCTCCAAGTAGGCGATGTCGTCCACGCGTACTCTAGTTCTTTTAGAAATGGCTTTTTTGATGCTCAGCTGCTTGTTGATAGCACTTATCCATTCAGAAGAGGGTTGATTTGGTGTATATGTCCCGATGTTTAAGATGTGTATGGTGTCCGTGAAACGTCGAACGGCGGTCACCGAGTGCAGCGTGTTGGAGATTTTTTTCTCGAATATCGTGATCACTTTTAACATGACATCAAAGTTACTGTGCCCGAACATGAGCGTAAGTACCTCCTTAATCCGTTCCTGTGACATTCTGTCATCGTTTAGGTACTCGTGCACTACCTTTTGAGGCACCGAAATTCGTAGGCTGTATGTTCCAGTGTGAGCTTCATAGAGACCGACGGTAACCAGGATATGTATGTCTACCGATAACGACAAGTGTACTAGAACGTCCAGAGCTTTGAGAGAATTCACCGTGCCTCCAGACGGCCAAATTATGCCTATGCTTCCAATGAATCGCAAGAGCGCATCTCTGTTGGAGGATTCTCTGTTGATCATATGTACACACGACTGGAAAACCGCAGCTGCTTTGTCCACTGCGCTTTGATTTGCTTGAGGCACCAGTACCTTCTTGAGGTTTTTGGTAATTTCAGTGACGACACTTCCGTAAGCGTACTCCATCTGATCATGAAAGCCGGGATGGGACTTTTCCCATCCCCCGCACGTGAATCTGTAGAAGTCCTGACAGGGAGGTGACCTTCGGTTCATGGATGTACGAATGTCCCGCGTCAGTTTTTCACACGCGGGTGTCAAGCAGTGCTTTGTGCGGACACCATACAACCAGCGTAAAATTGGGAAGTTGACTAGAAAGCACAGTGTGATGATGACTACTATTAAGACAATGTAGTTCTTTGTCCTGGCTTCGAAAGCTTGTTCCTTCGCCATCCTTCTAACAGCTGCACCGTCTGAAAAGAACGAGAAAAATTTTTGTGCTGTTAAAGGGGCCGTGCAACGACATTGGATTGGTATGTTCCTAAATTTACTAGTGTTGTGAAAATTCTCGAAATTTCGAATATTAGTTTGGATAAATACGGTATTCCATATTCGCTTCCAGGTGAACTGCGATATTTGTATTTTTCGATGTTGATCGCGGCGGGTTAGCCCTGTTGAGTGTGTTTCTTACCAAGCACAGTTGCACTACGGAGAAGCAACACCCGCGAAAGCGAACTCCGCGGGTGTTGCTTCTCTGCAGTGCACCGGTGCTTGGTAAGAAGCGCACTCAACAGGGTAACCCGCCGCGATCAACACCTGGAAAGTATGAATATCGCAATTATGTGCTTGGGAAGAAAGCACACTTTCAAATCGGGATGGTGCACGCGCACGCATGGTGTATTTAGAATGAAACTGAAACTTTGTGAATGTTGGTATTTACATTGCTGTAAATGTTTCAAAATTAAGCTGGCTGTTATGCAAGATTATGTTAGAGATGCCTGGCAACCTGCATTCATAATTCATGATTCTTTTTTGTTTGTTTAAATTCGACACTGAAGAAAGAATATTCGCAGACGGGGTGGTAGTACCAAGATGGAGGGGATACATATTTATTTGTCTACAAATGCGAAGTGGTCAGGGCAGGATCATATTACAGGTGACGGAGATGTTGATGTGCGTTAGGAAAACGAGCATGTTGATATTTAAATGTTTCGTAAACCTCAACTTGCGAAGCTTTGTAGAGGGCGAGCGCATTTTGGGCACCGGCCACGTCACTGTGGCAAAAGATTTTTGAGGGTGATGAAGATATCGTGGTGGTTGGGCTTTGCCTGGCCATTAGGGCTCCAAAAAGTGAGCAGCGCGGGACCTTAAAGCTCCGGAAGAGCAGCGTTGACAACATTGATTCGTGTCACAGGCTCACAACTCGCTGCTCACCGTCGCCGTTTAAGTGTATTGCAACACGTGATCAAACTGCGCTATGGTTACTAATATGAAATTTTAGGATAGCGTGACCGCAGGCTCCCGTACGGTGCCGCATAGCAACCGGAAGCTTGCGCTGCGCTTTTGAAGCATAATTTTTGGCGTGCGCCAGAAGCGTTGCCGTGCTCACGATAGCCTGCGGTAACGCTATGCTAAAACTGCCTATTAACCTCATCGGCGTGTTTATAGGTTTTATTTATTGCTCTATCAAAAAGAAATATACCGTATACTACATTTGTGTACCGAGTTATTTGCAACGTTGCGACCCGCCTCGCCAAAATTGCCCGTCCCAAGCTCTCGTCACGAACGGCTAACACAGACGCGCTTAAAATGCTTCGAACGTTTCTTTATTTGCCTTGACAGTTACCTGAATGCATGTTAGCGTACTCTGTCTTTAGAAAAGTGCTTGGAGCAAATGGTCATGTTCCTTGTAACGACTTTAAAACGCTTGCGCGACCAGTTTTCTCCTACTTAGGGCAAGAATAGAATTTTCTAGACCTTACGCTAGAGCTCTACACTACTAGCGGGAGCTTTTGCCGTCACGTTGAGCGCAGATTCAGCTGGCGACCACAAGACCAGAAATCCACAGAGTATGTGATATACGAAAAGTCCCTCATAAAATTAGACATCCCGGTCCCTTCGTGCAACGCTGCTGCGAGGCAAGACACAAGAATTCCTATTTTAACGCGCTCAATTTTTTCTTTAAAGTAAATTAATTGCTTCACGCACTAACACGCCGACCAGAACCATGGGGTAATAGCAGCACCACGGCACCAAGGCTAGCCAAGGCCGACAGTCCCTGCCACCGTCTCCGCCGTCGCTGCCGTCCCCGCTCCTCATGGTTCTTCGTTCGTCCGCGAGAGGGCTGGCGGCAGGCTGGATTGGCCAAATTGTGGTTCATTTGCCACCTCAAGGCATCAGACTTTCTGATGTTACAATCCATAATTATAGTTTGATTAAAATTAGCTTATAAATGGACAAGGGGAAGCTTAGGGGCAACTTTCACGAGTTTAGCTGGGTTTTCGTTTTAAGCATTGTGCAACGGTAGTAAAAGGCTTGGAAAAACCATTCAACATTAAATTCTAAAAAAAAGGGGGAAATTATTAGTTGTTTTGAACTCAAAATCCACTATTCGCACATGACTACGATTTACACTAGCTTGCTGGCACTAGTGGGACCCGTCTATTCTCGCGCAGAATTTCAAGGATAAACGTTAACCACGGGAAAGAGTTGAGCACGTTGGTTAAACATATTTAGGAGACACCAGCTGAACAAACCAAGCATACAAATGTAAGGAGGACGAGAGAGACGCATTCAACCGCTGGACTACCAACTGCATTTAATGAAACACTTCATCTTCATCGACAGGCTAGGATCAATCAAACCTAGCTTGCTGCACTTCTTCCTTCTTTTTTTTTTTCCTCATTTTTAAAACTAGGGCATCAGTACTCGTCTGTCTACTTATGGGCGATACTTCCACCTCGCAAGAACGTCCTCTCTTCTCTGGTTAAGGTCACAGATGGTGAACTAACACACATGTCCCCTTTTTCTTCTATGTTTAAAGCTTCTAAAACCTCCCGTGCAAACCGGTTTCGATGGTGCGCCATGATGGTAACTTTGTCTAATTTTGCCTTGCACTTGCAGTCACGGCAATGTAGGGCTAAGTGACCTGCTGCCGTCAAATTCTTCAAACTATTGGCATGTTCCCGAGTCCTATCATTTATACACCGCCCGGTCTGTCCGATGTAACAGCGGCCGCATGTCAGGGGTATGTGGTATATAACCTCCTTGTCGCACTGGGCATAAGCGGTCCTGTGATTGGTGCCACACCCCTTGCTGTTGCTGGTTTGCCCCTGATTGACCTTGCGGCACAACGAATAGGCCTTATTGGGCGCCGAACACAGCACTTGTACCTCGTGCCGATTTGCCATCTTTTTTAACCTATGTGTAATCCCATGAATATATGGGACAACCACAAACGGCCTTCTTGTCTTCGTTTGCTGTGTGGAAGGGTCGTTGCGTCCGCATGTTGTCTTGATGGTGCGGCAAATTCTTTCGCACACGGAGGCAATTACATGTCGTGGGTAGCCCGCGTCCTCGAGTCTGGATATTTGCAACTCGAAGCTTCGGGAGATCTGATGCTCACATGATTTCTTCAGGCTAGAAGACAGGGCTGTGACAGCTACTGCCTGCTTAACAGTTTTTGAATGCTGTGACGAGAAGGGGAGAAACCCTTTGCCTGAACGGGCTTGATATCTCCAGCAAACATGATCAGCTCTGAACTCCAAAACCAAATCAAGAAACTTGATGGACTTCTTGACTGTAAGCTCATGCGTGAAAGTGAGCCCCATGCATGACTGCTGAAAACTCCTCAGGATGTTGTTGAGGCACCCGTCGTTATGATCGTCAACTTCTGTAGTGCATAAAATAAGGAAATCATCTACATACCTAAATATCGCCGCGATTCTGGAATCTTTAATGCTTTCTTGGATGGCACGCCCGCACGCTCCGAGAAAAACTTCACACAGATGTGGGGCCACTTGGGATCCTATGCACACGCCGCTTCTCTGCACGTAGTGGCGATCTTGGTACGCCACCACCGTGGCTGATAGGTAATAGCGCAAAAGTTCTAAGAAGGCATCCACTTGCATCCCTGCCGCATTCTGGAATGACTCAGGGGCCTTTGGAGAAAAAGCCCTTCAAGCCATGAACAAGAATTTCGTCCCGGTTGACGTCAATAGAACAAAAGCAACAAAAAGAGCCATTCTCACGATATTAGAGAGAAACCATCAGGGTGGTTTGTGCTCCAAGATCAAGGCAGCCAAGAATGACCAGTTAACGGTGTTCTTCTCAGCCAAAACGCACAAAGAGGGAAGTCCGTTCCGGGCAATTATTTCGGAGAGGAACACGTGGCAAGCTTGCGTGTCCAAATTTCTTTCCGAAAAGATCAACCTTGTTTCGATGCAAGACCCTTTCCGGATTTCCAATTCTGAAGATGTGATATCTTTTCTTAAAGAAAAAGGAAACATCATCGTGTCTGGGTTTTCCATGGACGTTCAAGACATGTACTACTCCATCCCGAATGCACGTCTACTACAAGTTCTTCGGTCAAACATAGAAGACCAAGGCCTCACATCATTCCAGAATGCGGCAGGGATGCAAGTGGATGCCTTCTTAGAACTTTTGCGCTATTACCTATCAGCCACGGTGGTGGCGTACCAAGATCGCCACTACGTGCAGAGAAGCGGCGTGTGCATAGGATCCCAAGTGGCCCCACATCTGTGTGAAGTTTTTCTCGGAGCGTGCGGGCGTGCCATCCAAGAAAGCATTAAAGATTCCAGAATCGCGGCGATATTTAGGTATGTAGATGATTTCCTTATTTTATGCACTACAGAAGTTGACGATCATAACGACGGGTGCCTCAACAACATCCTGAGAGTTTTCAGCAGTCATGCATGGGGCTCACTTTCACGCATGAGCTTACAGTCAAGAAGTCCATCAAGTTTCTTGATTTGGTTTTGGAGTTCAGAGCTGATCATGTTTGCTGGAGATATCAAGCCCGTTCAGGCAAAGGGTTTCTCCCCTTCTCGTCACAGCATTCAAAAACTGTTAAGCAGGCAGTAGCTGTCACGGCCCTGTCTTCTAGCCTGAAGAAATCATGTGAGCATCAGATCTCCCGAAGCTTCGAGTTGCAAATATCCAGACTCGAGGACGCGGGCTACCCACGACATGTAATTGCCTCCGTGTGCGAAAGAATTTGCCGCACCATCAAGACAACATGCGGACGCAACGACCCTTCCACACAGCAAACGAAGACAAGAAGGCCGTTTGTGGTTGTCCCATATATTCATGGGATTACACATAGGTTAAAAAAGATGGCAAATCGGCACGAGGTACAAGTGCTGTGTTCGGCGCCCAATAAGGCCTATTCGTTGTGCCGCAAGGTCAATCAGGGGCAAACCAGCAACAGCAAGGGGTGTGGCACCAATCACAGGACCGCTTATGCCCAGTGCGACAAGGAGGTTATATACCACATACCCCTGACATGCGGCCGCTGGTACATCGGACAGACCGGGCGGTGTATAAATGATAGGACTCGGGAACATGCCAATAGTTTGAAGAATTTGACGGCAGCAGGTCACTTAGCCCTACATTGCCGTGACTGCAAGTGCAAGGCAAAATTAGACAAAGTTACCATCATGGCGCACCATCGAAACCGGTTTGCACGGGAGGTTTTAGAAGCTTTAAACATAGAAGAAAAAGGGGACATGTGTGTTAGTTCACCATCTGTGACCTTAACCAGAGAAGAGAGGGCGTTCTTGCGAGGTGGAAGTATCGCCCATAAGTAGACAGACGAGTACTGATGCCCTAGTTTTAAAAATGAGGAAAAAAAAAAAAAGAAGGAAGAAGTGCAGCAAGCTAGGTTTGATTGATCCTAGCCTGTCGATGAAGATGAAGTGTTTCATTAAATGCAGTTGGTAGTCCTGGATCGCTAAACTCGTCAAACACAAAGTTGGGCACGAAGTTCGCAGAGCCTGCTGATTGGACTCTCGCGACGTTGGCGTCACGCGGGACGAGATGTCAATCATCTAAGCTTTCTCGGTGCTCAAATTCCAGTGAGAATGTTAGGCACAAAGTTGTAGCGAGCTTCATCGGAGCGCGCGCGTGCAACACCGTGCGTGGGGCCTGCCGATTGAACGGCTGCACTGATGACGTTGCGCCCGCGTGTCCCTACATCCCTACGCCGCGATAGAGTCAATGAAACGTAGATTGTACCTAGGCGGGCTGTAAATACTCTGAACTTTCTCATCGCAAGATCGTCGTTTGTGGAAGTTATTGCTGACGACAAAGTGACGTTTCACAACTTTGGGAAGGAGTTATTTGAGGCCAAAATCTTCGCTTCGGAATCGAGGCGAAGATTAAACTTTGTGATATTGTGGAGCCGTGCGCGGTGTACGCGGCCTTAGAGCTCATCTTCCGCCACTCTCAACAACATCACCGGGGTCACCCACAGGCGTTATGTATAGAGACGTCGGTAATGACTGAGAGATGAGGGGGCGAGGGGGGATGGCGAGAAAAAGCTGTGGAAAGGGGAAAAGAAAGGTATAACCAACACAAGCACACACACAAATAGGGGTCAGGAAGGGCCGTAGAAATTGTTCGGGAGAGAGAGAGGGGGGTGGGGTGATAGTAGTGAAGAAGGGGGATATCCCTTCCCCCGAATTTTTAGAGCGCAACTCTTATGTGCCCGTTTCGAGCTTGAGCGGCGTCGCCGTCGGCGTAACCGCGCGCGCGTTGCATTATGGGACGTTTTTTCATTAAATTTAGCGGGGAAATTGACGTCAGGTGATTTTAACACCAATTAGGTTTCCCCGCTAAATGAGAGGGGAGCAGGATAGGAGGAGGGGGGGCGTACCCTCCCCTCCGTCTCCTCCCCTCCTCCTCCTCAAGAGCTGCGCTTTAATTCGACATTACCGAGAACTGTAAACGTCTGTCTTTTTTTTTTTATTATAACTCTTTGAAATGCAATAGTCTGGAGCTGGGGCAATATCCCCCCCCCCCTTATGCCCTTTGCGCCCCCTTTTTCGACGCCACTTGGGGGGGGGGGGGGGGTAAATTGCCCCCCTCCCCGTTCTTCTGTTTCGACAACCCTGCTTAGAGGCGTTCCAACTGAGCGATGACGAGGAACAGCACAGCGTGCAATTTTCGAAATTATGGTTCTAGAGATTCTTGAATTAAAACGGGGCGCGTTCCATGAACTTACGAGCGGCCATGGCAGACTTTCAATCGAGAGGCTCGTGCCAGGGCTCGTTGTGTGCAGGCGCGTTCGGTGACGGGCTTTTATAGTTCATAATTTTGACGTCAGGGTCAGGATGATCAGTTGTGAACGACAAATTTGATTGTGCGTGTTCGAGTCGACGGTGAAAGATTTGGTTGTGTACGATGAAAGCTTGGTGTCCTCGCGTTCTCGAAACATCACCGTCAATATTGACAAACTGATATTATACCCCTGTTATACCCTTGTTACACGGGCAAACTTAACTGCAGTTACGCTAAGCCACAGTCAGCGCACAATACTTACCGACAACATTCTGCGGCTATGCAGTCAAAGCTATGGGCGAACGTGCGCTTGAGCATCTTGAGCATCTATCGAAGCAGTGCACGCGCGCTCTTCACGTGTTATGGAATAGCTGTCCAAGAGTATACTGCGGCATCTGTGGTGCCGCGAAACAGCAGTTAAGGTGAGTTAACCGCGGTTAAGTGTGCCCGTGTAATACCCCTGTTACACGGGCACACTTAACCGCGGTTAACTCAGCTTAACTGCTGTTACGCGGCACCACAGATCCCGCAGTATACTATCGGACAGCTATTCCGTAAAGCCTGGTTCAGACAGTTGCGTTTGACTGCGTTTGACTGCGGTGTGGCAGCGAGAAACCCGGACATCCCTGCTGCTTATATCACGTGCCAAGATGATTCCTTGCATTGGATTCCACGCTTCATGCGAAGCACAGATATGCCGGTGACTCGCTTTCGGTTCTCGGCGCAACGCAGTCAAGCGCACTCAAACGCAAGTGTCTGAACCGGCCTTAAGAAGTGAAGTTCGCGCGTGCACTGCTTCGATGGATGATTAAAATGCTCAAGCGCACGTTCACCCATAGCTTTGAGTGCGTAGCCGCAGAATGTTGTCGGCAAATATTGTGCGCTAACTGTGGCTTGGCGTAACTGCAGTTAAGTGTGTCCGTGTAATACCCCTGTTATACCCCTGTTACACGGGCACACTTAACCGCGGTTAACCCAGCTTAACTGTTGTTTCGCGGCACCACAGATGCCGCAGTATACTCTCGGACAGCTATTCCATAACACGTGAAGAGCGCGCGTGCACTGCTTCGATAGATGCTCAAGATGCCCAAGCGCACGTTCGCCCATAGCTTTGACTGCATAGGCCTCCTGCGCTGAAGCTTAGAACGAACTGCAGCGCCCTCATTTTGGGTAGTACAAGCTCACCTGATTGAGCCTCGCACTACTTATGGCACGTTGGTTGAGCTTTTTTAATTCTGTCTGATGCTGAAAAACGAAAAAACACCTTTGGACGTCTGAAATCGGCCAGTCTCAACGCCGCAAGACAATCAAAGGAGCCAAATTGATGACACCACCACTAGGGTACGCTTCTCTTATCTCTGGGTGGTGACGTCAAAACACCTGTGTCGCGACGCTTTCATTTTTCTTTTTCTTTGTCATGTCTACTTTGGAACGCGTGAAACGGCATCTCTTGGCTCGCGCTCTAAGCGTCTTAGCTTTGACGGCGTTCGAATTTTTGTTGTTTCTTTGTATATTCATCGTGATCTCGCGCTCTGCACCAGAGCAGGCACACTTCTGCATGCGTGACAGTTTGGGACGCTAAAGTTTGTACTACCCAAAACAAGGCCTAACAAGTCCCTTTTCGCAGCACCCCCTGGGCAACGCAGGAGGCCCATAGCCGCAGAATGTTGTCGGTAAGTATTGTGCGCTGACTGTGGCTTAGCGTAACTGCAGTTAAGTTTGCCCGTGTAATACCCCTGTTACACGGGCAAACTTAACTGCAGTTACGCTAAGCCACAGTCAGCGCACAATACTTACCGACAACATTCTGCGGCTATGCAGTCAAAGCTATGGGCGAACGTGCGCTTGGGCATCTTGAGCATCTATCGAAGCAGTGCACGCGCGCTCTTCACGTGTTATGGAATAGCTGTCCGAGAGTATACTGCGGCATCTGTGGTGCCGCGTAACAGCAGTTAAGCTGAGTTAACCGCGGTTAAGTGTGCCCGTGTAACAGGGGCATAACAAGGGTATTACTCTTATTTCAGTTGATGAACGCAGAATTAATCCCAGTTTGGCTAATCTTTGAAAGTCTATCATAAAATAATTTTATCTCCCGCTGATGGGGACAACTGCCCGGAAGCGAAATCCGTCCAAAGATGGACAATGCTACTGGGCTGGTAGTGACCTAGCCACGTCGGGCTACACTCTGATCAAGCCGAGATAAATAAAAAGGACGACAGGGACGTTTTTTTAGCAAATTCTGCTTTATCGGCGGAAATAAGAACGGTATCAGACTATCAAATTTGACGGTGTTGACTTTAGAATGAAATTACCCAAGCCTCCTCTGTGCTTTTTAGAGACAATCAAGGTCGCAGCTGATAATCTTCATCGTGGTACATTATCGAACCACGTTCGTCTTCGCGTGCTTTCTCGTGCTGCTCTAGCTCGGCGCCTAGGGAGTGGTAGGGATTTTTCGCCCTTGCAATGAAAAACGTCACGAAGATATAAGGATCTGCGGGTTTGTGAGAAAAGAAAACTTCGCTGCAATCTTTCGGCTCCTCCCCCCGCTATGTCATAACACGAAGAAAGTTGTGTCTGACGAGTTTAGCGACCCAGGGTCGCTAAACTCGTCAAGCACAACTTTGTGCACGAAGTTTGCGGAACGCGCTAATTGGACTCTCGCGACGCTGACGTCGCGTCGAGCGAGGTTTCCATCATTCGAACGCTCATTTCTTTGAGAGAGGCAGAATGTAGCAAAGTTCATCGAGGCGCGCGTGCGGCGCGTGAGGGGTGCGAGGAGCCGGCTGATTGAACGGCTTCGCCGATGACGTAGCGCCCATTTGTCCCTACATCCCTACGCCAAGCTAAAATTAATGCTTTACAGATTGTCCCTAGCCTCTAGGCGACCTGCTGGCGCTCAAAATCCCTCCGAAGTTAAAAAAGAAACCTCGTTTGTCGAAGTTGTCGCTGACGTCAAAGTGACGTTTCCGAACTTTGCGAGAGCCGTGGTTTGAGCTCGAGATCTTCGCTTCGGATCGAGGCGAAGTTAAACTTTGTCAACATGGCGGTGCCGTACGCTGCGGCCGAGCTTGTCTTCCGCCACCGTCGGCGTCGCTACTGAGACCACCGGGGACGCCTTTCAACTCCCCGACGACGACTTTCGGCGACAGTACCGGCTATCGAAAGCCGTTGTGCGTTGACTCTGCGACGAGCTTCGTTCGCCGCACGGACTTCGAGGCGGCGGACAATCGCGTCTACCATGACCGTGGAACCACAAGTTTTTTGCGCGCTCCGGTTCTTCGAAACCGGTAGCTTTCAAGGCATGGTGGCTACTGACGAGCACCTGTCAGTCTCCCACATGACTGTGAGCCGGGCTGTCAGAGTTTTTGCGGCTGCCATCGTTTTTTTTTTTTTTTTTTTTTTCTGCAATATCCGAAGAGGTATTAATAAGCTGGTATACAATTCAGAATGTTGGAAAACAAACAAGAACCGGGATAATTCTTGGGTAGGTTCGAGTCTCCCGGCAGCCGGCAGAATTATTTCCCCGAAATTTTACTGGCAATCGTCACTCATTGGCGGTCAAATCAGTTCATCGAACGACGTGTCATCGACAGATCATTTCATCGGCACGCGATGTAATCACATGAAAGAGATTTTCTTCCGTTAGAGGTATACATATACAAATTAAACATTTTCACACCTTTATACATGTAAGTGGGGCGTGCAATAACTAACCCCCTAATAAGTGTAGCAATAGACCTTATAAAAGAATGTAAACCTCACACCTTTAAAAGTGTGTGATTTTTTAAACACGTTTCTTAAAACCTGTGATAATGCACTACACCTTTTTATAAAGATGTAAAACTACAATACCCGTTCTCGTCAGACACGTAGCCAGGGGGGGGGGGGGGGGGCATAAGGCCCGCCCCCCCCCCCCCCGAAATCTTCCATTTTGCTGGGGCCTCCTCTCCCCCCTCCCCCTCATAGAGCACTTTGTCATGGGCGCCCCCCCCCCCCCCCCCCTAAAACAAAATCCTGGCTACGTGCCTCCTTCTCGTCAAGTTGTAATTACCACAGTACATTCCTTTTTTTGGGGTGTACCCAGTGGCCCGGGACCCAATAAAATGACTGAAAAATTAAATTACACAAACGAGTCGCCGAAACAACACGTTGCTTCTTGGCGAGTGTCGAGGCAACTTCGGCCGAAAATCGGCTTCAATATTGGCCGGATGTACGGTTTTGCGCCTCGTCCCGACATCCGGCAGGTATGGGTGTACCGATGCAAATACACGATTTATGTCTAACAGCACTGGCACCACTGATCTCTTATTAGGCTGGATCGCGGATAGAGGCCTGTATTGCTGGGGTCGAGCGGCACCACCGGCAGCCATCGCTTGACACGATCTAATGCATGCTATAGGAGAAACGGGAAAACTTAATTTTATTACGTTAGTAGGTTGTTCTCGATCATGAAACTTCTATCGTGTTTCCGGAAATAACAGTTAATATTGTGGGCAAGAATATTAAACGCGTTAGAATACCAATCTTGTTTTAATAAACGTTGTGTGGTTGAGGGTCGAGGGCGACTTTGTTGGGCGTTAACTGTGATGTGTTTAATGAGACAAGGGCTACCGAGAGTTATTGTGGTATCATCCGTGATCTCGGAGTCATCAGAGCTCAGCAAACGATAAGTTGGAAGGCCTTTACTGGGGACATTCGCATCGTTTTAACCGCTTGTACATAGTACTTCATGGTGAAAGCTTTTTCTTTGAACTGGTGTGAGGGCTTCCGTGACAAACTGAAACTCGGAGCGTGCCGTTCAGTCGCTGAATGTGCCGTTTATTTAGCAACCGAAGCAAGCGACGTCAGTAAAGTCGGTGGTGCTCCGGCCCATTTATTTTTTTTTTTTTTTTAAATCAATGTTCGAACGTTTGACGAATGTCTAGTTGATCTCCAAGCACCCGATATAATCATCGCAGCACGTCATAAAATACTCGCCCTCGAGCACCGCGTACAAGTTTCCTATTTTTGCGCGTTTCTCCCTTAGACTTTCGTGTATTGCCTCATGGTGTAATACGCCAAAACAACAAGGACGAAAACGAAGGGAGAACTAGACAGGACGCGGCGTATTGCCTGTTGTCAAACAATGGCCGCCGGTGAGGCCAGTGACGGGCTCCCGATCCGCGATCCAGACTTGCACTGTGAGAGTTCTAATGCATTGCACCCGCGGAGTGCTGCACGGAGAACAGGCCCCGGACGAACTTGCCGAATGCACCTAGTGCAGACTGATGCTGTCGCCATAGATGTTGTAGAAAAGTACCGACCTCAAACCGAAACTAGCGCCTTTTTGTTCGACGTGATCGGTGGGAATGCGGGAGCGCAGTTGCTGCCATCGTTTATCTATAAACGTTGGTTGCTGCAACGTGTCACTTATATTTGCGATGATTTCCAATTAAGGAACTAGGCTGTCAGAGATATCTACATACGGCGTAAGTTTCCGAAGCCATCTGACTACAAAACAGCATACACTTGAGAAAACTTATGGCACTGTACGCGCAAAAGCTTGCTTCGTTTTAAGCATAGTATTATGAGTGAACCACTGAAAGGATACTGCTTAAATCTAGTTCTTTGGAACATCTAGCAATACGTTTCGTAAGACTTTTTTTATTTCCCTGGTGAGGGCATTGAGAACGAGAGCTTTCTCAAACAAAATACGACGGGGCAAGATAGCTGCCGTTCAAATATGACTGTGCTTGAGCCTCGGGCAACGTCTCCATGTTTAGCCTTCCCGGACGCTGAGTGAATGCGTCACAGGTTTCTGCTGTGGGAGCTTTGTCGAAAAATGTTCCACTTTTCACCTGCACACAGATGATGCGAGATCTCGCGGCCTCTGTGTTTGTCCTGGGCCTTTCATTACACACTGGTAGGTTTCAGCGTCTGTACGGCAACAAAGCGACCCAAATTTTGCAAATAAAACACGGGTCGTCGATTCCCCCTTCGTGGAATATCAGACGCTTACAATTCAAGCTCGCGTTTGAGTTTGTGGCCCGCGGGACGCGATTTCGAGCAGAATACCAACTTTTTCTTTCAGCTCCGCTGTGCGAATGCCGCCTCGTAGCAGACGAACTCCCGTCGTCTGCTCTCGCTCCTCGCCTGGGCGAGGCATGACGGGATTGTCGGCGCTAGAGAGCTCAAAGACAACGTACAGCGAGCGGCGTGAACGCTCGCCTCCCCGGGCTGTCTCGTGCTCTCGTGCACCACCTAGGGATCGCGGGGGATTTTTCGTCAAAAGTTGCGAAGTTGAGCGCGCGCAGGGAGGAGGAAACTTTGCGGCGTCCTTTTGGTCACTCCCCCCGCTACGTCAAAAAGCGAAGAATGTTTTGCTCCACGAGTTTAGCTACCCAGCGGTTGAATGCGTCTCTCTCGTCCTCCTTACATTTGTATGCTTGGTTTGTTCAGCTGGTGTCTCATAGATAAAAGTTAGTTTTAATGCGTGAGTATATTAGGACGCTCGTTTCGAAGAAAACCCGCCGGTGTCAGTCAGTTTGTCAGCACCATGCGTGACGTCGCAAGGAGAGAGCGGGTATCGTGTTTAGATATTGGATGACTCAGCACAGCGCGCCACCGTGGCGGGGAGAGACGCGTGCTGACGGATCCAGAGAGCAGGAGGCACCGCGGCGCGGTAGAATGTCCTGGGGGGTGCGGGTGAGCTGAGTTGCCGCTGTGCCCTCGCCGTCTCCGGAAGAACTAATGCTCGCGCACTTCCATCGGATGAATCCCATTGATCGCCATATCAATTTTTTATTTCAATCTCTTTCGCAAAATTTGATGACGTAGTCACGGCGGTCACAGTGCTGATGTAGTCATCAGGATGACTCCGTGATGACGATGGTGAGAAATGCGACTGATAGATTGGACACGCGCACTACGTGAGCACGATTTGGAATTGTGGCAACCTAACAATGTCTGAAACTGGGCAGCGAGTGCCCGGTACTGCCTGTACTTTACCAACCCCAGCGCGTGACGACCGCTTGTTCTGGCTGCGGGTTGGGGGATGACCATTGCTCGTTTTCGTGGTTTTTTGATGCTGTTATTGCGTGGAAAGGAAAACTATAACGCGTGTTTCATATCTTATGAACGTCAAGAATTGATTCTAAGCTGTATTTACTGGAATTACAAAATTCGTTGCACCGCCCCTTTAGCAAGCGTGAGCGATGCTTAGGGAGTGACTGACAATCAACGCAGTGCGAAACGTCTTGGCGAATTTCGAGAATGAAACTTGCTTTGACATACATTTCTAGCGTTTGCTGCAAGGTTCCGAAGAATTCGGTAGCGCTTAAAGAATTACATTTGTTATGGTTTCATTCACAAAGAAACTCGTATGATAACTTCGATCACGTTCGTTTTGGCAGTTATGCAGCTGTGGACGCCGTTTCGCTCTATTTTTTAGTTATCTTGAAGAAAAATATAAATAATCAGTTTCCTTTTGACCTGACGTTTTGGTTCCAACATACTGTAATATTTTAACGATTCCTTTATGGTAACGCATATTAATTTCTCGGACGACTGGGAGACTTTGCATAAAAATCCTAGTGTCTCAGGGTTCTCGTTTGGTGGAAATTCTTGGTGTGTACACGCTGGTGAAGAGTGACATCGAGTGCTTACCAAACCAACGGAGAAAATGGGCCCAATTGAACGGTTTTAGCTTCTCCTTCCATGGTGTAGAGTTGCACAGCACAATTCACATTTTTATAGGGCACTGCAGAACGACCATGGCTAGCTGGCCATTGGGATCATGCGCAAATTCTTCGTCTTCACTTTTTTTTTATTTTTTTCAGGATTGGTGTTGTGGTCTTTTATACTTCGTTTCACCTTATCTGCGAGCGAAGCCAAAGCTAGAAGCGCAAGACCAGCGCTTTTTGCGTTTCTCCCGAGCTCGCGCGCTCGAGCAAAGCCTGAACGCACGGAGCTTTCGTGCTCGCGCTTCCAGCTTTGCCTACGCTCGCACATAAGGTGAAACGAAGTATAGTTGATCCAGGGCCTCCTATATAAGCTTCACAATGCCTGTTAACGCAGAGCGCGCGCAATACGAAGGCAGCCGGCAAAAAGTGCGCGTGCTCCCGGCTGGTGGCGCTAGGGTGCATGCCTTCATGTGCGCCTTGCTTAGGGTAGTACACTCTACTTAGGGTGGAGACATCCGGCAATTTTGTCCCACACGTTTATTTTTCTTTTTTGTTCAGAAGCGATTGAAAGAGCGTGTCCCTCCCTGCATGCGTTTGTGACGCTGACTGTGCTATGGCGACATTTTGTTTTCGTCGATTTCCTTTGTATTTTCCCCGTGAGCGCGTGCTGTCGGCATTGGGTACTACAAAGGGTGGCATCATCCTAACAGAAGGACATTGAGGCACCCTAGGTGGCGCTAAGCGGCAACAGTTTGTCTGCGGTGAAGACAAGCTTTCGCTTCGCTGGGAGCATGCAAGTCAGGGAATGGGTTATCGTGCCGGTAAAGCAAGCCGCCCTTGGTAGCCGCTCGCATTAATCTTGCGGACCGTGGCTGGTTAACGAGGCATCCGAGATTATCGCTCTGTACAGATCAACTATAGAAAGAAGCCACGTGCGACAAAGTGGTTTTAGACGGATTGAAACGCAAGTGAAAAATAACCTGAGATGTGTCATTTAACTTTTGAATCATGAAGCTTAATAATGGAAACTGTTTATTTTTTAAGAAAAAACAAATATTTGAAAGCAGTTGACGGCACATTTGTAGAACACACGTTAAACTAAACATAAAGCGATCAAACCCATATAGTTCTAAGGTAATCGTGCCGCTGCGTTGAATGGCGTTCGTCGAGGCAACAGGCAAGATATTGACCTCTCGCCAGTATCTGTCGTCTGATTGTTATATAGCACGGA
Organism: Ixodes persulcatus; assembly: GCA_013358835.2. Taxonomy (NCBI): domain Eukaryota; kingdom Metazoa; phylum Arthropoda; class Arachnida; order Ixodida; family Ixodidae; genus Ixodes; species Ixodes persulcatus. The sequence continues at coordinate 353,563 of JABSTQ010011336.1, read as the reverse complement.
GAATAAGAATGTCTGCAAGCAATTATCCTATAGGTGCGAAAGTGTTTGTACAACGAAACCTACATTGATTGTGTCTCTACGCTTATTTGAGACCATACCGTGGAAGGACTCTTCCACGACGTTTGAAACTTATGAGAAAGAGGACCCCGGACAAACTTCTTGTACGCTTCTTTTTTTTTTTCTGTTTTACTGAAGGCATAGTTTACTAGAAGGGGCCTGAAGAACTTTGTGCAAATGAGATGAACAACTTCACGGTAATGAACCTCGTCGTTGGTTGGGCAGACTAGCAGAGGAGAGTCGTAGACTGCTGGACCTGAGAAGTGTCTCGAGGGGTCGCCAGTTCCTCACGTTGCATGATAGCACATCTGCCGCAAACATTTTGAGAATGTCGAGCAGATTATTTGTTCGTCTAATGGGTACATGGGTCCTCCTCGATTCAGTTGCTTTGTAAGACCCTGCAAATGGCTATTGGTCTTCGGTTTTGTCGTATTAAATGAGCAGGAGAGGCATGCCAAGTGTTCGTTTACGACGCGCGTGATGTAGCCTCCGATTTGTGCCGTTGCAGATAACTCGAGGCTGCAGACCGTGGAGTAGTCTGATGGCATCCAGTTGTATCTATTGACTGCTTGGAGCAAGCTTGCTCGTTGGTCTGGGTCTGATGGTATTTGATGGTGTGTCACTCTTTCATTCTCAGCTGGCTTGCTTGTGCTTGAGGCACAATGTGGTACGCAACAAGACATGCCTGAAACCGGACCTCAAAAATTAGGACCGTACAATGATTCACCGTCTGCACAGGGGGTATTCACTGGCCGCCATATTTGAGGTCACTGTTTAGAGCGCATGCTCAGAACGAGCTCGCATTAGTAGGCTGGCAAGACCGGCAATCTTGATGGTGCGGGGTGCACGTTGAAAAATAACTGTGAAAGCTCGCCATCAGCACGTGCTCAGCATTAGCGCACACAGATATGGCCGCCAGTGAATACACCCTATAGAATAACGATTCATTGTTTAGCTTACATAATCTAGATTGTGATCTTTCGCGTTCGGCATACCTCTGACCTGTGAACCATCTCAAACTGGCAGATAGGATAATCGTAATGCTGTTTAGTTATGGGTAAAAATGCACGTAAAAACAAAACTCGTAAAATATTTCCAACACACTCTACACGAAACATAAAACACGTGTACTTTCATGTCAGAATAACAGCTTTCAGCGGTAGGTCAGCCAAAGGCAGGACAAGCAAATTTATCAATCCGTCATTGGCAGCCGGGACATCGCAAAGCACGACGATTGAGCATGGTGATATATACTTATGCGTGTTCTATCGATACCACCTAGAGGACAAGGCCTGCGCGTTTCCTCCTCTAAACGTCATCACTAGTAGATCCCCTCAGCGCTCCCAATGTAGCCCGGATGAGCACCATCGTCTGCTACATCGTCTGCGACATCGTCTCCTTCATCGCCTGCTTCAGTGGTCATGCTCAGAACGAGCTCACATTAATAGGCTGCTAAGACCGGCAACCTTGATGGTGTAGAATCAACACCACCTGAAACACAAGGCCTGCGCGTTTCCTCCTATAAACGTCATCACTAGTAGATCCCCCAGGCCGGGATGTGCACCATCGTCTGCGAAATCGTCTGCTCCATCGCCTGCTTCGGTGGTCATGCTCAGAACGAGCTCACATTAATAGGCTGCTAAAGCCGGCAACCTTGATGCTGTCGCACGGCTGGCTATCAGGTCGCGCTCAGCAGTCGCGCACACAGCTATGACCGCCGGTGAATGCGACGTAGTTGTGACGTGGCCCTTACTCTCGTCAAGCTTCGGCCTGTTTGCCGCTTGGGGCGGGCCGGGGATCTACTAACGAAACGTCATGCGCAGGCCTTGTCTTCTAGGTGGTATTGGTTCTATGTTCTATTTCACCTTATGATGTACCGCAAAAAAAGGCTACAAGCTCGAGCTCCTTGCTCTAGGGCACATCTCGACGGCAGAAGCTCTCGTACTTTAAAGGGCCCATGAAACGAATTTTGGGCTGGAATAAATTAATTTAGATTGGGATTTTACTAATAGCATATTGTTTAGTGTGCCAAAAGAAAGAAGGTAGAAAGTCAAAAGCCTAATTTTCGCTACGAAAGTTTGAAAACACAGCGGACTATTTCGTACCTCCTTCCCTTCGAAAGTTCTCTGCCTTTTCACTGTGGTACATCCGCGGTGCCCAAAACGCGTCATCCGACCCAAACGCACGTCACACGACACCGGGCCTCACTTATTTCCTTCACTCTAAGCTGACCATGCGGTGGAAGCTATGCACTTGCCGGACCAATCAGCCGCCTCCCTTTCATTACCTGACCTCATTCTCTTCGCGTGGATATGCGCGAGGGAGCGTGATCACGCGGCAAAAGTGTGACTGACCTAACGAGCACGTAGCTTCCACAGCACTGTCAGCTTAGGGGTGGATGAGGTGGGGAAAGCAACCTTTGTCCGAATTTTGAGCGACGGGCTAATCTTCTATAGGAAGAGAATGGTGGTGTCCGGGTGCACAAACGAGGGTCCGAGCAAGAGGGGATGTCCCTCCTTTCCGTCTTCTTGAACAGTTTGGTACATTGCGCGGTTTGTGAGTTGAGGAGGATAGCTAAGAAGGACAATTTTGAAAAATCGTTTCATGACCCCTTTAAAGGCCGACGACCAGACACGATCATTCTGCAAGGCAGAACATCCTCCTCACCCTGGGGAAGGAGGAAACAGACAACGGTAGACAGGGTAGAACGGGGGAGAGGAGGAAGCGGGGGAAAAGCTAGCTGCCAACGCTATGAGCTCGCGCTTCTAGCCTTCGCTACGGTGCAACGTAATTTTGATTGTAAAACGTTTATTCGTCGAAACGAGATTGGTGCTAAGAGATCGGTGCAACATAAGGAAGGCGCTGTCTCAGCTATCCGAATTTCGCGCGCTCTAGGTCACTTTTACTTCGTCTCTTTTGTAGCCGTTGAGGGTGCTGAGGCGTGGGATTCAGTAGAGTAACTCTAGGGATTCGGTGCTTTGCGGAGAAGTGGCGGGATTTGCGCGTAGGAGCGGCGGTTGACGAGGGGGATCGGCGACCGATTGATCTAGCGCACACCAGCCCGGAGCACGTGGAGCGAAAAGGCTCGCGCTCCAGAGCCCAAGGTAGGGTGTACTAGAACTGGGAGGTGTGCCGACCGCGTCGGCCTCTCCATAGCAGCTGGCCTCCGAGAATTTTCGCGCGCTGCTGCGCTCCTCAGGCCATTGCATTCGCCGGTAGTGACTGTGGCTGCGGGGCGCTTGGTGGCGCTCACAACCAAATCAAACATTACAAAGAAATAGCCGTGAATTATCATCATCACCATTATTGCCAGCATCCGCGCGCGCATTGGCGCAAGCCAATGCGCGCGCGGATGCTGGGGCCAGTCTGAACTTGCAGGTGTGCAGAGCGCATATATGATTGGTTTGTGCTACAAAATGGAGTGTGAACCAAGTACTAGCGCTGGTTCAAGTATTGGCGACGTGAGCGATCGAAAGCGTCGCTGTGATCGGTCTTCCACGATAGGTCAAAGGCTGACTATGACGTAAGCAAAGGATTTCCCATCGACGGAAATAAGAGGAATGGAAGAACTTCATTTTTGTCGGTGTTGGCAGTGTTGGTATGAGAGTGCTATGATTTCAAGCTTCCACCCGGCTCTTTACAAACACCTTCAAACATGTTGTTCACAAGGTAATGACGTCACGAAAGGTAACCATAGGAGGGCGCCACCAAAACATCTCGCTGCCAATAGCGTGAAAAAAAATTAAAGGAAGATCCAATTGTGGATCCTTAGGGAATGTGTTAGCATGACCCTTGGAAAACACCACACGCATTCCCCCTTGGGAAACGCTAACGCTGACCACGTAACGAGGTCAAAAAGAGGAAATAGATGAAGCAACAGAGAAAGCCAAGCGAGAGAGCCAAAACATAAAAAGGGTCAGCGTTCGCGTTTCCCAGAGGGGGACATATGTGACGTTTCCCAAGGGTGATGCTAACGCATTCCCTAAGGATCCACCAATGGTTCTTACTTTAATTTTATTCACTTCCGCATCGTGTACAAAACCCATACCCTGGAGTAAGATCGAGTGAAGTTTAGAACACGTCCAAGGATACGAGGGCCCGGCAGAACAGATGGACAGCATTATCGGGTGGCGTCGAGTCTGACGAGTACTGAGGTCACCGAAAAGGGGAGGAAGCGAGGAGGAAAATCGTGATTTTGGCACGGTAGTGTTCAAACATACATCGGACTGCCGGACGCTTCAACTTATACGAGTTTTACCGGAGTCGTGTCGCCTCACGATTCCTGTTTCGACAGGCCTTTACGATTTTTGTAGTATCATGTTTGGATAGGCCTTCACGCAGTGCCTCGCACCTGCTCTTTCTATAGGCTCCTTGCACTGACGTCACATCGCATACTTTTGAGTCTTGACCACCATGTAAAAGCAGGAGAGGAAAGCTGCTTTTGTAAGAATTTTGAGTGACAGGTTAATCTTCTATACACGAACTCAACTCTGTGACGTCACGGCGCGGTGGTGGCGCGTCGGGCGCACTTCCGGTCTGGGGCTGTGGGCAGAAGTCCCCATGCCAGACGTGTATTTCTGCGTTGTTTTGAAAGGAACCAGACAAAAACCTGCCTTCTCGTCAAAACGCCGCGACTGGGGCCGTACCAAAAGAGCCGAGAAAGATTTGAAGGTCAGTTTTCACGTGCTCGGTTCGTCCGAGAATCTGGATATGTGCCGTGAAAAGGGAAAAGCAGACACCGTCAGACAACGATTGCTTGGGCGGGAAGCACTTTGGGTTGAATTCACGGATATTTGTGGTCATACTCATTAGATTTATTTGCTTTGTTCCAACATGAACGCCAGAAAACCGTCAAGCTGTGCGGACCACCTGCGGACTACGTTCAGTGCGTCTTCAAGTTCAAACGGCCGCCTGATCGTTCGAACGGTCGTCTGCTCTTTCAAACGTCTCTGCTTGTCGTCTGCTCTCTTAGACGACGCCGGCCCGTAGACCAAATGTTGGCCCGGTACTTGCGATAATAAGTAAGTGCAGGCCTCAAAAGACTTAAGTTCGAAGGTTGGTAAGCAGGCTCGATGTACACAGTAGATACAAGGAGATGTTGATCATTGTTACCAGTGACCATCACCGACTAGTTATGCGTAATTCACTTAGTGCGATTCTGCTTGCGATTTTCAGTATCGACGTCGACCATCTCAACTACGGTTCACGCTTTTGTAGCCCGAGCGGCGTCGTGACTGAAAATTGCGAGCGAAATCTCATCATGCGAATCAGGCTTTAGCGTACATACTGCGGCGTCCACGCGGAATGAATCGCCACATGTCACATTATTCACGCGACGTTTTGCGGTGTAACGAGCCTCGGTAATTTTGCTGACGCCGCTCAAGTAGTCAGACATCGCCAGGAAGACGTAGAGTCAACAATTCGAACGCGAAAAAGGGCAGGGGGACTCACACCAACGTCGACAACATCGCATTTCTATGGTTTGTTTATGGGCGAAGGCGAGCTTCTTGCCCACAACCCCATCGCGCATGCGCGGCGCCGGTGGCGTCCGCTAGGGGCGCTCCGGTGGGAGGAGAACGCAGCCAAGAAGTTTTGGGAGCACTTGAACTCACTCGGTGAAACGACGCAAGCTAGACAGAGGTTCATACTCTCGCATCAGGGAGATCAATTAGAGGGAGATGATGCGATACGATATATAGGAGCAGTGATGGAGGAGAAATTTCGGGAACGGGTACATGTGGAAGATAGGAGAACCGAAGGCAGTATCAGTCCAGCTTTTGACATCGCGGATTTTGGACAAAGAGAATGGGAAAAGGCGGAACGAAGAGTCCCTAGTGGCACGTCGACAGGCACAGATGGTATCCCAATCAAGCTGGTGAAGAATTTGGGTCCTAAATCTAAGGCAAAACTAAGGGAGGTAGTGAGCACTATGGCATGACTATGGTAACAGAAGGAAATATTCCAGATGAATGGAGGCTTAGTAGGATGAGTATGATATATAAGGGAAAGGGAGATAAGTCTGACATTAGGAATTATCGTCCCATAACCGTGACACCAGTTATTTACAGGTTGGTAATGCAGATTATAAAGAACAGACTGGAGGAATGGGTAGATTGCGAGGGCATACTAGGCGAGTTACAGAACGGGTTTCGGAAACAAAGAAGGTTGGAAGACAATATATTTTCTCTAACACAGTGTATAGAAAGAGCGCAAAAAGAAAACAGACAGCTCTGGCTGGCATTTCTGGATATCAAGGGTGCCTATGACAATGTGAACCAAAAAACTCTGTGGGACATAGTGGAGAGCTTAAACCTAGATGAAGGACTAACAGCAATATTAAGGAACATTTACAAAGATAATAAGGTGATTATAACATGGGAAGGAAAGGCAACGGGGAAAATAGAGATAGGACGAGGCCTTGGGCAGGGGTGCCCGTTATCGCCTTTGCTGTTTATGTTGTATCTGAGAGGATTGGAGGATAGACTAGAGAAGAGTGGGCTTGGATTTGACCTTTCGTACAGTAAGCTAGGCCAAACAATTCAGGCTGGCTTTGGGGGCACATTGCAAAACACCAAACCAGGGAGTACAAGGAGACATGGGATGGGCGTTATTTGAGGGCAGGGAAGCTGTGAGCAAGATAGAATTTGAGGATCGGTTGAGGCAAATGGGTGGGGAGCAATGGGCACGAAAGGTTTTCAGCTATTTATACATGAGGAGTATAGACACAAAATGGAGACAGCGCACTAGGAAATTAAGAGGAAAGTTTTTAGGCTATAGTGGGGTTACGGAAGAGGTCTCAGTTAAGAAGAAAGTTAAGGCCACAGAAAGAGATCGGTGGCTAGAGGGAATGCAGACAAAGAAGGCTCTGGAAGGCTATAGATTAAACAAAACAGTTATTGCCAAAGAAAGCATTTATGACAATTCTAGTGGAAGCTCATTGTTGTTTGAGGCAAGGACAGGTGTTTTGCGAACCAGAACATACAGAGCGAAGTACCAGGAAATGGACACAGTGTGCGCTGCTTGTGGAGAGGAGGACGAGACGGCTGAGCACTTGATACTCTACTGTAAAGGGCTTCACTCTATGCATACCGAAGACAACATAGATTTAATAAGGTCATTGGGCTTCAGAGGCAGCGAAGGAAAAGTGGATTTCAAGACAGTAGAGATTACCAAGCAAAGATTAAGTGAATGGTGGCAGAAAGCGAGAGAAAACTAGGCATTTTCTTATTAACTGATGGCAAGGGGGATTTATAGCCTCACTTTCTTTTCAGTATGGAGTGAATATAGTTTTCACATTTAAATATTCTAAGCTTAAAGGGGGGGTGCAACGATTTCCGGACTTCGGTCAAAGATTTGTGGAAGTTGCCCTCTGACACTTTTGAAGAAAAGAACAGAAAACTGATTTCGCCTGCGTGTCCTAGTTGTTGCGTAAAAAAAAGATAAATATTGGCATTTCTTGCGCCCCTCAACTCACTCCCAGTCTTCAGGGTCCCACCTGGTCGCACTCCCAGTGACGTCATTCGGAGTGCCGTGTAGCTTCCCGTGTGCTCTCTCGGAGGACGCTTCCTCTCCCTCTCTCTGCTGACATTAGCGGGCGTTATGCTGCAGCTTAGAGCCGAGCGAGGTCACGTAATCTTTTCGCCGTAGTTCCTTCGGCTGCCACTTGGGGCTGTAGGTGGGCTAAAAAGCTCGACTTTTGCTTCGCGATTGTGCAGCGGAATCGCGACATTTTTAATAAAGGAGGTGTTTTCTCTATCCTCCGGGACACGATAAACAACATAAAAATGACAAGATGCAAATTCTTTTAATCATAAAATCGTTGCACCGCCCCTTTAAAGGGTAAGACAAAATGGCTAGGTGGCGTAAGCTACCGCCCGATCCAAAGGGCTCAGCCGTATTCATCCATCCATCCATCCAATAGCGACGTCTGTGCATATCCGGAAGGCACAAAGGAGGATCCTGATAAGAGGGGAGCTCCTTCTTCCCCTTTTCTCTGGAAGTCATCGGAGCGCTCTTTCAATGACGTCATGTGCAAGCCACATATACATGGATTGCACGTGACGTCATTCAGAGAGCGCTCCGATCACCACCATAGAAGAGGGGAAAAAGGGGCTCCCCTCTTACCAGGATCCTCTTTTGTGCCTCCCGGATTTGCACAGACGTCGATATTCTCCTCCCAGAAGATTATAGACGATTAACCTGTCACTCAAAATTCCTACAAAAGTAGCTTCCCTCTCCCCCTCTTACACGGTGGTCAAACGTCACATCGCATACTTTTGACCACCATGTAAGAGGAAGAGAGGGTCATCGCAGCCCTCTTTGAATGACGTCACGTGCAAGCCATGTATTGCATGTGCCTTCAACACCTCTCTTTCCGCTTTTTTTTTTTCAATAATGTTCAGTTAATAGTTTAGCGCTCGTCTTGTGTGGTTCTCTCTTTGTCCCTGTCTTTTTTGCGCGCTGATTTTTATTTATCAAGTCATGAACCTTCCGCCTACATTGACACCTTATATTGCCGCGTGCGAATAGGCGAGTCAGCAGCATGCTTGACTCCCACGCCGCTGACTGGGTTAATCTTGTCTGTTTACTTCCTCGTCCTTGTATTTTTTGCGCTTTAAGTGATCATGAGCCAACTGGCCCAAATTGCTACGTTAACGCTGACTGTGGTTTGATCAACACCACCTAGAATAATCAAGGCCTCCGCATCGCCTCCTCTCCCTTCAGGAAACGTCATCAGAGTCGGATCGCGCAAACTGGGCTATTGGGCCCGAGTCCGACCTTCGACGAGCTGATGGAACACGAGCCCCGGTTGAACATTGACGCAGCACTCGTGCCCAATCTCAGACCTCGATCGATCTGACTGTGATGATGGTGCGGAGGCCTTCTGCTTATCTAGGTGGTGTTGGTTTGATCCCCGCCAGCGGTTGTCCTTTTTATCTTCCTCTTGTTTGCATGACTGGAATGTTCCAGATGACTCAAGAATCTTGTTTGTTCAAGCTCGGAAACTTCTATAGGTACCCACGCGCTTGCAAAAAGAGATTCACATGGGTGCTTGAGGCAGTCGTCCTTCCGTCGTCGTCACGGTCTTTGCTACTTTTTTTCTCGGCACAAGTTCGCCGCATTAAACATTAATTTAAATTTTATTAATCAAGTTTGTGTTTTTATTTTTTGAAATTTTGGTGGAGGTACGGGGTAATGCAATCTAAGCCTACGGTGCACACCAACTGTGACATCAACGACGACCTCAACTGTGGCCCCGGAAACGACCCGGACTATGAACTCGACAAAGCCCCTGGCTACGACCTCGACGATAACATGATGACGATTTCAACGACGACGCCAATGATGAAACGGACAGCGACTCCAACCCGGCTACGAAGTCAACAACCAACCAGACTACGGCCTCGACGACTAGTGTTTTTGACCTTGACGACGAGACTGACGACGACTCGAACGACGATCCCGACTACTACTTCGACGACAATCCTGACAACGACTTCGACGGCGACCCAAGGACGGCCCGGATGATGACTTCAACGACAACCCCGACTACAACCTAGACGGCGACCTTGATGACGAACCCGATGACTATACCGACGGCGAATCTGATGTCGATCACGAAGACGAACAAAACGAGGACGCTCGGTTCGTCACTCAACGAGCGGAGGAAGTCCGGCAGCTCGGCCGCATTTTGATTCAAACCGCACAACTTGCTGACGATAGTCGGTACAATCTTGGTCGCCACGACGCCCAGTTCCAGCCCGGCTACAAAGTGTGGATCTGAACACAAGTTCATCGTCACAGGTCTCTCTGAGGGACCTAAACTGCGAGCCGTTGCCCGACGGAACATGAACATTAATTGTCACGCCGCCCTCTGCGACCCGACGGGTGATTCACGACGTCCGACTCGAACTGAACTATGCTTGATATGACTGTGAAAACATGTGTTTTAATTGACTCCGTAATTGCCTTTCTCTTGTTTTGCGTTGTCAATTTCATTTTGTGTTGCATCGGGACGATGCGCGTTTTTTCAAGAGGAAAGTATGCCGCGTGCGAATAGCCGATCGAGTCAGCAGCGTGCTCGACTTCCACGCCGCTGCTGACTGGGGTTTGATCCCCTCTAGCGCTTGTCCTTTTTATCTTTTTTTTTTTTTTTGCATGATTGGAATGTTTCAGATTACTCGAGAATCTTGTTTGTTCGAGCTCGGAAACTTCTAGATACCCACGCGCTTACTTCGCATGTGTGCTTGAGGCAGTCGTCCTTCCGTCGCCGTCACGGTCTTTGTTACTTTATGTTTCTCGGCACAAGTTCGCCGCATTAATCGTTACTTTAAATTTTATTAATCAAGTTTGTGTTTTTATTCTTGACAATATACCACATTAAACGAAGTTTTTAGGAAAGAAACGCTGCACATGAAAAAAAACAAGATACGTTTTTTCACGAAATAGTGTGGTGTCGTGTCAGTACTGGTGACAATGGAGTAATGACTTGTCAACTATTTAGTGACTCTAGTATCAACGCAAATGATACATTGGAAGCATCATTTTGAGAACCGAAAGTTGTAATCCTACAAAGATCTCCACTCTTTCCACTTTTGCAGAATGAACCCTGGAGTGGAAGCGAAAGAGGAGGTTTCACTCGCCTCCTCTACGGCGTTCGCTCTGCTACTGACCTACAGTGAACGCAGTTTTCAGTTGCACCAAAATCTTTTCGTAACAGGGCAGTCGCTCCCTAGGGAAATTGTGTTTGTGTGTATGTTTATACAGCCTGAAGTTACTCTGCCTCAACTAGCAACTTGTATCTTAGCTGTAGATGAGCGATTTAGCCGCAGCAATTTAGCCACCGTGTTTTTTTGTCTTTTTTTTTTTTTGCACGTTGTTTGACGTAGCTTTTTGAGCTTCAGCACGAAGTTCAATGCTATCGAAGTGCAGTCCTCGTGTTGTCATTTTAATTTTTTTTTTATTATTTATTATGCAATTTATGCTGGTCATATTGCGGCGTTTGCTTCTACTATACTCTGTTTCACCTTATGATGTACCGCAGGAAAGGCTACAAGCGCGAGCTCCTTGCTCTATGGCACACCTCGGCGGCACAAGCTCTCGTGCACCATGGGCAGCTGCCAACGCTATGAGCTCGCGCTTCTATCCTTCGCGGCGGTACAACATAAGGTGAAACGGAGTATAGAAGTACCTTTAAGCCGGGGTCACACTGCTTATGGATTATACAAGAGACAGCCTGCAGATATCAGTCACCACGATATCCGTGGTTCAAATGCCGCGTGCCAAGTGTCTCCTTGAAACTCGTTGCCTTCCAGAATTCGAAGCTCAGATCTCGCGGTGACTCGCGTTCGAATCTGTTTGTAGACTGTCTTTTGTATGATGTATAATCAGTGTGACCCCGGCTTTAGGGGAAAAAATTATGGCGGTGACGCCGGTGAGATACGACTACCTTGCAATGATTTCGTAATTTTTATATGTATATATTTTTGTGCATCATGTCTGCAATCTCATCACTTCATGTTTTACTTGACTAGGTATGTATGTATGTATGTATGTATGTATGTATGTATGTATGGCGTTTTGCATGTATAATGTGTTATTTATGCTTTCACCAGTTATAATATTTGCGTTATCATTATTATTATGCTTTACCCGGGATATATTTTGTGCGTTTATGTCTGCATTATTGTTACTCCACCTCTTCGTTGGTTAGACTTTAAATGTTCTGTATGTAAATGTTATGCTTTGAGTGATTATTTAGTTTGAATTTTATACTGCACTGTATGTCAAGTGTTGGGGGGCAGAGGCCCGTCTAGCTGCAACTGCAGCTTCTTCCCCTGCTCTCCACACATTTGTTTGGAGTGAATATATATACGTATATATATATATATATATATATATATATATATATATATATATATATATATATATATATATATATATATATACGTTGTTTGACGTAGTTTTTTTTATCCTGAGCACAAAGTTTGATACGACAAAGGGGCAATCCTCGTGTCATCCTTCTTTTCATATTTTCTTTTTATTTTTATTACGTAAATTATGCAGGTCATATTGTTGTTTGCTTGTACTATAAGCACGTTTAGGGCAAAAATTATGGCGTAAGATAAGACGGCCTCGCAATGATTTTGTCATTTATTTTTTATATAAATTTATATTATATTTATAAAATATATAAATATATATTTTTTATATGCTTGTATGTGGGGCCTGGCCCCACATACAAGCAGAATGCTGCTTTTGTGGGCCAGCTCTTTATTTTTGTATGACTTGATTTGAAAATAAAAATTGAAAAATTGAATTGAATTATAAACTTCATGATACTTGTACGTACTGATTCAGCAGGTAGGTAGTTTTCTAGTAGCCGTCTAGTTTTTGGCACATATAGCACAAACCATCCCATCCCGTTATGTAGCTTAAAGGGATACTTCAACGAAATTTGAAATATTCCCGTCGTGTTTAAAAATAGGTTGAATATGATCCACAATATCCGTAAATGACAATCGCATGTTTGTATTTTGAGCCTGGTGGCTGTATTTTTCGTTATAAACGGCAAACTCTGGCAAGCGCTCGGAAAAGGCCCAGCGGAGTGTGACGTAGGTCGTCTCAGGCAACGATTGGTCTCGGGACGAGCAAAGCTACGGCAAGGCTGATGTCGAGAGGATGGCCTCGTCGTTCCAGCCACCGAAGCGGCTGCTTTTGTACGAATTTTGAGTGACGGGTTAATCTTCTATAATCTTGTAGGGGGACAATAGCGACTTCTGCGACACACAAAAGGGATTCTCGGGAAGAGGGGAGTTCCTCCTTCCCCCCTTCTCTCGTCGTGGCCGGAGGCGAGACAACCTCCGTCACTAGCTGTCAAGGTTCCTAGACGAGCATTACAAACGAGGCGTTAGCGACATCCACCAGGTGCTCTTTGCTAATCGTTTAATTCGTTTTAAAATTCATTTTCGAGACTTTTTTAACAAGATATTGGTATGTTCCATGTGATACTGCTCTTTTGAACAGATATAGACCAAAAAATGAGCGCCGAAATTTCGTTGTAGTATCCCTTTAAAGGGATACTACAACGAAATTTCGGCGCTCATTTTTTGGTCTATATCTGTTCAAAAGAGCAGTATCACATGGAACATACCAATATCTTGTTAAAAAAGTCTCGAAAATGAATTTTAAAACGAATTAAACGATTAGCAAAGAGCACCTGGTGGATGTCGCTAACGCCTCGTTTGTAATGCTCGTCTAGGAACCTTGACAGCTAGTGACGGAGGTTGTCTCGCCTCCGGCCACGACGAGAGAAGGGGGGAAGGAGGAACTCCCCTCTTCCCGAGAATCCCTTTTGTGTGTCGCAGAAGTCGCTATTGTCCCCCTACAAGATTATAGAAGATTAACCCGTCACTCAAAATTCGTACAAAAGCAGCCGCTTCGGTGGCTGGAACGACTAGGCCATCCTCTCGGCGTCAGCCTCGCCGTAGCTTTGCTCGTCTCGAGACGACCTACGTCACGATTGCGTTGGATGTCACGTGCTCTAAGCTGGGCCTTCTGAGAGCGCTTGCCAGAGTGGGCCGTTTATAACGAAAAATACAGCCACCAGGATCAAAATACAAACGTGCGATTGTCGTTTACGGATATTGTGGATCATATTCAACCTACTTTTGAACACGACGGGAATATTTCAAATTTCGTTGAAGTATCCCTTTAAAGCACTGCACGGGCCCGGACCAGCCCGAACTCTAAATTGTTGATAACAAAAAGTGTGCTCGTTGATCGTTTAGGTTCAACGAAAACAAACAAGCGAAATGTAAAATCACTACGACGCCGTTAAAAAAAAAAAGAGAGAGAGAGAGGAAAAAAAGAAGACGTCTTGCACTTGGAAAGCCTTCACGCGGATAAAAGGAAACCTATATGATTCCACCAGCATAGTGGGAAGGTGCGGTCAAAAAAAACGTGGGCACTCCAGCCGAAGGGTACAACATGAGTGTCTTTTTCCTCAGCATTTCGAAAAGAAAAAAAGAAAAAAAAGAAAAAAAAAACAAAAAAACGTGAGATTGGTTTTGCACTTTGTGAAGGCCTTACTATATGCCACCAAAGTTAAGCAAACTACCATAGATAACTTTATGCTTATACAGCCTTTTGAAGATGCACCAGCGTGATAGTGATTGTTTCTTCACAAAAAAAAAACAAAAAAAATATGTAGATACGAAAGTTCTCTGTGAAACGAATTGAACAACGAAAAGTCCAATATCTATTCAAGAAATGCCTTCAGTAAATAAAACATTGTTCACCATTTTTTTTTTTCTTTCTCAAAATCATTTATGAAGTGGATATTTCGCCCATATTCTCGTAAATACATCGTCAAAATCGGAATTTTCGTGTAAAAAAAAACAAACAAAAGAAACTTGGTTGAAGTTTAAAATAACTTTAGATCAAATATGCTCAATTTATGCTGAGAAAGCTTTTTAGGTTAAAGCCTGCAAAATTTTTCGGGCTCAAGTATATAATCTGTCGGGCTCGGGCCGGGCTCAAGCTAGCTTCTGTCTAAAAATTCTGCCGGGCCCGGGCAGTGCCTCTTCCGGGCCGGGTCGGGCCGGGCCTGGAAATTAAATATTCTGTAGGGCTCGAGCCGGGCCCGGGCCGTGGCTCTACCGGGCCGGTTCGGGCCGGGCCTAGAAATTCAGGCCCGTGCAGTGCTCAGCTGGCACTTTGTTATGTAACTTGTTATGCAAAAAGACAATGAGATCTAAAAAAAAAAAATAATATTAATTCTGGTTTATTTATAAATTCTAACCTTGTTTTTTTTTTTTTTTTTGCTGCTATTATTAGTCGGACCAATCTGCAGGCCTTACTTAATGAAGCATCAAAACGTGGAAGAGAAAGGCAAAGTGATTGTCTTTCTATCACTTTGCTGGATGGTGGTGGTGCGTGGAGGTAGTCCTGCCATGCACCACCATCTGCAGGACTACCTCATCAAGATTGGTTCCTGGGCATCACAAAACCTTCTGTGCCTGAGCCCTGCTAAAAGCTCTGTATTGCGCTTTAGCTGTTCGCATAGGGTGGAGGCCCCTACATACAGTCTCCACGGTGTCCCGCTGGTCGTGAACGACAGGCTAACCATACTCGGTGTCACCTTCACGCGAACACTTGACTTCTCCGCCCACGTGGCTGGCGTTGTTGCGAAGGCTCGCCGCACTATGGGTTTTGTCTCCCGCGTGTCCAAGCCATGTGGCCCTTTGGCTTTTCGCACATTGTACACGTCGATAGTGTTGCCTATGCTGGAATATTGCAGTGCGGTGTGGTCTCCATCGCAGCAGCACCTTGCTACTCGCATTGAGAGTGTCCAAAGAAGAGCAACAAGAACTTTATGTGCGCGCGCTACAGGTGCTGCCGACACACACTACGAGACACGATTGAACATTGCGGGTTGGCGATCCCTTGAACAGCGACGAAGCATTGCCCGTATGCGTCTGTTGTGTCGTGTGCTGGACGGCTCACTGTCTGGCACATACCTGTCCACAGCCGTACGTGTGAACAGGCGCACCGGCCAGCCTGAGCCGCTGCACACTCGGACTAAGAGGCACGGCCTGTCACTGCTCCCCGCGGCCATCGGGTAACTCCTCTCTGTTCCGCTGAAGGAGCGTCAACCTCTCCCGCGGGGCAGGGAGGAGTCCCTGGACTTGTGCAAAAGGTATGGTAAACTGATGTCCGCGGGGGGAGGGACGTAACCACCCATGTTCGCCCTGCTTAGAGTGTTGGCAGGGCCTAGGCCGTTTCTGTTCAAGGCCGCGGGCAAGCAATTTTTGTAAACTCTGCGCGCGGGTGTGTGTGTGTGTGTGTGTGTGTGTGTGTGCGCGCGCTCTGCCTTAGAATAGTACAGGGTTGTTAGCCGTTTTTGTATATGTATCTTTCTGTTTTGAGTGTTTGTATTTATTTTCCCCACTTGGCGGTGGGCTAGCAGGCGCACCTGCGTAAGGGTCTCAACCTTTCTGCCTAGCCTTGCACGCTGCCGAGTGGGTATCGCAATCTGTGCAAATAAAAATTATTATTATTATTATTATTATTAATCACCCCGATCGTCCTTTTCTGCGACCAAACCCGCGCGGAAAGGACAGAAAAACGAAATTGACATGCAGCAGTAAACAAAACCATGTGTCACAGTTGAAAAGAAAGGGTAACGTCGCAACGGGTTTGGACAAAAGAGGGACAAAGTTCTAAATTGCCCAAGGGATCTCGGAGGCCAGGATCCCGATGCGCGTGGCTGCACACAGGTGCTTCGGACCTATTGGCTAGGTGGCGCAAGCCACCGCCTGATCTAAAGGAAAGCCGCCATGCGCGCCATGCATTATGCATCCACACATGCGTCTACTGTGTGCACTGCACACTGCACGCACGGCACACTGACACACATGACACACATCGCATACGCACACGCCTCATAGGACAGGGTGATGGAAAGCGAACGTTGACTGTACTCTTCGTATCTCCGTTTGACTTCGGCTCCTCGGGTCCTCGGTTCGAATGCGTGTGCGTTATAGCAAGGGTGATAAGGAGTGCTCCCAGCCCTCCGCAGTGCGATCCTCAGCCTCTTTAAACAAAGTGATATCGGTTCTTCGCTCTGTAGCGTTCCTCTCTACCGCATGAACTTTCTCTCTGTGGAAGTGTTGGAACCATTGGAACGTCGCTCGTATGATTATAGAGGACGGTCGTCATTTCGTCCGTTTCTTCGTGATCCTGTGATGTGGCATTCTGAGCAGGTGAGAGTTTACAATCTCTTTGGCTTTGCCAAGGTCTTCGGGTGGCAAAGCGATCGGGCTAATGTTGGGTTCACGTCTCGCATGTGTCTTTAAGCCCGTACCCGTTCACTATCCGTTTCGCAGGCATGACGACTTCAGTGTCTCCAGCGGAGCGAGTTCCTCGCACAGTATTTGTGATATTTATTTATCTGGTGATTGACCTGCTGGGCTTCACCGTGATCCTACCGTTACTGCCTTCGATCCTCGACTATTACAGCCGCCACGACAAGGTGAGGAATGCGTGCGGCGCTACCATTTGACACGAAAACGGGCTTCGTGTGTCGGGACGGCTGCCGCCGTGCATGACGGCTACGGGGATCACGGCGGATGTTCGGCGCGTAACGATCGGAGCGTTCGCGTGCAGCATCTGTGGCAAATGTCGCACGCGTTTTCCGGCTTCTGCATTGATAGATTGATTCTGGGAAGTGGGACAGGGAGGCACAGCTGTTTACTGTTCCTCTATCTTTTCCATAGACCTGTTTGCTCATGTTTGTGGAGTCACGCTCGTATGACTGTAGCAAGCAACCTCTAGTGCTGTAAAGGAAACTCCGTTACATTTTTTCGAGTAATTTCTAACGACGCTGCCGATTGCATCCATAGCTTTTTCACGTGGAACTTTCACCTCACTTGGCAACACGAGGCCAACAGTCCTTCACTTTTTAAGCTGACTTGCCTTCTCATAAGACTAGCTTGTTGCCAGTGGCTTACTTTATGTATGCTCTGGCAGATTTTTAGCGAGTGTGATGTTTTACTGACTGGGGCCAATGAACCCCCCTAAACATTGCATATTATTTATATATCTCAATACTGTAATTTAGTGGAACCGGGTATGCTATGATTAACTGGTACGATTTCTCAGTAGATGCATTTATTCTCTAGATTATCTTAGATCTAGAAAGGACCACATCTCATGGCTCAGGTCTCAGTGATGAACAAAATGGCAGATTTTATGCTAACACCCACTTGTTTGTAAGCATGTTTTATCACCAAAGGAGTCATTGTGCTATATTTATAGTAGGCATATGAATGCACAATCCAGACATTTCTTCACTGCTCAAGCTGGGAATGAGTCTTTGGCAAATAAAACTAAAAGATTTCGACAGTCGAGAAAGTTAGAGGCATGGTTTGTTTGAGCTCACAAAATTGCACTTCCGAACTATCTGAGGGCTCGACATCTGATCACTGCCATTGGATTAATGTCATGGACTTATGTTCAACCAACTACAATCAAGTTGACTCAATACAAGACGGGTTGTTCTGAGGGTAGGCTGAGCTTTTTGCACGAATGCAAAAGACGTGGCAATAGTCAAGGTGCATTGTTTGACCTCATTCAACCATCAGAAGACTGTAGCCAGATGGAGTACCAATGGCTGAGTAGATAGTTGTGATGAGGTGATTTTTTTTTAGCAATATATATAATGAGCGAAAGCTTGACCTGTGCAGAAATTTAAGTTGCACCACTTTCTTGCATCTTCTGATCAATCTTTTTTTTTTTTTTTATATATATATATATATATAAAGCAAAAGTGTGTTAGCCAGCTGGTGCTGTATGTAGCATCATGAGCTCCCATCGCTATCCATTTCACCTTACAATGGACCGCAGCAGATGCTACGAACCGTTCCAGTCAATCCAGCGCAGCGAGCGTATCGCGTGCTGCATATTGCTGCGCCCCTTCCGCAGGTCATGTAACACTCGCATGGCATTGGATAAGCTTTGACGGCTTCTAGCATCCTTTGCAGTTCACCGTAAGGTGAAATGTTGTATATTTGCCATTTCAAAAGGCTCTTTTCTGCATATGAGCTAATTGATTAACACAGAAGAGAGCCACACATTTTCTAAACTCATTGATTGTGTAGTGCATTCTGTTCAGCTGCCACATGAATGCAATGTAGTTTCCTTTATATATCTTTGTTGTTCTGGTAATTTGGTTTATAGTAAATGAAAACAACCCCTATGTGTATTGAGCTTTATGTTTCATAACATTTAACTTTAAACATGTGTAGTGACCTTCAAAAACTCATCACACCTAGTACTTCAATAAACAAATTTAAATGCACACTGAAAGAAACCTTGATAGGAATAGAACCATAACGAGAAAATCAAATTGAAACTGATGCGACTGTTTGGTACGAATCGTTCGTCTGCAACTTGTTATTAACATTTTTTTTTTGTTTGTTGTTGTAATACTATTGTTAGTGCAGAAAAATGTAATTTTATCAGAGTGTTTTTGATATTTTGTTGTCGACAATAACTATTGTATTTCTACTATAAAGCGGCATTGAGGCCTCGTCAGATCATCTGGTCTTTTGCCTTGATGCTGCAGACAATCTGTAATTTCTAAAAGAAATTAATAAAAAAAATTATTGAAAGGATCAAGCTGTTACTGCTTAGGCTGGTCTTACTTAGGCTAATTTTTTTCTATTTGTAAGTTAAAACATAAAACTGTTTGAACTTGGTTTGGAACTGAGAGACTTCAAGTATTAAAAGTTTAAGTGCTTAAAATGTGCAGCACATCTGACTGCATATTTCAGGAGTTTTTAACACATGTTTAGAAGCATATGATACAGGTTTTAGTTCATATTGGCCTGTGGTTTGATAATACATGCTATTCATATATATATAGGGTGTCCCAAGTCACCAGGCTCGATCTAAAGTGGACCATAAAAATCGACGCTTTCACGTAGCAATCTAAACTTTTTGTCAAAGGTGCATTTCACTGGTCTTTTTTTCTTGTAAAATTACAAAGCAGAGCTCTCTTTCTGTAAAAAATAGGGCCAAGAAACTTGCCAGGGTGAACGGCAGGTGGCGCTATTATGTAACACAGCCTCCATTAATATTAGCGTAAAATACCGCGGAATAGCACCCACTTCTTACAAGCGCCCACCATTAACATTTCTCATACTTGGGAATTCTGCAAATTATATGTTAAGCGCCCACCCCCTCCTAAGTGCCAGCATCAGCCGAAAATATTTGCCCCGTTGCGGCAGCCTCAAGACTGCCAGCGGCAATGACTGTGATATCATGTGAAAATAAATGTGCTTTCTCTGATTCTGTTCACCTTGCCTTCAAAGCTCTTTATTGGCCACCGTCTTGGTTTTTACCGATTTGACCGGACAAGCGCCCATGTCAAGATTTGCCCAGTTTTCAGTAAAAGTGGGGTAAAATGAAACAGCCCTTGTCTTTCTTTTTTGGTCTTGGGTGTGTGTGGTATCTGTCTCACTGTTTGCTTTCCCCTTTTTTGTTTTACAGAATGGGTTGTATCCCTGGCTTGAGGGCCAGATTCAATCCTTGCAGGACTTCATTGGAGTGCCTAGCAACCAGAACAAAGTCCTGTTTGGAGGTATACAAAGCTTTATGTAGTTGAACACTTAACACATTCAGAGGGTAGTGGTAGATTGTTGTGTGTTAAGCTTACACAATTGGTCTTGTGCCCTGTCTATATTTTGTTATTTGTCTTTGTTATTTTACAGCTGCATGTACTATAGCAGATTCTATTTAGACAGTATTTATGCCTTTGTACTACTATTTTGAAAGGCATTCAGTAACAAAAGTCCCATTATATTTTTATTTTATAACATATTTAATGGCAATGCTAAAACTTGCTATATTTAAGTTGTCTGGCATGTTTACTTAAAGGGCTTGTAGGTTACTGTCTATTTTGATAATGTGTAGAATGCTAGTATGAATCTACAGTTTTATTTTCAGAAATAATATTTATGATGTAAATATATCTAAAGACTGAAATTGTCTCTATGTTAGCCCTTCCACTGCTGTGAGAAGTCTCCATTTGGCATGCCAGCAAAGCTTAGTGCAAGGCTCCAAAAGATCATACTTTGTGTTTGTATTTTTGTGTGGCTGGAGCTTCTTGTTCTACATTTCACTTGAAATATAGTAGTGGAACCAAGATTATAAAATGTAGGCTCTTGTTCTGGAAGCTTCTGTGTCGCAAGATCTGCCCTGTTTTGGAGGAACTCAACCTTTAGCCTCGTATCTTTCGCTGCTTTAAGGAAGGTGTGCAACGATTTTAACATTGAAAGAATTTACATCTTGCGCTTTTCACATTGTTTGTCTTGTCACGAAGGACAGAAAACGTTTTTTCTTCCTTTGAAATGTTGCGATTCCGCCGCGTAATCGTGAGGCAAAAATTATAATATTTCCCGACCTGCGAGCGGCGGCCACGAGAACCACGCGGCGTGACGTCAATGGGGGTCTTGTAGAAAGATAGCAAGTAATGCAACTACCTGCTCAACAGAAGGTAATTTTTCTATAAATCTTGTCATTCCAACTTTTTTTTTTTTTTTCAATCAATCATTTTTATTGTGTCTGTACAATAATACAGGCACTGGAGGCAGAACAAAAATTTACAGATGTCGGCTTGATGAGGTTTTGTAGCAAACAGCAAGCCAATGAAAAAAAAAAAATATATATATATATATATATACCGTAAAATCCCGTAAGGACGCCCACCCAAAATGAAGCGATAAATGGTGAAAAACATGGGGTGGGCTATCTTTGGGGATGCCTCAGCAAAACTTTATCAAAAATTAATGATAAGCGCCGGGGCACCCACTACAAACCACGTGACGCGGGAACTGATACCGCAGATCGCGGACACAGCAAATTCGCGTTTCACGATGCGATAAACACGCGGGAATTCGCTACAAACTCCTGTGTCACGGGAAAGGATACCACAAGTGGCCGACGCAGCAGATTCACGTTTCACGGTGCGAAGGACTCGCGGAAACCCGCCGATAACTCACATCTCACGGGAACGGATACCGCGAATCGCGAACGCAGTAGATTCGCATTTCACGATGCAATATACACGCGGGAACAACTCGAGTGTTACGCGAGCCGATATCGCGCGCACATCGCAGACAAAAACGCGGGAACCAGCTATGAACTAGCTTCTCGGACACACCGGTACCTCCGATCGCGCCGCTGGTGCGCGATTCCCGTCGGACATCGCTTGACGTCCAACGGGAATCGGGGGGTGGGCGATGTTTCGGAATTTTTAAGTTACAGATATTTAACCAGAAAAACGGGATGGGCGATCTCTCGGGGGAGGGGCCCCTTACAGGATTTTACGGTATATATATATATATATATATATATATATATATATATATATATATATATATATATATATATATATATAAATGCACAAAAAACCTGGTATCGTTGACAAAAAATTTGTATTATACAAAGTTTTATGGGTACCATCTATCCGAGTTCAACAAAACTGTTAGCTCTCTGCTACCGCGAGGAGCTGCCAGAAGCCGGACGGCCAGATCCGGATCCAGACAACCACGTTGGCACTTTCTTCCTTTCGTTTTCCGGTGTCTCGGCTTCGAACGCCACCGCGAATATAGGCAATGCCGACCGGGTGCGATCACATGACCACGTGGTCACATGGTCGTGAGCGGGTGAGTTCTCGCTGCTCAGTGATGGCGCTAGAGAGAGAGCTTCACCTGAACCCCGGCCGTTCCCCTTTCACGTCACAGTGCACGTGACTCGGAAGATGGTGAAGGAGTTGAGAGGTGCCAAAAAACTCAATCTTTGTCATTTTTTAAATAAAAACTTGGGCATGCAGGCAAAAGCGTTTTTTTTGTTCTTTACTTCAGAAGGGTCGAGATACCAACTCCCACAATTATTTAAGCTAACCACTGAAATTGTTGCACAGCTCCTTTAAGGGGAAATGAAGCATTTGAAGTCATAACCTCTTGCTTGCAGCTTTCTCAGAATAGACAGGGAAGGAATTCAGAATATGCCATAAAGTTGAACCCGTTCAAGTGGAACTCCAGGAGACTAGGCAAGATTGTTCTCCTCAGATGACAAGAATGATACCTTGAACACATGAGAAACCAAAGATGTGGAAAGTTCCATTTGCCAAAAACATTGACGTAATTCTACAGGGAGTCCGCAAAAAAAGAATTAGTGTTCATTTTTACCACGAAAATAAAATATGTATTGCCGAATGTTTGGTCTCCATGCAAATGCAGCACTAGCGGTCCTGACCAGATGCCAAATTTTCAAAGCTTGCCGTTATCTGACTGAAAAGTTTTGAGCGATTTTCTGAAATTTTCAATGAATAAATGGTGGACGACTAGGCCCACGAATGCGTGGAGATGACTGGCATTAGCTACCAGAAACAAGCGCCTTTTTTTTTTTATTTAAAATTTCCAAAAATTGCCTATAACTTTTGAATCGGATAATGGCAAGCTTTGAAACTTTGACATCTGATCCGGACCAGTAGCGCTACATTTAGGCGGAGACTGAGCATTTGGTGGTGCTTAGTTTATTTTTGCAATGAAAAAACACTTTTTTTTTATGGCACTGTATTATACATTGCAATGCTGGAACTATGGTCTATTCGTGGTTTGTTCCCCAAATATTTTGATCTAATTCCCCCTAAAAGTTGATGAAACTGGCAAAGTTTGAGGTGTGCTAAATGACCCAAATCTGCTAATCCTAGCAGGCAAGGCGCGGCGTAGTCAACAGCACAGTCAATACCACCGCGTTGGCGCAGCCCACCCTGTGCTGCCTACGTCATGCTCAGGGTGCTCAGGAAGATTTGTTTGCTTGTTTTGTACATTTTCAAGCAAAGTCTACAGACGGCACTAGCAGCGTGCTCATCGTTGGCCACGTGACTTGTGGAACGCACATGCGTTCGTGTGCTCGTGTGAGCATGCATCATTGCCGCCAGCGTCGATCGCGTGCGAGAGCCAGTTTGCGACATTGAGCACGGCATACTTACACAAACCCGTCGCGACATGTTTACGTGTGGTTTACTGAACTTCACTTTCTACTAATGTTTTCAAAACAATCCCTTTGGAAAACTTGCCTTTTGCTGCGCTAAAATAAGCTGCGGTCGCGCTGGCGCTGGAGACTGTCGATCGTAGCAGGCGACAGTTTTGCCCTTTGGCCGAGCTGTGCCCGGCCGCTTGGTACTTGACATCACAATTTGTACCACGTGGTTGGAGCTTGTAGGTACAAATCGTAGGAACAGGATTAATGTTGTCGGCCGCAAGCAAGGTTTCGGTTTCGGTTTGTGGTGAACTTCAAAAGTTAAGATTGCGCAAAAAATACCACGCTTTTTTTTTTTTTAAATAAATGACATAGACCCGTTCAGACCTCAGGATATATAATCAAACATTAATCTAAATTTCTTGTAATTGACCGGAATTTTCCTTAAAGGCGAAGCTGAAGAGTTCCTTGAATTCAAACAAACAGTAAAAGTTGTAATGTAGACACCTTAAAAATTATGTGTCTTAAGTTTTCTTTCAATCGTAGTAGGAGTGTCGTCATAGCCAATTAAAATTTCGACGTAGACCCGCCCGTTGCTGCGTGCCGAGGGTAGGGAAACGCGAGAGCGGAGGGAAATAACTAGCAAAAGTGACGTCATCAGCGGGGTCAGGTGACCTTTGCTTGCCACTAAGCTGGCCCGGGGATTCCGACGATGACTTCACGACGCTCTGGACAGATAACGGGTGGCAGAGAGAATCACTGCCTGCTTGGCAGCAATCGCTGCGCATATTTTTCAAAATAAATGCAGTTTACGTTTACTTCTGCCCAAGATAAGTGTGATAATTGAATTCACGGGACAAAAAGCTATAGAAGTCCGCTCCTAACTCAGATTTCTTGAAAAGTGCTTCAGCTTCTTTTTAAGTCACTCTTCAAAATATCACTCATTTTATGGTATGTGCTTGCTATTACTAATCTATTGCTTTGATCTTTCTAGGCTGTATTGGCTCGCTCTACTCATTCCTGCAGTTCCTCACAGCACCCATGATTGGGTCATTATCGGACGTCTATGGGCGAAAATTGATGCTCGTGATCACAACGGTATGTGTTGCTGGAGTGGAACATTGCCCTGAATATGGGGATGCAACTATTTTCTTGATTTTCATTACTTTCACCCTTCTATACTACGCACATTTACTCGTGGTATCCAGCAACTTGAATCTGATGGCACGCGGTTATTGGGATTGCATCCTTGATGATTTTCTTTGTAGATACTATAGTTTTCAGAATTTACATGCCTTTTTGAGCGCAACAGATATTGTTATGTCTGCTTTAAAACTAAATCGGTTGGCTAAACGTCTGGCTGCTACTCCGAAACTTCCAGACTCCTTTCAGGAATGAGTTTAGTGATTAGTAAAAGGTTCAGGTCATGAATGTGCTGGCAAAAATAATAAGGTTTGAGGAAAGTGCTTGTGTGGAGCTGTGGAGCATAGTACTTTGTGGACCACATGAGGAAAGGGTATTGTGCATGAATGGAAAAAGACTGCAGGGCAGTTGCCAATACCTGCTTTCTGTTCCATTCCAGTGTGGCATTGCATGTTCCTACGCTGTATGGGCCATCTCCAACAACTTCACCTTGTTTGTGATCTCACGGATAATTGGAGGAGTTAGCAAGGGCAACATTAGCTTGAGCACGGCCGTGGTAACAGACGTGTGTAGCTCCAAGATTCGTGGCAAGGGAATGGTGAGTATTCTTTGTTTTGATCACCTTAAAGGGACACTGACACCCCCCCAAATTTTTTTTTTTTTCTTTTTTGTCATGCGATTCATTATGGTGTCGGAATACTACCCAATTAATATTTTGCTACAGAGTCACATATTTTTTTAATAAAGCCAGAAAACGCAACTGCGCGAAACCGAAACCGAAACGGAGAAGTGGAGAGGATAGCGTGAGTGGTGGAAGTCACGTGACTACACCCGACCGTGCGTTTTTTTTTTTTCTCCTCTTTCCGCACGTAGCAGACGAAATTCGTCCGTTCGCCGTGCTATTCTTTTGCAGTTATGTTTGTTCCGCTCGCTGTTTGTACTTCAAGATGAGTTGTTTTGTACATTTAAGTGTTGGCAATTAGTAGTGAGTGCCCGAGTGCCGTGGTGAATTCCCGTGATCAGGTCCGAAAAGAACCCAAGATATTCACTGAGTTCGCAGGTGTCAAAAATGGAATCCATACCATTTAGTTCAGCGACGTATCGTCCACAACAATTTTTTTTTTCTGTGATAATTGTAAAAAAAGAAATGTAAACATCGCAGAATGCTTGACAAAAAAAAAATAAAATAAAAAATAAAAAGGTACATCCCCAGGAATCGAACCCGTGCCCTCTGCGTGTGAAGCGGACGTCTTTCCTCTGAGCTACTGAAGGAACTGTCTCATGCGTAGTTATGCAGCGGGTAGACTGTATGTCGGAAGTTTGCTGCCGATTTCCCTTCAATACATGCACTCCCGGCTTGAAGTCGAGCAGCACCACGTATAGGGCACATTCGCACCTCGTAAAGTAACCGTACGCGTGCGTATTCAACTCGAAGTACGCACTTCGTGCTTGACGTTTGAGCGAGCGATGCCTTCAGCCAGGAGAAGGGACGACGGCTCGGCGATGTCTTCGTGCAATCGGCTTGCTGGTCGGGCGTGTCGTACGGGATGAGTATCAGTTCTTTTGATTGGTCCGAAATTTCTCTTTCGAAGAAAGACAGAATTCGCCAGTACCGTGAACGACAGTTCTGAAGTAGAGGTCCAACGCCCATCGTCCGCTGCCATCCGCTTGTCCCACGATACGCGAAACGACGCCATGTTGAGAATTATGCAGTGAACGCACAGAAAGCTTCCGGTTGTCTGTGCTACCTTTTTTTTTTCAATCAACGTATTGCAGCTTTTTTGAAGCCACAAAAAATGGGTTTCATATTTTTTTCTATTTTTAATATTGACTGTGGGCCTTCAATGACCCACGACTTTGATTAAATTTGGTGGTCGCATCGATACCTTAGAAAACGGCCCGTGACCACGGAAAAGAGAGTGAGCGAGACTCGAACCGGCCAGTTCTTGATCGGCGGTTTTCGGGCTGAAAGAAACCGAATTTCGAACCGCAAATTCTGTTCTGGGTAGTTGGGCTCTCATATGTCACGTACAACTAAAAACCTCGGCGAGCATAAATACCCTGTCAGTGTCCCTTTAAGTGCTCTTTCTTTGTTCCTTTTTTTTTTTCCCCCCATCTCGGCACACATCATCAGTTGCTGCTTGTTCTGGAATCTGACATTGTCATGATGGTAACTCTTGGTTGCAAAGCAACAAAATGTAAATGAAAGATTATGTAGAAGTGTACTCGCTTCAGTGTTTGCCCCTGAGCTGCTCTTGGCCGGAGGTGCATGGTCAGCACTCTGGTATCCTGCTTCCTTCTACGTGCCAGTGTGCGTTTTGGTATGCTATCTCGAACTGCTGATGAGGATGTTACTGCAGAACGGGGAGTCCAGCAATATTTCGCCTTGTCTTAGCTGGCTGGCTGACTGGCTGTAATAGTATCTGACTGCTGATTAGTGATCAGGTGTTTTAGCTAGCAAGAATCCTTTTACTTTGCTCTTTCTTTTCTTGCTGCCGACACACTGTGGGGCTAAAGGCATGAATAGTCCTTCAAGATAGCAAAGCCTAAGAATTGCATTTTAATATAGTTTTACTTACTGTGGAATTACAATTAACTTGTAGTCATGTAGCAAAATATTTGCTTTTGTTTTTATATGAGGCAGAAAATTGGTTTCCATGCAGTGGCATAGCCAGGAATTTTCTTTTTGACAGGGGCTAAGGGGGGTGTAATTGTAATTATAGGGTTGGCCAGATTTCGGGCCGGGGCAGGGGGGGGGGGGGAGGGGGGGGTGTAGCCTCATAAGCTTCCCCCTGGCTATGCCACTGTTTCCATGTGTGGTGTTTTGTCTAGTAGCGCAGTGATTATCTTCTAAGTTTGAAGATGGAGGACAGCTGGATAAAAATTTGTATTGAATTATTTCTTGTCTAGCAACTTGATTGCACTTCTTGTGTCTTCAAATACGGAAGAGAAAAACGGTTAAAGTGCAGGCGAGCTGGTGGATGTTTACCATGAAATAGACACTTAAACGTAGAAGGGACAAAAACAGGGAAGAAGAGAAGTCTCAAACATAGCTAAAAATTGTATTCAGTCCCACCTCCTTATATACTGTCAGCCACATGGTCACCAACCACACAACTGCCCCTTTTTGCTAGGACACAATTACACCAAGACACACAAAGGAACAACCAGAACAGGACAAAGGGATACCCCCTCAACTAACAAAAAAGAAAACGTCCAGGACAAACCTTCCCAACTGGGGCTAACCCTTCAGTTTTACGAAACAAATAAAAAAAGGTTTATGCTTTGTGGAACATCTGACACTGCAACCGTGAACAGTTTCAAAAATGCTTTGGCATTGTTCCCCAGCTGCAACGATGCCTGACTAATGCAGTTACCAATTTATTTTATTGCAAATGGTTTCCCTTACCAGTTTTTGCTGTCATTCACTTCTCTGTGTATTATTTTCGTTTCTGACCAGAAAACAGTGCAATTACTATTACAATTATTTATGTGCTTTGCTATTTCCAAATTGTTGCATTAATCCTTGTAAAGGATTGATTTCTCACGGTGAGCTTTTCTACACTCATGAACTCCCGTTTCAAAAGGAGTTAGTCTACTCAACCTGAAATCGGAACTAAAAACTGTTTCCACTCTAAACTGCTTAGCACATGCCTTCAAGTAATGCGAAATTCCATGAAAATACGGGATCACAGCCGTCACTCTTTCCGACGTGTTTTTCCTTTCATTTTTCTCCATGGTGTATGAATTTAAATGCCTTTTGATGAGCTCAACTTCATTCCCTGCCCCGCCTAGTCTCTTCCATTGACCTTCCAATGACTTTGGGATAAAATGTATGCACGATCGGTCAAGAGCATTTCTGATCAAAGACTTTACAACTCCCGCTTTCACCGTTTTCAAATGGCAGCTCATTTTTGACGGTGCCAGTTTGGGGTTTTCTTTGCCGTACTCCCTGCACAGACCGTCCTGTCCCCAAAAGAGCACGAACAGTGCCCGGGCCATAACCAGAGAATGGGTTCAGCAAATCTAACGAGCATGGGATGCCTAATGTAGAAGGCAGCTAAGCTGCAAATGTTTAGTTTAGCTTCAGTGCTTCCAAAAAAGTTGGGGGTTCAGCTTACAGTTCGGCAGTTTGAGATAACTAGTGTGTAAATACTTTAAGGGCGTAAAATGTTTAAAAAAAATGTGTTCAGGTATATATCCAGTAAAAGTGCACCCAGTGCACAACTGTACAAAGACCGTTTTATACCTTTCCTGACAGGGTAATAAACATTATGTGTTGCGAACAATTTATTTAAATTCGAAAGTGGCTATCGAATGCAGGATTCAACGTGACTGAAAATATTTGCAATAAACTAGCAAATTCATAAACTTCTATAACACTTGAAAAGAAAACAATGAGAATAAAATTGCTCTGGATACTCGGGATGATAACAGTTGTTTCAAAGTCTAGAAAGAACAGCTGTACACTTGCTGCATGAAATTGACTAGAACTTGAAGCTGCTAAAAGAAGGTCATATTTTGAATGGAAATTGAATAGTGCAACTCTTGTAGCATGAAATTGACTCAACTGTTAAATGAATGTAGTACTTCTTAATAGATTGGACATTGCACTAATTCTTTGGCATAAAACTGATAAGAACGTATGAAAGTAGTATTTAAGCTGATATTGAGCAACTTTTTGGCAAAAATATTCTGTTGAATGGAAGGTTTCAAACCTACAAGAATATTTACAAGTCGCAAACCGAAGTCAGGCAAAAACGCAATCGCAGTGCTTGCAAGAGGCCTTTGCATCATATATTTTGTCCTGTTTTTGTACTTCTTTTATGAGAGGCTGAGGAAGACAAAGTCTGATAGTCAAGCATTGCTGAGGCGTACCCACGGTTTCCAGACTGGTGCCCAAAAACAAATCGTTTTCCGCGTTTTCCATCCACGGTTGCCAGACTAGCTCTTGAAGCGTGGCTGCTTGCAAACGTCTAGTATATATATTGAAGGATTGAACACTGAATAAGGAAATAATAACCATGAGGAGTTTCCAATTTGGTACAATAAAAGTGTTTTACAACGCAGTAAGTGTGCACTGCTGACACAGGCTCTTATTTTTCAAACCCATTTTACAGAAATTTCAAATGGAAGTTTTGGTGAACAGCAAACTTTTCCTCCACCCCTGAGTGTGCGGCAAGGTTTGATAAAGTTGGAGGCAGTTCCAAACATAAAAGCAGGTAAATGTAAGCAAGCATAGTTCAGCGACAGTTTAGCAAACATTCAGAACTTGCTCCGTGAGTTTGAGGAACAAAGGAAATTATTATGCTCACCTTAGTTGCCACCGGACTGAGTTGCTGGTTAGCCCCAGCGTGTCGTGGTTTTACCGGCTTTGCTTGAACATTTTGATGGTGAAAAGAACCTTAGAACGTTGCTAAACTTGAAGAAATTGACACAATTTTACGTCCTTAGGCATTTCTTTCCCTCGGTACCTGCCGAGCACACGCATGAAAAATCTAAGAGTAAAGCTATATGCACGAGCTTGTGCAACTCAAAACGTGTATAAAACAAAGGGTTACAACGAGTTTCCGAAGCGGTGGCGTAGCTTAGTGGAAAGATGTCTGCTTCATACGCAGCGGACCTTGGTTCGATCCACAATGGGCTTACTTTTTTTTTATGTTTGGCAATATTTAATTTTTTTTTTTTTTACAATTATCATTGAAAAAAAGAAAAGAAAAGGAATGTTGTTGACGAAACTTAGCTGAACTAAATGGCAATGGGTGACAGCTGGGCTTGGTTTACCGGCTGGATGCCACGAAGCGGCGTGTACGGGGGGGGGCAAGTGGTATAATAGTTTTGTAGTTAGCAACCGCAGACTGTTGCCGCGAAGCGGTGTGAACGCAGGGGGGGGTTAACGAGCCCCCCCAGTGATACACGCGCCAACTTACAGGGTGACCCAAATGGCAAGAGCTCTCCGCGTCGTGTGTATAGCCATTTCCAGTCAAGGTGCATAAGCTTGTGCATTTAGCTTTACTCAATATCAAACACCTATTGATGTCATAGGGATGGGGCATTCCATAGCGAGGTCAAAACGAAACTAACTAAAACAGAAATTGCAATTGCTAATATAAAGTATAAAAAGGCCTTAGCATATTAAGAGAAAAGTTTTAATGTGGCACACTCATCACTGACTTTGATCGAGGTTCTCAACAATTTTAATAGTTCTAGCTAAGGTTTCCGGACTCGAGTATCTTTAGAAATTGGGGTCACTCCCTATCGAGGAAAATTCAATAAACATTACAATTTAATTCCTTCTCTGCAGGAACTAAAAATAATAAGAACACTGAATTGAATTTGAAGATAGAAGCTTCAGAATAATTTAGCAATATTGTAAGCTGGCTCTTATTAATTAAAATAAACTTCATGACCAAATGAGGAAATAGTTTCAATGTTGAAAATAATGTAAAAAAAAAGGCTCTTTTACCTTACAACACCTGATGCAACCTCAAATTTACTCTTATCCGTTTTCTAAACAAGATAAAGAAAACGGATAAGAGTAAATTTGAGGTTGCATCAGGTGTTGTAAGGTAAAAGAGCCTTTTTTTTTAATTTATTTTCAACATTGAAACTATTTCCTCATTTGGTCATGAAGTTTATTTTAATTAATAAGAGCCAGCTTACAATATTGCTAAATTATTCTGAAGCTTCTATCTTCAAATTCAATTCAGTGTTCTTATTATTTTTAGTTCCTGCAGAGGAGGAATTAAATTGTAATGTTTATTGAATTTTCCTCGATAGGGAGTGACCCCAATTTCTAAAGATACTCGAGTCCGGAAACCTTAGCTAGAACTATTAAAATTGTTGAGAACCTCGATCAAAGTCAGTGATGAGTGTGCCACATTAAAACTTTTCTCTAGAAAATCTTCTAACTAAAAAAAAAGCACTATATTACTAGATACAATACCTTGGCCAACCATAAGGAATCTTTTTACACATGCTGGAAGTTTTCACTTTGGGTAGTCTTCTAGTGATCCAATAGAAGTATCTATGGGACCAATAGACATTTTTATTGGAAAAAAAAGAAATCTTAACAGGATCAATAGACATCTCTATTGGACAAATAGAAATCCCCATTGGTCCAATAAAATTTCCTATGGGTCCATTAGAAATTGCTTTTGGTCCAGTAGAAATATCTAATGGTCATGTAGAAATCTCATTTATAGAAATCTCTATTGGAATTTTCGCTAGGGTTCTTCGGTTTCTCCACAGTGAAGCGCAGTTCCGGAGCTGCTGACTTTATCAGTTGCTCGAGACCGTTCGACATATCATACCAGAAAGTGCACACAAAAATATTGTCCACATATCTCCTAACAATACATGTGTCCGCTTCATAAACATGAATTCGATAAACAGCAGAATCCAAGAAATTCTAATAAATCTCTGCTAAAGCCGGTGCAACCGAGGACCCAATGCTCACGCCTTCCTTCTGCACAAACTTTTTTCCTTCATACTCCACAACTGTAGACTGAAGATAATAATCAAGAATGACGAGAAAACTGCCTAGCAAAATGCCTGTTCGGGATTGAAACTGAACCAGGTTAGATTCACGTGCATCCTTCACCTTCGTCATCAGTCTATTTTGCTCCAGGGAATAATATAGGCCCATAGTATCGAACGATAGAACTGAACATTCCCTCTCGTGGTTGACCTCCAAGATACTGATTGCAGTCATTCAAATTCCTAAGAGACAATGATTTTTCTAGATGTGCATACTTTAAACCATTCTGAAGAAACTTTGAAAATATTTTCTGCCAAATACCACATTCGTTAATCACCGCACAAAGAGGCATTTCCGGTTTATGATCCTTTAAGAAAAATTTGAAACTTAGCGTTGACCGCGTTGGACTTAACAGACTCTTTGCCGCACTTTCCAACTCATCCTCCTCAAGAACCAAACTTATCCTTGTCCATAGTTTAGCAATGTTTCCACTCCATTCAGAGAATAGTGAATTCATTGTTGCGTTCATTTTCATTTGGAAGACCAACCTGGAAAGAATGGCAAACTTCCCGGATTTGTCTGTTTGCATCAAGGACGTTTAAATAGGGCAGGACCCGGCATGACGTCATACCCAGTGACGCCGGAAGAACAACCCAATCCCAGACTGCCCCACGCACCGACGCTCTCTCATCCAAACTAAATTCAACCATGCTCCCATCGTCTGCTCTCCGCTCGGTCGTTAGGCTTAGGCTACGTCTGCTCCGTGCCTGCGGTCTGCTTCGTCTGCTCGCTGTCGCGGCTGGCTTTCGATTCGATCGGCGCACCAAAAGATGTTTCGACGCGAACCTGAATACTCATCACGGCGGAGTGAAACCAACATCTTCTCGAAGCAGAATTTGTACGGCTTTCTCAACCCGCGATGCCCTTCTCAGCGTTCGTGCCTACGATGACTGACTCGCGATCGCTTTCCAAAGCCGCGCTACGACGACTCGTTCGAGACGACGCTCCAGGCGCGGTCGCGCGGTGTCGAGAGCGTCCGCTACACGCCGACTTCCTAGTCCTACTGGTCAGGCAAGTGTTGGGCTCGAAATCTCGCCTGTTCGACACCGATTCAGTCGGTGCGTCGTCTAGAGCGTCTCAACTCTAGTCACTTACTTTCTGCTGGGCAACCAGGCGTTCGTTTATAATAATCTCATCCAATTCCGACCATACCGGTTTGTTTCAAATAACAGTGGGTGCCGCCATTACTTTCGGTGCACACAATCGCGTTGCCACGGAAATGTCATCGCAACGCGGTTGTTTGCACCGAAATTAATGGCGGCGCCCACTCACTAGGCTTCCCATTGGTCAAGAAATGCTCGTCGCGGCTCGTGGCCACGCCTACTTCCGTTACACTTCGCTCCATGCATTGGGGATAGGGACGCCACCTCCTGCCCATTATAACCTCCTTGGTTTGCATCAACTTCACTGACCTCGCTTCTATGTCTTTTTTGACCCTACTAATTTCACATAAATGTCTCTTTTCATTTGGATACCTGTTTCGCATCACTTTTTTTCCATTTTGCTAATAGCAACATCGATAAACGCTACTCTCTCATCAGGGTTGACCTCCCTGGCAATAGTCTGCATGGACGAAAAGACATCCAGCTTTGACGGCTTTATGTTTACTAGACAACATTTTGGCCCTCTCCCCAAAATGTCTTCCAACTTTGACGAAATAAGCTCACTGCACAGGTTAACAAATGAATTCTGAGGCTCACAACCACCATTACTGTGAAACCAAGACTTTCCGCCTTCTTTATTCCTAGAGTCCACACTTAATACTGTCCAAAACATGTCTGCACTTCACATACCAAGGACGGTCGAAATGGGCCTTCTTCACTTTGTTCCAATGATGAAAGTCCGGGTGGCGCTTGAACTTGCCTTCCCAGCAGCAAACTCCCGTTTGAGACGTCTCTTCTTCCCTGTTTCTGTCCCTTCTATGTTCAAGTTTCTATTTCATACCCCAGTCTGGGTTAAGTTGCAACACGGAAGAGAGCTGAATAAAAATTGGTATTGAATTAATTTTTGTCCGGCTGTATGATGGAAGTTATTATGTATTCTAAATAACATGACGGGACAGGGTGCTTGTGAAGCGAGACTTGGCCAGAAATACAGTTTTGCATTCCATACACACTTGTTTTGTATTGTTGGTGTTTTGTGTGCATGAGCATTCTTTATTTCTTTTTTTAACAATCCTCTTTATTATACCACTGGCCTACCCAATGGGTGTAGCTCACCACAATGTTATTTTTGTTGTTAGTCTGTTTTGACATTACTCCATTCCATATTTGACTACCGTAAAATCCCGAGAGATAGCCCCACCTAACATCATGAGCAAATCGGCTGAAAATATGGAGTGGGCTAACTTTTGGTGTACAATCAAGAAAAGTTTTAAAAATTGCTATTTTTAGGCCTGTGTCCCTTCCAAGCTTGTTATGGTGGCGACGGGCAACGAAGCAAAGATGACTGTACTTCCCAGTCAGCAACGTTCGCTTATATCCCATCATAGCGAACTAGCTGCATTTACGCCGTGGCCATCATTGATCCCAGCACTACTATTACAAGGAGTGGGCTATCTTTCGGTGTTTAAATAAATATAGCAAATCAAGTCAAAAATAGGGGTGGGCTATCTTTCGGGGGTGGGGCTTCTCTCGGGATGTTACGGTAGGTAAACTTTTTCTCGCACTTCATATTCATTTCGTATGTTCTGTTGCAACGGCTGACTCAAGATCTTGCTCTGCTCCTTGAAAAACTAAGGGGGGTTGTGATACTGAACAGAATGTGTGAGGCTCACTGCATGGGCACAAGCTCAGGTTTTTCTACATTTTGTTTTCTCCCTATTTTGTTTTCTTCTCTAGTTTTAAGGTTTTTAACGAAGCTTAGTAAAAGTTGTATGCCTTTGAATAGAACTGATTTTGATTTTGATTATCCAGTGCCTTCCTATCTTTGCAGGCACTCATCGGTGTTGCCTTTTCTGTGGGATTTATTGTTGGCCCTTTGATTGGAGCACAGTTTGCGATGGCCAACAAGGAGTCAACGGAGTTTTACGTCATGCCTGCCTTGTTTGCCCTTTCGCTTGCACTTCTGGACATCCTTTTTCTCTTTACGGTCTTTAAGGAGTCCCTTCCACCAGAGAAGCGCGTGAGTATTTTGTATAGTGGTATTTCAAGGTTGTTATTATGATAGTGTTTACTCAAATGAAGGAGCTATCTGGGCTCAAGGGTTTTGACTTGGACCAGTTGGGGATTTTGCCATTGTTTTATTAATTTTAGAGATGCTCGATGGAGCTTCCAGCATCTTGCCTTAAATGTTGCTGATCTGTGCAGTTAAGTAATTTCTACAAACATATTGTTCAGGGAAGGCCATGAAGCCCTGAAACAGGAAACTGCGGCCTGTGAGGAGATTTTGCATGGCTCGGTGCTGTCCCTGACCAATGAGCGGTATTGACGGGGAAACACATTGAGATCTAACTGGGCCTGAGGCCCAGTTAGATCTCATTTGAGGAATTGTTAAAGTGGCAAACTCTCACGCAATCATGCTTTCTCATGACTAGAGCCCTGCATATCTATGGATTATCTGCTGATCATCCGTTGGTATCTGCAGTCAACTGGCGGATGCGGATAAAAATTAATTAGATTTGGCGAATTGCGGATTACAGTCAAGTTCCAGTCTCGCACAGTAGATACCCAAGCCTCGGCAATTGACGGAGTGGAGTATGATTTTCTTTTGTCACTCCAAGACATGAAACCACTAAAGCTGAATCTTTACTGGAACGACACGGTTTCTGTTGGTCCACCACCTGGATGCTCGACAGACCCAGAAGGTACTACCACTTCACTTCGCACGATCAAGTCAACTGATGTGGTATCTAGAACCTATCCAGAACTGTTATGTGTCGGGGATATCTACCGTGTACCCCAAGTCTGAAGTACCGTTCGAGCTTGAAAACAAAAATGGTGAGAAAAAAAACATTGCAACTTGGTACGATTGAAAAGAAAACGTGGCTAAAACAAGAGCTACAGAACTTGCTGGATTGTGACATCATACAGCCTTCTGTTTCTCCGTTTGCATCTCCCATCACTATCGCTCCAAAGGAAGATGGAATATTCTGCCTTTGCACGGACTACTGAGCAGTGAACCATCAGACATCACTCATTTCTTTTCCAATACCTTGCATCGACAGTATAATTTATGAAACAGGGGGCTGCGAGTACTTCTCTAGGATTGATCTTTGTAAAGGGCTCTGGCAGGTGGGTCGTTCCATGCCAAACCGCACGACGAGGTGGCTCGACCTCCTCCGATCTTCACCGAACAAATCACAGTGGTAGTCAGTTGCCCCATAAGTAATCGGACAAAATATTTCTTCTAAATATTTGTTTGTTTTGTGGCGGCCATTTTTTAAACTTTGAGAAAAGTGCCTTTACTATAGAACATTTCAACATTTGTATAATTAAGTCGAAATACGACAAAATCATTATGATATCGGAAGAAGACCTACAATATAATGCTTCTTATGTACTTTTATTATCATAATAAAATAAAATATTTTTAAATAGTTTTAGGCCCAAGAAAGCTAACACACATGATGCCATATTCATAGAATTATTAAATCAACTTAAATCCTAGACACTGATTTGAAACTTTTTTTTCTGAACAACAGATTCTATTTTATTTGTTAAAAAATTACTACATCTTAGAAACTATTACTTTTTATTTTAAAAATATATGAATTACGTCAGTTTTCGTAAATTGGCAATATTTGGAGCAATAAAAAAGAATGTTAGCCCTCAGTCTCGAACAATACATATATATCAAAATATAGCTCCAAGCTTCTACAATAAATATCAAAAATTTAGAAAGGTACTTTTTTTTTAAGTTAAGAAATATTTTTTTCTTTCGGGCAATAAGACGTAATCTGGCGTGACGCTTTTGAGCAGGCTAGTTGCACGGTAGAACAAAAAACGCGCGAACGCATTTCAAGTGGTGAAGACGATAATACTACGGATCGTAGCGAGCACCCTTTATAAGTTATTTTATTGATCTTTAGAACACTAACAGTGATGCGTTACAATAATAAAACCTTTACTGTTTATTTTCAATGGGCGCTCGGTAAAGCAGACGGATGATCCGATGGGAGCGCCAGCTGGTATTCCGCAATCACATTAATGAGTGAAAGGAAACCGAAACTAAACTTGTGACAATTTCTTAGAATGACATAATTAATCTACACAGTCCCAAAGCTAATAGAATGTAAAGAAAAATGTTCCCAGGCTTTATCTAAATTGATGCACGCCACGAGTAACAAAGAGTTGCAGGCGGGGGAAGTTTTCGACATGATGGTGCTTGTAGACGGGGACAAAGCGGAAGAACAACACAATACAGTGCGCAACTTGTTGACAACACAAGTTGCGCACTGTGTTGTCCTGTTCTTCCTCTTTGTCCCCATTTACAAGCGCTATCATATCGACAAATATTTATTATCAACTCGCCCAACAATCAGCATGGGCGATTTGTTTAGGTAAAGGGCGAGGTAAAGTTTTAGCAGACAGCTGGAGCTTTTGTAGCTCCGCTGAAATTGAGGCTTATTTATAGCGGTCTTGTCATTAGGAAAGAGGAATTCTCGATGTTTGCATTTTTTCCATCTCGTGACTAGTCTGCCACGAAAAACTTATTTATTCTTCAAATAGCCCAAAAGGCTCCGCTTTCTCGCAAGGCTTCCTAGCTTGTCTTCTGTTCTTTTTCTTTTTATAATTTACTTGCTATGCATCGTACAAAGAAGTGAGTCCCTTGCTGAAGATCCCGCGAATATTTGTGACACGGTCGCCTTACCCGTAGGGTGTGGTTGAGGAATCTGCGAGGGAATTAAGTTTATTCTAAAAAAAATATCAATTTCTTCCGACAAAAAGTTTCGAAGATGTAAGACAACTAAAATAATTTTTATGTGGTCAATAAAGCTTTTTTTTTTTTAGTTGCATATGACAGGATCTATTATTTGAATGTATTAAAATGTCAAAGTATTTAAGGGCTTACTTTATGTCGAATAGTTTATAAATGGAAGAAAAAAATAAAAGGTTCCAGTATTAGGTTGCGAGGCACTTAGGCTATGAGGGACGCGCGAGACTCCTTAGGGAAGAGAACACAGGGTTCGAACCCTCCGTTTTGCGCTCAGGAGGCCGTAATTCTTTACCTGATTTTGTTTTTGCATGTACGGCTTAGATTGCAAATGTCAGGCGTTCAGTCTCTCCATCACTGTAAACCTTTAGTAATAACGTTGACGTGTGTGGGTCGCTCAGTATTCACCGCCACCCGATCGGTCTCCGCCCCCTCTCTCGAGAAGTCACACGATCAGGTCAAGTTGGTTAAGCGTTTTACTTTAGGTCTCAGGCTGGCCCTGGCATCCCCGATGTTCCGTAGTTGAATCGTCCGCGGTGGGGTTTTTGAGGCAGGCCCCGGTTCTGCCGCTCTCGTCTTTTCGTATCGCTCGGCAGCACCGCTGTCGTCCGACGCCTTTGTTCTTCTGCCGCGCACAGCCTTCTCGCGCCTCGTGCACCGCCTCTGTTGGTCTCGTGTATCTTTTTCAGACTTCGTTTTCCTTTTTTCCACAATTGTCATACACTTTCTATGTTGTAAGTTACTTCTCGTTTCTTTCTAACACATGCCACGATCTTCAGTTACTCGGGACTTATGTTTTGTTGACTAAATATTTTAGTTTGTTTCTCGCCGATGACGTCACCCCTGCTTTCACTTCTGCTAGGGAGATCGGGATGAAAGCGTGGAATCCCCTTGTTCCGGGAAGGCCTTTCGCATGTTGGTAGCGGCTTGCGAGGTTCTCTCGTTCAGCGTTGATGTTGTCTTTAGATACCCAGATGGGTTTTACACTGCAGAGGCTTCCCACTGCCCATTCGTACAACTCTCGGGGCGTGCAAATCTGGTCATCGAAGGGGCGCTGGAGGCTTGCTTTGGCAGCCAGTCTTTTTAAGGTTCCTCCTACCCCATCGCACGGACCCTTTCCATGTGATGTGGCAAAGAAATGCCACACTGCCTCAAGACCAAAATCTTCATGGTGGAAGCAAAGATTGATGAAATTTTTCTTACTCTTGTACTGTGCAGCTGCACCATCTGTGAAGTAATGAATTTTTGTTAGTTCTTTCTGAGTGCATTGGAGGAGCTCAATCACCTTCCTTTGAAACAAATGCACGGCTGCATTATCGTGTGTTAGGTCATCAGAAATTATTGTGAAGGTTTGGTGCTGAATTTCGTTTTCGCCTTGCGCCCGGTAATATACAACGACGGGGTGAATGGTCGCTTGCGTTTCACTCCAGTAGAAGGACTGGGGAGAGTCTTGCACAAGAAAGTTGTAATTTTCAGCAAAATCCATTAGAATGATGGCTTCATTTTCGAGTAAAGTGTCTTTCAACTTCCGTAAAAAACTGGACTGTTCTTTGGCAACGAAGTGATGCGGCTTCAGAGACAACAGCTGACTGGCGAGGTGGTCCACAAACTCTTCAGATGAAAGCTCCACCGTTTCAAGTGTAGCGCGGTTTCCGGAGATCCACCTTTTGAATTTTATGGTGCCGGCGGCTTGCAGTCTACGAAGGTTGTCACCCAATGAAGTTTTAAGCCCTTCCAGACCTGGACAAGAAAGGCATCTGCCAAACATGCAGTCTTCGTTCTCTATACTGCATACAGCAGAACGTAGTAGCTCTTTGTAGTCGACGTTTACTCCTGCAGCGTGTAGCAGGAGCTTTATGTTCTGGTGATAGGAGCAGACGCAAACTGTGTGCGTGCCGGGTGCTCCTGCTAACACACACCACCGTGGTCGCAATGAGGCGAAACTGGAAAATCCGCACTGTGCGTCTGGGCATTGGCTTTTCCATTGAAGAAAAGCCTCCTTCAGATTAATTAGCATTAACCGTTTTTGTTTTCCGCAAATGACGTCTTTTTTTCCTGGCATGCAGTAGCTTACTGTGTCGTCCTCATAAAACTTTCTAATGGAGATCTTGATGCTCTCTAGAAGACGCGGTACGTTTTTCCGTCCGGTTCAGAAAGTACTCCGC
The DNA here is from genome assembly GCA_013358835.2 of Ixodes persulcatus. Classification (NCBI taxonomy): domain Eukaryota; kingdom Metazoa; phylum Arthropoda; class Arachnida; order Ixodida; family Ixodidae; genus Ixodes; species Ixodes persulcatus. Next base: position 313,231 of record JABSTQ010011336.1, on the reverse strand, counting down.
CATTCTTTCGGAGCTTCCTAGCTTCGCGCACCATCCATTTTGTTGCACCAAAAAAATCGGCCACTTGCAACATACTCCATGACGCCGGTGCTAACGTCAAAATAGACATTTTTTTAGCCCTTGAGGTTTCATTCCTGAATTTTTGCTTCAACTCACAGAGAAGACCTAGGTAGTCGTCCGCAAGGGTCTCAGCGCAAGTTGTACCTGGGACACGAATGTTTAAGCTTCTGTGTAGCTTTGCAGAAAAAGTCTTTTGCATGCTCTTTAGCTTTTTCTTAGCGTAGCCTTGCCGTTGTTTGTAGGACCTCTTAAGGGTAACTTTGGCTTCCCCCACGGCAGACAACGAAGCATTCAAGGGTTCAAAGTTCGCATAGGGCTCAGATGACGTTCCATCAGTAGAAATGTTCCCATCGTGTTCACTCAACTGACCTGGTGACAGCTGTGCACTTGCAGCCTGAATGTTCTTGATTTCGTCGTGCACACGTATGTTGCATTTTACGCATAGGTAGTTTCCAACTATTAGCTTCAAATAGTGAACTGCGGATGCAACTTTTGAGGTGATCACCTTCGCTCCACAACAAAAGTTCTTGTGTAAACGAAACGGATCCGCACACCTCTTGGACCGTGGCATCTTGTTAAAATCAGGATCAGTTTTCTTTCACTTTACAGAGCTTCTGAATGATGCGCGTTTTCTTGCTCGCATTTCACTTCACAGTGCTTCTGAAAGATGCGTGTTTCCTCGCTCATATTTGTATCAGACGTTCAAAAACTAATGTCGTCTGCTAAACGTTTAGCTCGCCCTTTCGTAAACAAATTCCTCCGCCTGCAACTCTTTGTTACTCGTGGCGTGCCTCAATTTAGATAAAGCCTGGGAACATTTTGTTTTTACATTCTATTAGCTTTGGGACTGTGTAGATTAATTATGTCATTCTAAGAAATTGTCACAAGTTTAGTTTCGGTTTCCTTTTACTCATTAATGTGATTGCGGCATACCAGCTGGCGCTCCCATCGGATCATCCGTCTGCTTTACCGAGCGCCCATTGAAAATAAACAGTAAAGGTTTTATTATTGTAACGCATCACTGTTAGTGTTCTAAAGATCAATAAAATAACTTGTAAAGGGTGCTCGCTACGATCCGTAGTATTATCGTCTTCACCACTTGAAATGCGTTCGCGCGTTTTTTGTTCTACCGTGCAACTAGCCTGCTCAAAAGCGTCACGCCAGATTACGTCTTATTGTCCGAAAGAAAAAAATATTTCTTAACTTAAAAAAAAAGTACCTTTCTAGATTTTTGATATTTCGTTGTAGAAGCTTGGAGCTATATTTTGATATATATGTATTGTTCGAGACTGAGGGTTAACATTCTTTTTTATTGCTCCAAAAATTGCCAATTTACGAAAACTGACGTAATTCATATATTTTTAAAATAAAAAGAAATAGTTTCTAAGATGTAGTAATTTTTTAACAAATAACAATAGAAGCTGTTATTCAGAAAAAAAAGTTTCAAATCAGTGTCTTGAATTTAAGTTGATTTAATGGTTCTATGAATATGGCACCATGTGTGTTAGCTTTCTTAGGCCTAAACCTATTTAAAAATATTTTATTTTATTATGATAATAAAAGTACATAAGATGCATTATATTGTAGGTCTTCTTCCGATATCATAATAATTTTGTCGTATTTCGACATAATTACACAAATGTTGAAATGTCCTATAGTAAAGGCACTTTTCTCAAAGTTTAAAAAATGGCCGCCACAAAACAAACAAATATTTAGAAGAAATATTTTGTCCGATTACTCATGGGGCAACTGACTACCACTGTGATTTTTTCGGTGAAGATCGGAGGAGGTCGTGCCTCCTCAAGAGGATACCAAGAAGTTTATAGTGCGTTTATAATGCCATTCAACATCTATGAGTATAACCGACTGCCCTTTGGATGGAAAAATTCACCCAGCTGGTTCCAAAAGATGATGAGTGCTGTCCTCCGGCCTTACCTTGGAAGATTTCTACAATGTCTATGTTGATGATATCATCATATACTCAAAGACAGAGAGCGACCACGAGGAGCATCTGACACAAGGTTTGTCTGCACTTTGTGAGGCCAAGCTCAAGGTCAACTTTAAGAAAAGTGAATTTTTCAAGAACAAAGTTGTATTTCTAGTTAGAGTTCTGAATAGAGCAACGAAAAATACGAAGCAAGAGTCAGTGACCCATATTTCTCAACTTAAAGCGGCCCTGCAATGAGTTTTTTACTGGTTTTTAATTTGCACCGAACCTGAGCGCACTGAACAAAGTAACTTAATGAAACTTTTCTTTTCTTAAATTTCGCTTTATTTTAAAAGTTATAGGCAAATTAGAATTACAAAAACAAGCAAAAAATAACCTCCTTCATGACGTCGTAGGTCCTGGCTTGAGTGGCCGTGAGCTAGAGGAAGGGTAGTGGGCTCATCGAGCATTCACGGCTGCCGCACTCCGTGTTGACGGCTGGAGAGGGCGCCACTAAAGCATGTTTTGGATAGGCTGTATGAAGCGGGCGGCCAGGGCGGCTCGCATTGCATTTGCTGCGCGATTAAAGACTAATTCGGCATAACACTTCATTGACCACAAACGACAGCAAACACGGGGTAAAGATCGGTTCAGAACGGGAGCCACTTCGCGCTGCCATACCGCCAAATGGCCAAATCGCCAACCAAGCCCGCGCTGAAGGCCTTCGGAACGCTCGGAAGCGGTCGGATGCTCGAGCCGGTATACGATCGCAGCGCCGCCGCGTACACCCGGGATTTTTCTACGCTCGCTGTTCGTCGGGGCCTCATCCCACTAGCCCTTTCTAGTATGTGCCGTTTTTTCCGCCACTTGGTGGCGGGTACGTCGACGGATCATTTCTTGTTTCCGTACTTTACAAACTGCATTTGTTTCTTTTTTGATCTAAAATACTGAACAAAAACTAGTTTCATACGTAAGTGAAACGGTTCGCGACACTTATATTTTGTATCTCGACTAAAAAAAAGCTTTTAGCGGCTCTGACCAGTAGTAAGCCCAGGACCAAAGACGTCACATTTCGCGCGCTTTCGGCAACGTGGGTCGCCCTCGTAGGCGGAGGAGGTTTCCGCGTTGTCCGGTTAAAATATGACGCACTGATATTTAGTTACTCTCTCCATGCCCGCTGGCTTTCCCGAACCCCAAGAGACGTGGAAACCGCAAAAAAGGCAGACGCTTAAATATGATTGCAGGGCCCCTTTAACAAGCCCTATGATGTGCCCTCGCTCTGTGTGTTTCTCGGCCTCGCAGGACATTTCAGATCGTTCATCCAGGACTATGCTATGAAACGCCACTGCCTGACCATGTTGACTCGAAAGGGAGCAAGATTTGACTGGACCCAGGAGTGCGAAGACGCATATCAGGACCTTGTCAGAATCTTCTCATCCGACCTTGTTCTGCGCTTGCCGCATTTTAATCTACCATTCGAGCTCAACACAGATGCTTCACACTATGCAACAGGCGCAGCGCTTCACCAACGTGACATTGAGAAACCGGTTTCTCAACAGCTTCACATTGTGGGATACCACAGTTCAACTTTTACAAAGACTGAAGTTAACTACACCACCACAGAGAAAGAAGCCCTGGCGGTGCTGAAGGCGGTTAGATATTTTCGTTCATACCTGGAAGGTTTGAAATTCAAGCTCTTTGCTGTCCATGAAGCACTCACCTTTTTACTTAAGATGACTGAGCCAAAGGGAAAGATAGCTTGCTGGATCAATGAGCTGCAGCAGTTTGATTTTGAAGTAAGTCATCGTTCAGGTGCTTCCTTAAAAGACACTGACGTGATGTCATGACTTCTGCTATTGTCCCCTGTAGGGTCATCCAAAGTAGTGAATTCATCAAAACTCTGGGAAGGGCAGAACAACTAGAACTTGGCACAAATGAAAAGTTTCACGTTCTATCCACAATGATTCCTCAGATTCTGGAATTGTACCACAAAAGCCCAGAGTCTGGTAGTCATGATGGGTTCTGGCGGACTTATATGAAGCTGACCAAACAGTTCACATGGCACACATGAAAGATGACACAAGACTCTACATCAAGTCCTGCCATGAGTGCCAAATGTACAAAGTGAAATACAGACAACCTACAGATCAAATGACTCTACCTGAACACTCGCAAGACACCATGGGAAGTGCTTCACCTGGACTTCGCAGAGTTAACTAAAAAGAGTGAACGTGTGAAGACGACGCAAGCATTTCTACTGTGCATCGACAAGTGCACTCAAATGGTGGCAGCAAGACCAGGTAGGGAAAACGCTAACAGCGTGATCTCTTTGCTGAGCTGAGAAGTGTATTGCAACGTAAAGGTTGTCGTTTTGGACATTAGACCAGCCTTTCGTAGCCACAAACTAAAAGGATGGGCAGAAGACAGCGGCATAGCCGTGCGACTCACGGCACCTTACCTTCCTTCGGCAAATGGGCTAGCAGAGTGTGCAATTGGAAATGTAAAACAATATATGAACATGTACCCCAACTTTTCCAGTGGCTGGAAATGTTTGTTTGAGGCTGATGTAGCACACCATAATCGGTCCTACACGGCAGGGTTGGGATGCAGTCCTCTCTTCGTGATCTCGGGAAGAGCTCCGCTGCTGCCGGCTGACCGCCTGCTTGGGATTACTCGACAAGTAGCTATCGAGGAATCCAGAAAGGACTGATGCTCAACTAGAAAACTATTGGTGCCAGATGAAACGGCATTTCGATAAAGGACACAACACAAGCTTCTAAAGCTGCGAGTGGGTGACTTTGTCTTGGTTTGGAAAGGCCTGCTAGGATCTGCTTCACAGTTCAAGGAACTTACCAAGTCATCAAAACCGCAGTGCAACAGGGGCTTCTTAAAACAGTGTGGTACACTTGACCGAAAAACACAGTAGAAGTAGTGCCAATTACCAACGTCTTTAAATACCATTCCAGGAGGAATGTATTCACAAGCCAAGGAGGGTGAAGAAGGTCAAAAGAAAAAAAGACGAAGCAGCACGAAATCTCTAGGGAAGCCGAATAAAAGAAAAAGAATGTGGGGAGTAAGATGGCAATAGATGCGTTTTGATATTTCTTCAGAACGTTACATTAGCTCATAATATAAATGCAATAAAACCTAATATAATAAAATGACTTTCACTGTATTGTGACACAAAGAGTTCTTTGTACAAAGGTAAGCAGACGACTTATAGGACCATCCAGATGCTTTTTTTGGTTTATTCATGCTTGATTTCATGATGTGAAGGAATGCGTAGATTGAGGGTCAGATGCGGTTCCGAATTTTGCGGATATGGTTCGGATGCGGATACAATAATATAAGAACATTGCGGATGTGGTTTGGATGTGGATACAAAGTCTGCGGTTGCGAATCGGATGCAGATGATCAAACTGTTATCTGCACAGGGCTCTACTCATGACTGACACAGATTGAATCAAATGTTTGATTGGATCATAATGTACAGTTGTTCTTTGTTTCAAAATGGATCTGTACAATATACAACTGGATGCACATTCTTAAGAGGGAAGTTGTTTGACCTCCAGCCATGGTCGCAGGCTGTGCTTGGGAAGAACAAAATATAGTCGTGATATATTTCTCAAGTCTACTTTAGTGAAAAGAAGATGGTTAAGTTATAAGGGTATTTGTTTTGTTTACTATGTTTAAAGGCCCGTTCACACTCTTGCGACCGAGAGAGACGAGATCTGTTAAAACTTCAATTTCTTAGGACCAGGGAACACAGTGGCATTCTGGCGCCATCTATGCGGTGACCCTGGAACTGCATTTCACAAGAGCGAAGGTTTTGCGGGATTTCTGAGGTCAAATGTGCGTAATACCTATAAGAACGGCTCGTTTATAACGTTGACAAAAGTTTTTCAAGCCAAGAAAGAAAGGATAATGTGCGAGAGAAATAGAAAATATGCTGGACCGCCAAGTTTCCACTGCTACCCAATAGATGGCGCCAGTGTGTCCTCTGGTTGGAAGAGGTTTTAAGGAACCCAGTTTTAAGAGGTCGTAAGAGTGTGAACAGGCCTTAACACTCTAGTGAGATTATCATGATGGTTGTTTTTGTTTTTTTTGTTACTTAAGAAGAAACCTTGCAATATTTCAGGCACATTCCATTGCCTCAAGTCTCTCTGGAGCATTCTCCTATGTCAATCCATGGTCCCTCTTCACATTCCAACCTGTTCAGAAGTTACCATTGAAAGGTAACTCAATATTGTAGATTCAAAATATAAACACAAATAGTTTGTGTCCGTGGATGCTTGGGGGGCAGGAGGTTACCTGGTGAGATCTTATATGTAATCTTTTGGCCTTCAAAGTATCTTGAGCCACCTCTATGAGGCAGAGTTTTAGGTGTGATGTTGCAATCTGATTCTGGCTCATTGTGACAGCTGTATCTTTCAGAAGGTAGGCTCGAATGAGGATGGACTGAAGAAGACCTTCTTTAAAGGCTGTCTCACTTCTTGTCCGAATTAGTGCGATTTCCAGTAAATGTCCAATTAAAATCGCATTTGCACTGTCGCATCGGCTCTGCGACTGGTTTCCACCAAGTTGGTATTTTGTCGCAGAGTCGGTGCGATCGCTTTCTCGTCAACCAGCCGTTCATTAGCCAGCTTTCATCCGCGATAGCTGCGTATTCGAAAATAAATTTACGCACCTAAAAGCTTTTGGTTTAATGCTTAATTATTAGAAATTTCTAGTTACATATTGTATTCATAAAACATTTTTAAAAAAAGTCAAACGTGTCGCGTCCGTGTCCGTTGCAATTAACCTTGGTTAGAAGAGCCAACCGTGCCGACAGAAATTGTGCGGTTATTGGAGCATGTGAAACCAAACATTGCAATCACACTCGCTACGTCGGCTGTCGCACCGATTTTTTTCGCACAGTCGCTGCATGTGAAACATGCTTAAGTCGTATTAGAGCAGTCACTGACCTATACCTTTAAAGGGATGCTGAACCGAAATCTGGATTTCACAAAGCACGGCGGCAAAAGCGTGCAGTGGGATACTACAAACATCAAAACATCACTCATACAACGATATATTGAACGGATGACCGTATTTTTCAAAAAAAGGAGGTGCATTTGACAGATATGTTCACGTCTTGTTTTTCCGAGAAAAGTCGAGAAGGAGAGGGAATGGCCTCGCGTCTTCTCCGCCTCGCCACCTTGAGGGGGCGAAACGAAGAGAGGAGGAAACGAGATATCTTGACGTCACTCGCCTCGTCGGCCTCGTTCAATCTCGACCTTTTTTTTTTCAAAACATACGGCCGTCGATTTGAGATATCACCTTACAAGTAGTGCTGTAGGGATTGTAGCGTCCCGCCTACAGCTCCTGCATTGTTTTCTGAAATCCAAATTTCTGTTCACCATCCCTTTAAAGGGACACTCTAGTGGATTCCGAGATCATCTATTTATGGTGATAACTCAGTCTAAGAGCTCTAAGCATCTTAAAAAAAAAAAAAGAAACGTATACTCATGGGTGGCCGATTTCCCTATTAAAAATCTAATCAAAGATTGCGACATGCCCCTCTTTCTGCTCCTTGAAGCAGACACCAGGGGGCGCCGTCGGATGGCGTAGGTGGCGTAAGCTACCGCCCGATCCAAAGGGCTCAGCCGTATTCATCCATCCATCCATCCATCCTTCAAACAAGAATTGCCGTATTACGTCTTCTACACCCAAAGATTTGATGTTTTGTTAAAATTTAATGCACAGCGCGCCCAAGAGGAGCAATGATAGTAATGTTTGGAATCTACACACAATTAAACAATTTCCATTGGTAAAATTTTATGGAGGTGGTGGGCACCAGAGGAGGCCCCCCCCCCAGAGAAAATAGTGCTTGTGTATTTCTATTGCTGTGAGTTTACTATGACGTCTTGCCATCTAGAACTGGTAATTTTTATTGACTAAAGCTCAACAAACAATATACCATCAAAAACATGCTTGTACAAGAAGCACTTAAAGGGATACTACAACGAAATTCTAGTGCCTATTTTATTGTCTAAATGTCAACCACGTCCTGGCCACACCACGGAGACACCAATTTTTTCCCCGAGAAGACACCAAAACATTATTTAAAAGGAATAAACTGAATGTCGTTACGTCACTATGCACTTCAAAGCAGCGCCGCTCCACGGAAGTACCATGATGGCAAGCTGCGTGCACACGAGCCCTGTCGAACCGCATTTCCCTTCTCTCGGGGCCTATTCAGCTCTTGCGGGGAGCGGGAAGGGGCAACCAAAAACGCCCAGTTTGTAACGCGTTGACGATGCCAAGTGGCAGAGCTGATAGCCGCACCCGCCCCAACCAGCTTTGCCCATGCTGCACCAACTGATGTGACGGATGTCTGTGACGTCAATTTGCACAGCTCCCGGGATGCATCGCGCTCTTCGATAGCTGATCTTCGAGCGCTCGCTTGAATCGGTCCTTTGGAACGAAAAAATATAGCCATCCGTTCAAAATACAATCGCGCGATTGTCATTAGCAGATTGAGTTGATCATGTTCAACTTTGTTCTGAACGTTATGCTTTAAGTTTCGACTCGGAAATATCTCAAAGCTATATTTGTTTGCATGCTATGCTTTCCTACGAAAATGCACACACTTTTTGTTTTGTTGCATCTCTGCAAGAAGGCCTCATTTCCAAACCTGTTGTGCAGAAATGTTGCTCAGGTTCGAATGCTTCACAAAGTTGGTATAGTGTGTCCTAACCGGAAGTGTGTCACTTCCAAGCTGTTGCAGATAACTGCGTGTTTGCCAGTGTAGCTACTGGACAGTTTGTAATGATGTCAGCCACTTTGCAAATTACCTACTTTATTGTGAGTTTGTTGAAGTGGTGGGATGGGGTTTAAAGGGGAACTAAAGTGGGGTTTTGAGTTTATCCATTTGTGGTAATAACTCAACCTATGCACCTTAAGCGTCCTAAAGAAACAAATTATAATCATGCATAATCTTTTTCTCTATAAAAATGCGACCAAATACAGTGACATGCACCTTTTTCTGAGATATTTCAGAAAAGAAGGGGGGAGGGGTCATAGTATTTGGTTGTTTTTAATAAAAAGAAAAAGGACATGCAAATTTTGAATTTTTAAGTATGCTTAGGGTGCATATATTGAATTATTGCCATAGAAAGACGAACTCCAAAACCACTTTAGTGCCCTTTAAAAGAGAAATTGAAGTTTCTCTTTTAGACCTGCCTAACACTTGTTTCTGGAAGTGAGTTCAACAGGGTCATTTGATGACATGGTGCTAGTTTCCTAAGCTGGAACGAGCAGATCTGACTGGCATGTAACAGAGTGTTTTCCGCAGCTGTCGCCACATCAACTTACTTGCAATCATTTCAGATCACCAAGTACTTCGGCAGTGTGGACTGGTGTACTTCCTTTACCTACTTTTCTACTCTGGTCTGGAGTACTCATTGTCTTTCCTGACCCACGATCGATTCCAGTACACAAGGTGAACTCCTATTTCCAAACGTCTGTCGGAATGTTGAACTTTCCTGTGACTAATGAACCCAGAAGCTCAGCTCTGGAAAACCTTGCTCTTAACCTTTTGATAGCGAGAGTAGAGTGCTTTTCCCACTGGTCTCGTTGGGTTTGTGCAGTCACTGTATTTCTCCTCAAGGAGCAGTGTCATGAGGTTAAAGTGTAACGCACTTACCATGTTTTTATTGCCAGGCCCTGGCCTTGACCTTTCCTTGGAGGCATGATCTTTGCGAATAGGAGGCTATTTTTATATATAATTGATGAACTTGGTCCCATCTAATTCCAGCATGCTCTCATCCTTCCACTGATCTCTGAGCTCAACCATGAAATTTTATGCTTACAAAGCATTTACATGTTTCAAACCTTCACAGTGCCAGCGGCACCTATCGTAGTTGCATTTCACACCTCAGCGTAAAGCAGGCAGCTCTCGGCACTGAACCAGTAGTGAACTCTACATGGGACACAATCTGTGCTAAATTCAAAAAGGCTAATTCGACAAAGACTGAGAAGACTAAAGAAGGCTAGTTCATACTTCTAGTTTTAGAATCTCCATTACGTGTGGTAGGCCTGTTTGACTGATTCCTCCAAGTGTGTAGAGTTGCATTTGGCTCAAATTGCATTTTTAACTATATCCCTTTCCCCTCCCTCCCTGATGCTGTTCTGTCTATTGGAGCATCAACCTATGTGTTCCGTGTTTCTTTTGTAGGATGCAACAAGGCAAGATGTACTTTGTAGTTGGGCTTGTCATGGCATCTGTGCAAGGAGGTTATGTTCACAGAGTGCAGCCAGGAAAGGAGGCAAGGGTGTGCCTCCTGGTAAGTTTTCAGTGCCTATTTGAGCAGTCCATTCTGGCTACTTTGGTCCATCTGCTTACCAGCTTTTGCCATTTCTAATGAACACCTGCTTTGCCCTTCTTGTGCAGGGAATCTTGATGATTATACCATCATTCATCCTCGTTGGCATCGCCTGGAGCCCTTATGTGCTGTACAGCGGACTGCTGCTCTATGCCTTCTGTGAGCTTGCTTTTTTATAACTCGGGGAAAGATTGGAATGTTGATGCTTCAAGAGCCTGAATGTAGTTAAGACAAGTTGTTAGTACTTTTTTCTCACGTCTCAGTAATTTAAAAACCACATTCTATATGCAGGATGTTGTAGAATGCTCTGGGAGAGGGGCTGCACTGTCCACTTAGCTTAGCAAATCTTATTTACCTGTGGTGATACAACAAATCAATTTCACACCTTGGGATTATCAGCACCTTTGACTCATGTATGTAATTGCTGTGACTCACCAATTGCATATGCACAGTTTAAATTTGCACATACATGTTATAGTAATGTACAAACAGTTTTCCATTGTGTTTACCGCTGTCAGTGAAACATATATAACTTCTTAATTTTTACCATGTTTCCGAGTATGCCCTGTATTGAAAAGGATACTGTAAATGTATCTATAATGTCAGTCTGATCTTTGACAAATCTGTACTTCTCAAACACCTTTGAAAATTTTTCGAAGAGGGAAATTTTATGATCAGGAAGGGATTCTGGATCCTGTGAGTCAGTGATATATTGGTGCAGGAAATTTTTTGCAGTTGTTTTCAGTCCGCGAAATTTGCAAAGATGAATTAACCACGAGATTGAAATTGTTTAGGGAATGCAATAGAACCACCATATAGTAGTACTAACTACACTATTCCAGATTCTCTCCTCATGTAATGCCCTTGGGCAGTCTGTGATAAATATGATTGTTTTCATCAACATGCCTGTTAAGTTGATTCATCAAGAGGAAAGTCATATTTAGTTAGAATTAATACACATGCCACCTTTGCAGATTTTTTTTTTTTTTATTAGTATGAATGTTATTTGAAGGCTTTGTCCTGTTCAAAAGAGGCTCTGCCTATCTGGCAGAACTGCTTTGCCCTAATAAACGTAGCAGAGAAAACCTTGGTGCCCAGCTTTTCGAAGCAATTTCATGCTATCCCTGAGATTCAAACAATCCTTTTTTTATGGGCTCATTGAGGTTTCATACTTGATGAACCACTTGTAGGACTAACAATTGCAATGGTTGTTTCACTTTTTTTTTTTTTTTTTGCAACAGCTTCAGGGACGGTAGTGCCCCTTTTGACAACCCTGGTCTCGAGGTACGGGGCTCCTACTCAGAAGGGCACCATCCTGGGGATATTCCGGTCTCTGGGCGCCTTGGCACGAGCGGTTGGACCAATGTTGTCGGCCACCGGTAAGTACAGATGCTGCAGCAGTACTGCATAAAGCGGTTTGGTAATGTGTAATGTGTACGGCTGTGGGGGTGGTCGTTTTTGAAACACGAAACCCCCGAGAGGTGGTGAAGGACAGTGGATTTGTGGCGATTTCTGTGTGTGTTGTGTCTGAAGCGCTGTCAATCCTTAACTACACCCGGCATCAACTTTTTTCTGCTATGCTGTCAAGGCTAGCGTGGTTTCCACAGCGCTGTCAAAGCTGCTTGCACGAGAGCACACGAATGAGAATCAATACAAAGCCACATGCTCGTGCAGCACTGTGGGGCAGCAGCACTGGAAACAAGGCTACCCTTGACAGCGTAGCAGAAAAATGTTAATGCTGAGCACATTTGCAATACATCTGGAATATACTACATTTGTTATGGGCAAGTTACAGTCGACTACAAAATAGCATCTTTTTGAAAGAAGGTTATTATTGTTAATAGTGGTAGCCAGTAATTTTCTCAAAATCTGGAATCTCGTGCTATGTGCAGTTAGCATAATTGCCTTCCTTTGCAGATAAAAATGCCCCAATTTTAAAGTACTTCTCTTGTAGACTATTTAGAGTAGCATGTTGTAGCACCTATCACTGCTTTAGGAGTGTCATATACTTTAGTTTTCTATATTTAAAATAAGAAAATACTAAATTGTGGAAAACACTTTTTGTTTCAATATTTCTTGAAAATACTCTTAAAGCATGCTTTTTAGTTTTTATATATATCTTGTCACTAAACCTTTTTTTTGGGTGTTTTCTTCATTGTGCTCATAGTTCGTTACTTGTGAAACTGTAATTTAGGATTCCTGAACCTCTAAATATCAAAACAACTTCCAAGAGGCTTTCTTTGTTGAGAATTGTCATTTGCGCCATGTTTGATATACTCTTGAGATTACATTGATGTCAGTACAGCCAGTGGATTGTTTTATGTGAATCTAAGTAGCATAATGAAGAAAAAATAGAACAGATGCAGACGAGCTGGTGAACTTTCAACTTTGATTTAACTGCGCTGCGAAGGATTACAAAAAACGACACTGGGACGAGAAAGACGACTCGACATACAGAATTAGGCACAAACTAACAGCTGTTTATTTTTTTTTCTTTCTCACGAAAGTTGAAAAAAAAATAAAAAAGAGGGAAGCAAACTAAGAAATGTTTATTTTTTACTTTTCCTTCTCTTTTCATTTTTGTGCCTCTTTCGTGTGGGATGAAAAATAAACAGTTGTTAGTTTGCGCCTAGTTCTGTACGTCGAGTTGTCGTTCTCGTCCCAGTGTCATTTCTTTGCAATCCTTTGCAGCGCAGTTTAATCAAAGCATGAAACACCAACTAGCCCAATCCCAAGCACTGTTCAACTTTTAACATTGTGGAAACCTGAGACCAAGGAACAAAAAAGCAGATGACACATGTAAAGGTCCTTTGTATGTGTCATTCTCTCCTTTAATTCCTCAATCTCTGGTTTCCACATTGTTGGAGCATAATAAAGTCAAACATTGTCCCAAAATAGGCTTATTTTGATTTACTTTGCAGTGTACTGGTGGGCTGGCCCTGTCGCATGCTACTGTCTCGGTAGCTGCTTCTTCCTGATCCCTCTGCTCATACTCAGGAACATGCATAGAACTGCTGGCGATGTCCCTCTGAAGTAGTAGGCCCTCAGTTTGCTCAAACTGTGGACCATGAGATTACCTGTTCCCCAGGGGAAGTTGTTCCCTTGGGGAAGTTGTTGCCTGTGACAAACTTTTTCCCAATGAAAACTCGTTCCTTTGGGAAACTTGGTTAGCATGGCCTTTCAGGACCATCTCAAAGAAATCTCGCCATGTTGAGGGAATGGCAGCAAAGAAGCTGCAACTGTACACTCCTGGTGGAAATAGCTCAGTAGTTGCATAGCTAGAGAGCAGAAAAAAGGTTTTGCTCATCTCTGGAATTGGTTGAGAGTTCTATCTTCCTTTCCGTCGCTGTTCAAGTGGTGTGACAAAGGCGCATGGGATCTTTGAGATGGCAGAGATTTTGGAAGTGCTTGAATCTTGAATTTGTTGAACCAATGTTCTTTTTTATCATTCTTGTTATATTTTTTTTTGAATGTCATAAGGTGTGTTGCTTTCTGTTGATGTCTTCTCAACTTGTATGTTTGCATGCTGTGTTGTGAGTAAGAAATCGCCTCAAGTGCCTCTTGTGCAATATTGTGGTGTATGCTTTGTGCTTACTGATATTTTAATATTTTCATATACATAAGTAGGATCGATCAAATTTGATTATTAACCTCTAAAGAAATTTTATTTGTGTTCAGACATTTGTGCAAGGCTGCTGAACATGCTTGCTATAGTGAAAAATCTCGCTTCGGACTAGTTAACATACTGCGAGATATATTTTACTATATGCTTTTGTTTTCTGTACTGCTGACTCGCTTCCCAACTCTTATTATTTCTTTGTTATGCTGATATTTCACTTGTTGCCATTTCAGCCATTTTACCTTTGGCCGGAACATTATGCAAGTAAAACCTCTGCTGTTTCCATTTGTAATAGAGACAGCCCCAGCACTGACAAATAGGGTGTCGCTGTCGACGGCCTTTTCATCCATGCTGACAGCCTATTCATCAGTATCGTTCATCGGTAAATTTGTTATGCGGCATAAAAGCCACATGAATTTGTTTTGGGGATGTAGGCCTTAAAGTGCTAATGTGCCAACCTGGTGTATGCAGAGCATGATAATTGGACATGAAAGGGGTCAAAGGTCCATTTTTCGAGGCAGGCAAGTCGCATTTTTAAAGCAAGTCTGGAAAAAAAAAATGGAGTCTGTAGCAGTATGTATCTACATCAGTTTAAGCAAGATTCCTTCCCTATTGCAGCCCAGAGAACTAACTCTGTGTTGGAAGTCTTATGATTATGATGATGTTTGTCACTCTACAGTTGGTGACAGGTTAAGAGTTCAGGGGAAACTCTTCCTACCTCTTTCCACTTTAGCAAAGCGGATGCTAGAGAGGTGGTTGCCTCCTCTCCAGCATCCACTCTGCTAAAGTGGAAAGGGATGGGAGGAGTTTCCTCTGAACTCTTAACCTGTCGCCAACTATAGATTAGTATATACAAATCATTTCATCCACAACTTTTGTTTCCAACAAATAAAACCAGTGAGCAGGTGTATAAACTATGCAAAGAAAAAGAGAGGAATTGAAAACAAGCTTCAAAAGCAAACATGTGGACGGAGATAGGTGCCTTATGGTAGTAACAGTAGTAAGAGCTCAACTCTCATATACATAGTACATGCAGTTACATGTATGGCATCTGGGAAATCCGTCATTTTTTTCAGCAGTGTGAGATAGACGGACATACCACATGCCAAGCAAGTGAAAGATTAGAATGCTTCTGGCCTTTTGTATTCAGCTCAGAAACTGCAGCCAAGGAGGACATCAAAATTGCCATATAGGTACAGTTGAAGTTCTTATTCAATAAGGTTAGCAACAACAAAGCTTTACACACAGTCAAATAACATTCCGAACATTCCTAACGCACCATTCCTTCAATTCTTGCTTTATTTCCTTCAGAGGCTCTAAGTCACAAAAGTTAAAAAGTGTCTGAGATGCCCCTTAAAATTTATTATGTTCTTCAGTGGCAAAAGTTTGTGAAAATACAGTATTTAAGAAAAGGAATATTTAGGCACAAAATGTGTCCATACTGCAGACTCAACTGCATTGTGTATGGCTGCCAAATATTGGTGCCTGTTATAAGGCATTAATATTTGGAAAGTATAGGAAATAATGAACTGGTTGAGTTTTTATGTACTAGTGTATTGATGTTTCAGTCATACTCTGTGAACCATGTGCAACATCATATGCAACACCAAAAGTAACGCTCCTTTTGTAGAGAGTTTAGTGACTCAGTTCTCTAAATTGCAATGCAGAACCTGCAATATTAACATCATATGCAATTGTAGTTCACCTATAACTACAAATGTGTAGTGCATTTTACTCGAAAGGAAGTGTGCTATATAGTATATGAGGCAGGACTTCGAAGGACCTCTAAATGATATCTAGGGGTGTATTGCTTTTCTAATACTATCAGATTTTTCCGCGTGTAAAAAAACAATCTAAAATTTTTACTTGATTGTTTGGAGTGTGGTCCCAACTGTTTACTACAACTTTTGTTTTCAGCAGTAGCATAGAAAGTATTGAAGGATAAACTTAGACTGTGTGTCCTTTTTATTACACGATTCATATCCCCCCATTCCGCAGAAAAGATATGCGCTATTAAAAGCTACTCTAGAAATGTAAGTTTATAGTAAACTACCTCAAATTGCACCATGCTCAAATATTCTCAGCACATCTCGAGGCTGTTTCTAAGCACCGCATATTTTGTACATGACATAAAGCAAGGGCTCAAGCAATTGTTTATTGACATGACCTTTGGCCTGCCAAAATATGTCTGCTCTTTTGCACCGTCACCGTGGTGCAGTGGCATAGCCAGGGGGGCTTTTAAAGCTGAAGTACCCCCCCCCCCCCCAACCTTCTTTTTTTTTTTTTTTTGCTGCTCCTCAAGTCAGAGATTTCATATAAAAATCTTTCATTTTCGTATCATAACCCTTAGCCTTAAAAACTGTGTTTATTTTCTTTATTACCTTTGTTCGGTTGAGTACTTACATTCCGCAGACGTAATGCTGCCAAGTGCTTGATTGAAGCCCACAGAATTATAGGGCACTAAAATACAGCTCTGAAAACGCCGTCTCCTTTAGTCACTGGCAGGACACAATTCGAATACCCAGCCACTAATGTTGTGCGAATATTCGAATTTTCGAATAATACGCTATTCGATATTCTCTTCGAGGTGATCTGCTATATTTGTACTTTTCGAAGTGTTGATCGCGGCGAATTAGCCCCGTTGAGTGCGCTTCATACCGGGCACCTGTGCACTGGGGGGAAGCAATACCCGCGGAGCTCGTGGGCTCCGCGTTATTGCTTCTTGGCCGTGCACAGGTGCTCGGTGAGAAGCGAATTCAACGGGGCTATTCGCCGCGAAGGCAGCGATGTCTTGACAACCAGCGCTCATCACTCGCGCTGGAGGCAGGACCATTGAAGAGCCTCCCTGTCGCATTTGTCCTGTCCGTGACTTAGTAAAACGCTGGCTGCCATCGAAGAGTCTTCCAGGAGATTCTGTTTCGAGTCCTTACCAGCTTCTGTTCCTTCGTGTTGCTTGCGTACTTGGGTTGACTATTATATCGGGTGTTTCAGCGAAGATTAAAAAATCCCTGAAATAAGGCGGTTGGGAAAGAACAAGGTAACTTTAGGGGAACAAACAAATTGCCAGCCACGGCGGACGTCAAGGATTTAAAAAAAACAAAAAAAAACATACCAATTAGCTGAATAGTTGACGAACATTTACTCATTCACTCTAATTAGTGAAAATCAACATGATTCCCATTTGAAACTTCTTGAGCATCATCGGAAACCAATAAATCAAAACATTTTAGTAAGCTATAAGTCACGTGCAACATTTTACGGCGTACCGAAGAAACGCTCAATTTGGGCGTGTTTCTAGTTTTCAGTCTTCTGTCGGAGCGGATCTTTCCACCAGCACTCCTGCCCTCCCCCCTCCTTTCCTTGTGACCGAGGCGCGCAACGTACGTGCACCACACTTCCATTCTACGAGCATGGCCTCCGAGATCCCGAAGCGCGCGCGCGCTTCGGGATCTCAGTGGTTATGCTACGAGGGAGGCGAGTCTGCAGCTGCGCGCCTCGGCCACATGGAGACAGGGCCGCTGGCGTAAATATGCGCTCCGATAGGAAATCGAAACCTAGAAAGGCGTCCGAATTGAGCATTTTTTCGGAGCGCCGTAAAATGCTGTATGTGCCTTACATCCTTGTAAAATGTACTGGTTTATGGGATTTCCCTTATGCTCAGCAAGCTTCTAATTGGAACCACATGCTTATTTTCACTAATTAAAAATGTATAATACAGAAAATTATACTTTTTTTTTTTGCAATCTTTGACGTTTGTTGTTGCTGGCAGTTTGGTCCCGTAAAGCAGTGGTTCTCAACCATCGATGTTTCGCGGACCCCTTGTGGATCGGCGGAGATGATGGAGGACCCCGATCGTGGTGAGGGAAGAGCAAAGGTATAGGTTAAATATAATAATGATATAAAAAATGGATGTAGCTAAGGGCTAGTGTGAAGTAGACTTCTCTTATTGGCATACGCACTAAAAAAACGCCCGAAAATTGAAGAACTTTTCGATCTGAACTTTTATTGCCGGGCTTGACTGGTGAGCAGTGTTGTACGTAACGGCGTTCCTGGAACGCGTTCCTTTTAGGAGGAACGAAGGAACGCCGCCGTTCCATTTTGCATCGCTGGAACTGGAACGGGAACGCGTTCCATTTTTACTGGAACGGAAAGAGTAACGGCGTTCCTTTTTTTCGTCCAGTGGGGTAATTTTTATTTTATTTCGAACAGGAAAATTTTGAAAGTACAAAAACAATATCTTTACGAAGTGCAGGATCTCGTTACCTTTTTGGCTACTAATCTTATGAATTATTTTGTGTGGTCCTCGCTTGCTAACAGTTTCGGGTGGAGAGCTGGTGGACATTGATTCTTTTTTGAGTGCCCGAAAGTGCGATACAAAAAGCAAGGCTTTTAGTCGTAGGAAAAGACAAAGAAAGAGGGTTGTTTCAAACTCAGCTACTTTCTTTGGTTCCACGAATCCTCATACACCCAGAAATCTAAGGCCGACTACAGCCACTTGTGAACTTCCATAACGAGACCTACAGTTACAAGATCACAGACTGCCAGACATCGAACGCACCCTTGTATACCGAACATTGGTCACTAAAAAGATACACACACACACAAAAAAAAACACCTTTATTTCTTCCCTTGTCCCCCACCTTCAAAATGAACAACAAAGCCAACCTTACAAAGAAGTATTTGTAGTTTTAAGACTGACCTTCCAAAAGCCCTACCCTCTCCTCGACTTGCTCGTCTTGCGAACAGCAATATCGAGAATCAACTGTTGTTTAGTTCGAACAAGGGACTTTGTTCAATTGAAGCGTGTGAGGTTGTTTTAAAACACTCGTACAATGTTGGGTTACTTAAAGTACACTCGGCTCGTCTGAATCGTCCACTACAAATATGAATATGGTTAAAAGCTGCGATTCTTAACTTGAATATATCAACAAATGAAACCCTGCTTCCGCTTGTTTTATTCTCCTGTTGCCCTTCCATAACGACATACAAACTCGTATGTTGACTACTAATGCGATAGATAAAAAAAAAAAACTCTGCTTGATTTATCTAAATATAGTAATTAGCAAACTACAAATGTAACGTATATGTAACGATACGTTTCCATTTTTTTAACTGTAACGGGAACGAGTTCCTTTTTCACAGATGTAACTTGTAACGGGAACGCGTTCCAAAAATCAGAAGGAACGAGGAACGAGCTTTCGTTCCTTTTTTTGAGGAACGTGTACAACACTGCTGGTGAGGCAGGCTTCGCGGACCCCTAGAATGCCTTCGCGGACCCCCATTTGAGAACCACTGCCGTAAGGAATATCTTTGCTCAACCACCCTATTTTGAAGGATTTTTTAAGTCCGCTGAAACACCCGGTGTGAATGTATACCGTCGAGTTACCTCGCGCTGCCGCGCACACAAGATCAAATTCTATGCTCAATCATGCGTCAGCTTCTTTAGCATGTTGATGAGTTCATGCGCATGTTGGTGTGTATCGAGCCTATTTATGGCTGTTCGTGCGAGGGGTTCTTTCCTGTGCGTGATATGCAATAACCTCACATTGTTCCATGAAGATTGCAGAAGCTAATCCTTATAAACCTACGCAGTGCCTTGTATTGCTGAAACAATTGAGGGTGCTTGGTGCGGGACCGAACTCATGCAGTATGTCATTTGCAACAGCAACCTGTCAATAAAAAAATAAAAAGGTGCCTATTTTGATGGCATATATAACCACCGGGGTGGTGTCCGGAGTGTTCATCAAGGGAGAAAATCTGCAATTGTTACAGCACCTCTGGGGGCCCGGAAAGTTCAGAGAATTATGAGGGAACTTGACTTGGGAGTCATCGGAATCGGGGGATGGAAATCTGTTGCTTCCCACATGATTCAATTTCGGCGTAGTGGATCTCGTGTATGCCATGTTGATGCACCACTACTATACTATATCAGTTGGGTGCCGTACAACTATTATTTGGCGCTCGAAATGGTCGAGCATTAAGGAACTATTGGACGCACAGAAATGATAGCACATCATTCCCATTTACGCAAACACCCCCCGCCTTTTTTTTTTTTTTTCTTTTTTCAGACAGTCTATTATACAAAGTTTGAAATTTAAAGTGTGTCATATCTGACTGCTGCTATGGACACAGCAAGCGGCTTCTCTTTATTGATACTAGCTCTTAATATCTCATGAATAGTGATTTCGTTAAGGTTGTGGTATGGTGCATTTAGTGCTGTGATAGGCTATGCATGCTCATGTATTTTGGAAAGGCGTTACGTTTTTGCCTTCTGCTAAAATAAAATATATGCCTGGCTTTTACTTTGTGCTGTTGCAAAATAAATGCATTGGACACGTTTTGTGTTTCTGGTATATTTGCTCTACTCCATACAATGTAGTGATACCGTCGGTAATAGGGTCATATTCCGGTTATAATATCTTCTCAAACACAAATCCAAAATTCGCAAATAAAAAAAAAAAAATACTGATATAGCCACAATCCGCTTATGATTACATGTCCTAGCGCTACTCGATTTTTCAAAATGGCGGATATAGCGAGGGTCGGAGAAGCGTACTGGTGTGCCATTTGCCGAGCCTGTAAGGTGTGCTGACTTTGCTGAACGACCCAAATTATTCCCACTTGTACGAAGAAGGTCGGGTGTTACGTACACTGCTTTTCTTTATGCTGAAAACGAAAATGTTGTTTAGCGTAATTTAAATGAGCCAGGAGGTACATTTTAATTTAGGAACAGAACCGAAACTAACTTCTATTTTGGAGTGAATGTGTCAATATTGGTGTTAATTTCAGTTTCACTCCTAATTCAAGATGTGTCTCACGGCTTAATTATTTTGCTAAGCATTGTTCGCGGAAACTTTATTTTCTAACATACGTGTCCAACTTAACTTTTTTTTTTTTTTTAGGCAACGTTTGACATATAGAACTGCATATTACATCTTGTGTTTAGGGATATATTGATAACGATGTCACAGTTTTTGCATATGCTAAAAAATGAGACCTTTCAGTAAAGACTACTATTGATAAATTGCCTAGTTTTATGATTGGGGCGTTTATTCTGTATTAATATTAATAAAATTTAAGTATAAGTTCTTGCGTGTCATCTAATTTCAAACGCACGAACCGCTCTGGCAATCCAAAGGTGGCAAATTATCATCGCGGGTGCCAAGTGTAGCATTTTTAATTAGCAAGTTATAGAGTAAAATTAGTCTAAAATCAATGGAAGCTCTCTAGCTAGCCTAACAAATCCACGTAAATTGACATTAACTGAAGCATGTGGTGCTATCAAAGTCGTGACCTGTGGGACAATCGGCAAAAACTTTAAAGTTCGCTGCCAATCGGACCGAATTCCCCGAAAAACAAAAAGCAAGTTTCGTTTTACAAAAATTACCAGAACATTTATTGTCTTTGATGTTTACACGCCGTCGCTTTGCCAAGCTCCCAATCTCGGCTTTTCCTGTTCGAAGGAACGTCTACCTGCTTGCCCGAGTGTTCACTGCGGAACGTTTCGTTGGCGTTGGAAAACCAGTGAAGCTGCAGTAAGGTTCAATCTCATACGTGCTGCAGCTCTACATTGGGGCATTGAAAAATGTTGTTTGCATTCAGAAATTGCTGTACGCGAGCCATGATCGCGAGCAGTTCCGGAGCACCCGTTGAGCAGGAAAACCAACCAGCCTTCAATTAAAGAAAAAAAAAAAAAAAACGAACGGCCCCACTACCTAGCTGCACTTTAAGGGAAATTTCAAGGTTCCCAGGGAACTAACTGATTTATTAGCCCCAGCAAATAGACTGCGCAAAAAGCTGATCTACCCTGTCCCTTGTGACGTCCGGGTAAAGTTAGTCCCCCTCTTTGACGTGGCAACGTCTCAGCAAAGAGGTGCATGTACAAAAACTTATGCGGCAGAAATAGATGTCACCATAAAGCGGTTCCACATGACGCGCTCGAAATTTCGAATCCCCTTTGAATGAGCCACCAGTAAATCGCGGTGACGTGCCATCGCATTGACAGCGTTCCTCGTTAATGAAAGCGTCTTTGTATACACTCAATCAACCACTCAAAATACCTTATCTGTAACGATCCTCAAAGTAACAATATTAGGCAGTTTTAGAATAGTGCACGCTAAAGCTTTGCGTACGCAAAGAATAGCGTCGTCGTCGCCACTGCGCATGCCGCCGAACGCTAACTGCGGTTTGCGCTTTGCGCGCGCTATTTTAGCGTACGCTATTTTTTTAGAAATTCCGTGCGTGCGCAAAGAGTCTTTGCGTTCCTCAAGAAGGATTCGTGATGAAAAGTTGGCTAAAGCCAAAATGAACATAGTTTAAAAAATGGAAGCTTCCAGGACCGCGACTGCGGCCGCTTTGGCGGCGTCGTGGGCGCGACGTCGGCGGGATCCTCGCGACTGCGATTTTCAACACAGGACGACATTGCACTCCTACGGGAGGTGCACGTCAAAAACGTTTGAGAAGACCCAGCAAGGCGGGCAGCGATCGCCGGCAACTTGCTGATAGCGACGCGCGAACGTTTCTCGGAGAAGGTGATACCTCTCTTGTCGAGGCGACGCAAGCGGACACCACCGGTCGACCGCTCCCGTCGCATTCTAACAAATCTAAAATGTTACTTTGAAACCCCCCCCCCCCCCCCAAAAAAAAAAACAAAAAAAAAACGTTTTTTTTTTTTTTAAGTTACAGCATTTCGTGTGTGCAATAAAAAAATTGTTACTGCATCTTGGTGCCGTTGCAAGCGCGAGATGCTTGGGCTTTTGCGTCGAGGCGGAGAAACGCGCTATTCTAAAACACTTTTTCGTAGCGTGCGTTAACACAAGCGCTGAATTTAGCGCTAGCGTGCACTAAAATTGCGCACGTTATTCTAAAACTCGCTATTCAATCCTTTCACTTCTGTCGTGTGCCAGGAGGCAGTGCAATACCCGTCGCTTCAGAGCGCGTCGCAAGCTTCAGTAGTGACAAGTGGAGTAATTGTGTTTAACGACGAAAGGAGGCAAGCCCTGGGGATGCAAGACATTGTAATAGACCATTTAGGAAAATACATATACCTTGTAGTCTGGCTCAATGGGGGAAGGAAATATCTAGATTCTAGAGGAACATGAGGAGATTCGAAAATATAATTAGAAAAGGAAAAAAAAAATCTATTATGGAGCTAAAGGCACTATGGAACTATAATAGATATAAAGTGGTCAGAGGTATATGGAAAGGAGTGATGGTACAGGACTGTCTTTTGGCAATGGGGTACTTTTAGGGTGACCACCCGTCCCGCGACTCGCTGGACTGTCCCGCATTCAGGGCTCGTGTCCCGCGTCCCGCAAGAAATTCTCAAATCTTCAAAATGTCCCGCTTTTCATACTGTAGTAAAATTCACTCTGCAAATCATGGCGCTGCCGAACAACGGGGCACGGGGAAGCGCGGAGGTCGCTGGTCGTGTGAATCGCAATGGTACGCCATTTTCTATCCAAGCCGCGAAAAGCAACCGTCGTTCTTGCAGGAGCTCCGACGCGCATGCTCCGTTGTGCCTCTTCCTTGGTGGTAAAATATTCTAAGAAAAATATCTCAGCACAAGTTTCAATATAAAATATTGTAATTATTTTGAAATCGCTGTGTCAATGCGAAAGGGTTACTGTGGATTTTTGTTTTACTCAAGGCAGCCATACAAGGCAAAACGCCTGCAAATCGCAGCGGTCGAAAAAGAATATAATGTTAAAAATTTGTGTAGGACCATGTTGATAAAAGTAAGCGTTGACAGGAGACAATAACCCGAAAAAGATTTACTGTTTCTTACTTCCATTTGATGCATTGAGTTCTGCTACTGTCGATTTTTATGTTTTCAACTTCGACACATCTAATAACACATTTGGCATAAAACATATGTCACTATAGGAGTGCAAATTAATTGAGCTTGATTACTGCAATACAATTAGCAGGTGTAACAGCACTGAATATTAAAAGTGTTAACAGAGCCTGGGTTCGTGGTGCGTGTGTTAATAAATTCCTTCTACCCCCCCCCCCCCCCCCCCTTCTCACCTCGCGTGTCCCGCATTTCGCTACTCTATCGCTAGCAGGAAGGTGGTCACCCTAGGTACTTTGCATGAAACCAGAGGTTCAATCAGCATTAGGAATTCGACAAAGAAGCGTAGGGCAGATCGGCGCTGGGAGCACATGGAAAGACACCAAATGAGGGAGTGCAGGGGGACATGGGCTGGTCGTCTTTCGAGAGCAGGGAGGCAGTTAGTAAGCTGAAATTTGAACAAAGGTTGACCGAAATGGATGATACGCGGTGGGAACGGAAGGTATCCAAGTATTTATACATGAAAAGTTTGAACACAAAGTGGACAAACCGATCCCGAAATCTTACAGTTAAATACCAACACACTGATGGGGCTGAGCAGACTACTTCAGTGGAAAAGGGAGTGAAAGAGGCAGAACGAAAAACGTGAAAGGTTAGAATGCAGGAAAAATCAGCTATAACAATGTACTTACAGAACATAAGAAAGGAAAACGTGTTTTGAAGTGCACGGGACTTCGCCCTGCCCTCCCTGAAGGGGTACCAGATTTGGCCGGGGCCCTGGGTTTTGCTGGCGACGATGGAATGACGGAAGAGAAAAGGATTACAGTCACAAAGGGGCGATTAGAAGATTGGTGGAGATTATCTAGGGAAAATCGAATGATGCACAACTAACTAGCACAGCTGAGGACAGGCTGGACAGAGGAAAATTGGGACTCCCTCCCTCCCGCGTGGCTCCCGCCCAAAGTCTCAACCCTGTCCCCCAGTGGGTCCGGTGCTGAGCTAACGCCGACAAGGTTTGACCAGAGGAAAGTTGGCGACACCCTCGCCGGTGGGAAGAGACTGGGTGATTTTTTTTTTACCCGATCCCCCGAAGGTGATCCTGGTGATTCCCACACCGCCTAGTGATAGGGGGAGAAAATTGGCTTAAAAGGGCGGGAGGAATTATTTGTTCGTCTCAGTATTCAGTATTTAGCAGCACCAAAACCCTTTTGCATCAGGGCGATCGCTCCCAAAGGGACGGCGCAGGCACGTACAAAAATAAAAATTCGTTGTCAATATGACGTGGATAATGTGGACGTGAACGGTAAGACTTAACCTAGGTGGCGCAAGCTACCGCCCGTTACAAAGGGTATAGCCCTTAACATCCATCCATCCATCGGCTCCAGAGGGGTGAAGACGGGAGCAGAACGCGGCAAATCTGGAGCGCTGAAACTGTTGAACCCGAAAGAAATAAGAAGGAAAAGAGCGACAGAAGAGCAGAAAAAAATAAAAATAAAAGCAAACGAAAGTTGTGGCGTGTTTGTTTAGCCGCGGAGAGTTGAAGTTGCGCGAGCGCTTGTCAACTTTATATTTATACAATTCGCGATTTCAGTGTTGTAAGCTAGAATGGAACTATAGACGATTGCAAGCAAAGCGACTTGCCGCCGCCATTTCTCTGCTCGTGCGGGAAAGCTCATGCAATTTCAAGCTTGCCAAAGCCATCTTCACGCGCACGTTACACGCGCTTGCACGCCTGGGGCACCAATTTGCCCCGTGCGCGACCGAAAGCGTCGCTGTGGTCGGCCTTCCACGATTGGCCGAACGCTGACTATGACGTCGAAAAGGGGATTTATCATCGACGGAATAAGAGGAATGAAAGAACTTTCATTTTGACGGTGTTGGCAGTGTTCCTTTGAGAGCGCAATGATTTCAAGCTTCCACCATGCTAATAACAAACACCATCGAACTTGTTGTTTGCAAGGTAATGACGTCACAAGGGGGAACCATAGGAGGGCGCCACCAAAACATCTCGCCGCTAATACTGGGGACGGGGCGTATTCATGGGTTAGGCTTGTGTGTGTGTGTGTGAGTGTGTGTGTGTGTGGGGGGGGGGGGGAGAGGGAGTCTGCTGAGATTTGGCGTTACGGTCGAATGCCCAGATCTATTTTTATGGCCCAATATTTGCTATGCCACCAAAAACTAAGCTTTTCGCTGGTGTATATCAATTTTGCTATTAAAAAAAAAAAAGTTGACCTTGGAAGGCCTTAGGGGGGGGGGGGGGGCGGTCGCCCCCCCCCCCCCCCCCCTTAAATGCGCCCTTGTTTAGGGACAACGTTTTCTGGCATTTTCGAAGAAGTGAAGACCGCGCGAGCACAGCTGTAATCGGCGAGCTCACGGTTACCCGTAGCTTTGGCTTCGTTGCCAAGAGAAGTGGTCTCCAAGCGTAGGTACAGACCTTACAGGCGATGTTTTGCAGCTTTTTGTTGCATATTTTGGCGTCGCCAGTGACATGGTAACATCGCGGCCACCAACTTGAACCAGTGGCGTATCCAGAATTTGTTTTTCTTTTGGGAGGGGGGGGGGGGGGGGGGGGCTAAGGTGGCTTGGGTTGTTTATGACTTAGGGTGCGGAGGGGTGTCAAAAGATGGATTTTGGGGGGAGAGGGGGGAGGGGCTGGTGCCCCATAATCCTCCCCCCTGGCTCCGCCACTGACTGGGACCACCCATGTTTGCGGCTATGCCCCCGCCGTTTTGAAGCGGCCCGAATGCATGGGACCTTTCCCTATAGATTATTATATTAGTGAGTTTTAGTAGATCGTTCCGATGCATCCGATACCTCCGATAACAATACGATGCATGCGCAAAAGTGCCGGCGTAGTATCGGCTAGCGTTATCTGAACGATCTACTAAAACTATCAGGGAGTTTTCGTAGACCGATTTCCCACCTCCGCTACGCCCTCCGGAACGAAGACGCCAC
This sequence comes from Ixodes persulcatus, assembly GCA_013358835.2. Lineage (NCBI taxonomy): Eukaryota > Metazoa > Arthropoda > Arachnida > Ixodida > Ixodidae > Ixodes > Ixodes persulcatus. Next base: position 286,511 of record JABSTQ010011336.1, on the reverse strand, counting down.
TACTGCGCACGCGCAGCGCTAGCCTTGCCTGCAGAGTCTCGGATGGGAAGCATTCAAAATGCCGAAAATTAAAGTTGACGCATTATCGAAACGCCGAAAATCGAAACACCGAAATATTAAGAAGTCCAGAAAACAAAACGGCGAAAAATCAAGATGCCAAAAGATAAAAGGGCCGAAAATCCAATTGGCCGAACCATAGCACCAAAGATTGAAAATTCCATTTCATACTCGTGTTTCATTTCATGAATTCCATTACATCCAAATAACTCTTACATTTGATACATGTGTTTCATTTCAAACTCGGCACGTAAACTCCGGGTCACTAGTTGTGTGCAGTGCAGGCGAAGGCAACTCGAGGCGAAAAGAGAAAGGGCTAGCACTAGGAAGGCGGGACGGGACGGGAGGGGAGGGCGGAGGGAGGCGGGGAGGGCTTGGGAGGGCACAATAGTCCGTTGCAACTCAAGAAGGCAGGGCGAGGGCAAGGAAGCCGGGGAGGAGGAAGCAGACGGAACGCTGGAGAGAGGAGGAGGTTTCTCCCTCTCCTCTCCAGTGTTCCGTCTGCTTCCTCCTTTCCGGCCTTCCTCTCCCTCGCCCTACCTTCTTGAGCTTTCTCTCCTCCTCCCCAGCCTTCCTAGTGCCTGCCTTTCCTCCCCTTGCCTGGCGTTGTCTTCGCCTGTACTGCACTGCAACTATAGCCCGTAGCAACTCAAGAAGATAGGGCGAGGGAAAGGAAGGCCGGGAGGAGGAAGCAGACGGAACGGTGGAGAGAGGAGGAGGTTTTTCCCTCTCCCCTCCAGTGTTCCGTCTGCTTCCTCCTTTCCGGCCTTCCTTTCCCTCGCCCTACCTTCTTGAGCTCTCTCCTCCTCCCCAGCCTTCCTAGTGCCTGCCTTTCCTCCCCTTGCCTGGCGTTGTCTTCGCCTGTACTGCACGCAACTATAGCCCGTAGCAACTCTAGAAGATATGGCGAGGGAAAGGAAGGCCGGGGAGGAGGAAGCAGACGGAACGCTGGAAAGAGGAGGAGGTTTTTCTCTCTCCCCTCCAGTGTTCCGTCTGCTTCCTCCTTTCCGGCCTTCCTTTCCCTCGCCCTACCTTCTTAAGCTCTCTCCTCCTCCCCAGCCTTCCTAGTGCCTGCCTTTCCTCCCCTTGCCTGGCGTTGTCTTCGCCTGTACTGCACGCAACTATAGCCCGTAGCAACTCAAGAAGATAGGGCGAGGGAAAGGAAGGCCGGGGAGGAGGAAGCAGACGGAACGGTGGAGAGAGGAGGTTTTTCCCTCTCCCCTCCAGTTTTCAGTCTGCTTCCTCCTTCCCGGCCTTCCTTTCCCTCGCCCTATCTTCTTGAGCTCTCTCCTCCTCCCCAGCCTTCCTAGTGCCTGCCTTTCCTCCCCTTGCCTGGCGTTGTCTTCGCCTGTACTGCACGCAACTATCCCGTAGCAACTCAAGAAGATAGGGCGAGGGAAAGGAAGGCCGGGGAGGAGAAAGCAGACGGAACGGTGGAGAGAGGAGGAGGTTTTTCCCTCTCCCCTCCAGTGTTCTGTCTGCTTCCTCCTTTCCGGCCTTCCTTTCCCTCGCCCTACCTTCTTGAGTTGCAACGGACTATAGTGACACAGAGTATAGACATTATCACGTCCTAAAACATGCGGCCGTGTCGTATAAACAACCTACCCGTTTTTAATCGTTTTTGTTTGTTTTTTAATATGCATAAATACACTTATATTTTGTTTTTTGCGCTACTTAATATTTTGTACAGTGACCTCGCTTCCTTCGTTTACTGTGATATCTGAGAAAAATAATGGCTCGTGAGAAAGCGAATGATGATTGAAGTTACCGAACCCTAAGCGTGACGAAGCGGAAGGGGTCACGAGGAGCAAGGGATGGAGACGGCGCTGCCCGCACAGTCACCAACAGCAGAAAAAAAAAAAAAAAAGGATTCACGCGCGGTGCACGTGAAAACAAGAAGCGCTAACCAAATTAATCCAGCCGCCGCAGTGTACCCGCACGCGAGGCAGCATTAATCAGTCGCCGCGGACTGGCGAATAATAGAATACGCTCGGTCCTCTCGCGCTTCCCCGCTGTCGCGACAAGTGTACCGTGGAATAAACCCGGGCAGAAAATCGAAGATGGGCGGCGGCAGCCTCGGTTCGGCCGCGTGGCTGAGTGCTGAGGGCCTTTCGGGGCCGCGTCAGCACCGTCGCATCGCTAACGCACGAGCGCGAGGCGCGGAAGAAAAAAAAAAAAAAAAAAAATCTCGGGGAAGCTTGTGAACGACGCGATCGAGCGGTTGGAAGAGAAAAATCGCTACAGCTCGTCATTTGCCGCGGAAAGACAGAAGGCAGTCACACCAGCGTATGAAGCTACGCGGGACAAGACTCGGGTTTGAATCGCGAACGCTAAGCTCGGCCGCTCGGCGTTGGCCCATCCGTCGACGACGCCAACGACGCGAGAGCTGGAAGAGCAGGAGCCGTTTTAGAGGCGGCGCGCCCCGCCAGGTGCCGCCACTGGCGCCCGACGTGCTCCCAGCATGCCTCGCGGCGCACAATGGGGCTCCTATTCAAACACCAGTAGCGGCGCGGCGGCAGTTTGGGCTACTGCCGGGCAGAGCTCCGAGTTGGCCGTCGTCCGCTGACTCAACACTCGCGCGCTTGCCACACTCGCTCCGGCGGCACTAGCGCCTCCCGACTCCACGGTGGACGCCGAGCTTGCGCGAAGTTGCCCCGCGCGAGCACTGGGACCCTGTTCTTCGAGCACTCCACTCCGACACAGGTGGGAGTCTCTCTCGGGCACGCTGCCCTGCCTGTTGTCTCGCGGGGACGTGTGTGTGTGTGTGACGTGTGTTTGTTTGCACAAAGAGAGCGTCCCCCCCACCTCCACTCTCTCGCGTGCGCGCTCTCACACCTCTCTCCCTTGGGCTGCTGCCGCTTTGCCGATTCCCCCGGTGGCGTCGGCAGGGCAAGAAAGGAAGCGCTAACAGGCCACACCGCCGCTGGTGTTGTAAAAGGGCCGGCGAGAGGGACGCCTTGACTACTGCGACCGCCAGGCCAGCGGTACACACCGAGGCGTCTGGACGCTTCGGTTGTGCCGCTTGCCTTGAACTCGGCGTTTGTTCGCGTCTGGCCCCTCGGCGGCTGAGAAAGGGATGCCAGGTGGTGGAGCCCGCTTTTCGCCTTTGTAGTTGCTTTTGAGTTTGTTTATTTTTGCACTCTAGAACTTCACTTTGTGCGTCGGTGCGATGGGGCCCGGTTGCGGCGACGGGTGTTTCCCAGGGTCGAGCAACTGCCAAACACTTCGGCGAACGCGGTCGTGGCGCTCGAGCGTGTCCTTCTCCAAGTTTGATTTCATTGTTTCGTGACATTTTGGTTGAGTGCATTTTGCTTAGTTGTCCTCGAGAACTTCCTCGAATCAGCTTCTGTGGCTGCGCGAGGAACTTCTCGTGGACACTGGCCCCTACCCTTTTTTGATGCCGCCTCTTAAGTTTTGATCTTTCTACAAATTTGCGATATCCGTGTTTTTTTATTTCTCCTTTCCCGCAATATAACGTGCCGAGTTGTTTTTATGCGTTCGTAGATTGCTTTTGTTTATCAGGTGTTGGAGCTTCTTTCCCTGCATACAATTAGGTTGAAGGTTTCACCGTATTGCTCTCCTGCAGAGTGGGGCAGACCGCTTATTAACCACATCCTTTCGGGACTTCTTCGCTTCGCACCTACTGCCTACTTACGTGTCAATTCAGTTCAACCTCGCACGGAAAATCCTCACAGCAAAGGCCTTTTGTACTTAAAGTGTCTTAGCGAATGGATTATCTAACTTCATGATCTATGCTATGGCGACGGCCACAACTCGATGAGACAAAGGTTTGTTGTGAAGGCTAAGAGTTGCATCAAATTTAATTGTAGTTTAAGCGGGCATAATTTTCGCGGACATGAGAATGACATAATAGAATTGATTCAGTGGATCGAATTGGTGCTGCGCTAACTTGTAGATGATCGTGCATCTGTAACCTCTCTGGCCTGCGTAAATGTTGTCCTACATTACGATGAAACTGCTGACAATTCTCTGGATCTTCGGTCAAGAAAATCTGCCTGCTTTATCCGTTCACTACACACGACTATCGCAACTTCGACAATGAAATATACTACTACTACAAATAATAATAATAATAATTGTGTTATGTGTATGTTTAGACAGTCGGAAGTTAGAATGGGCGTCTGGTGTCTCAGCTGTAGATAAGAAATTTAGCCAGTGCAGTGCAACCGCTAGCATAGGGTCTTGAACGTCTTTAACAATGACACTGCTTCGTTCATAGCCTTTACAGTGCAGGAGAAAGCCACGACATACGGCCTTTCTCTACAGCCTATAAGCTAGAGATGGCACTTCGCTATTCCATTTGAAGCAGTGTTCGCACACACCTACTTTTTTGTCTTTGACTCAAAGCAATGATCCTATTTTGTAGTTTAATTGGAGTTCGTTTGGCTGTTTCAACATACGTCATACTGTGTCTACAACATTTTTGTGCCTCGAAATAGACCAATCTCACTAAGCGTTCCGCGCATGCGTGACGCCGCCATAACTGTAGTTCATGGGAGGCAGGCGCCAGCAACGTTCCTATAGTAAGTTACGGCTCAAGAAGGTAGGGCGAGGGAAAGGAAGGCTGGAGAGGGAGAAGCAGACGGAACGCTAGAGAGCAGGGGGGGGGGGGGAACCTCCTCCTCTCTCCAGCTTTCCGTCTGCTTCCTCCTCCCCGGCCTTCCTTTCCCTCGCCCTACCTTCTTGAGATGTAACCAACTATAGGTCCAAGTCAGCTGAGAAGTTCGGTGGCGCTCGTTGCACTATCAGGCTGCCTTATGGACCGAAGCGGCGGAACCGGTGAAACGATGGGTGCACATTATTTTATACCTGAGGTGGAAAGGGATTCTATCGTGGTTTTATGGTAAACATAAAATTTGCGCAAGATCCCAAATATATTTAATCTTAACGGACGTCTTGCTGAAAGTGCCAGTGAAGTCGCAGACTTACCTTGGTCAGCCGGACGTACAACCGTCATGAATAGCAGTGTAACAGGCTTGGTGGCTCAAATATTCCCTACTCATCGCGAATATAGGTATACATATTCGCATATAATTTGCCCCACTGTACCTACTTTTCTACTGCTTTGTGTAAAAAGAAATGTAGTAGTAGCGATTACACGATTTCGTCTCGCTTTTGTGTACAGAATTCTGCTAAAGCTCATAGAACTTGTCATTTTAAGGGCAACACGGGATTATTGGTTAAATTAATAAAAAGAGCGAGCAACGCGGGTATTGTTTTAATTAGTAGAATACTTGAACTTGCGCCCCAATATCCGAGTACAAAAAAACAATGATATACATGTATAGAAAGTCATAAATTACACGGAATCAAAATATAATATCGTCTGGCAATGGGCAAAAATGCTGGCGTGGAAGGTACACTTTGCAGCGCTGTAACTTCGAATCTAGTGACAAAACGTCAAAGGAGCCATGTGTGCGCATTTTTGACGCGAAATATATGACCTGCACAATACTGTACATATATCGCTCAGTGACAGCAGTTCCCATGATAAGTGAAAAATATTTGAGATTTCTGATATTTGTAGTTTGCGTAGTAGGTGTCACCAAAAATGACATAAACAAAAACTTCAAACATCGAATTTTTCTCTTTAAATAATATGTTAATCTTTTTTTTTTTTTTTGCGAAATATATTTTGATTACGTTCCCTACACATGTAGAGGAGTAACACATAAAAAAAATAACAAAAACAAAAAAAAAATATGTTCGGTCTCGCGTGGATGATCTTATCTGAACAGAGCCTGCAGGGTTTGGGGTACTTGACTTGAAGAAGGCGCGGCAGGTGCCATGCCTACCATACCTGAGCCCTCCGCATGCAATTCTTTATTTTGCGTATATATATATTTTTTTAACATCAATACCGGATATCGCGACTACGGCGCCTAGTGAAACGACACGTCCAATGTGTAGATTAAAGGCAAAACCACCAGATGTTATTTTTTTGCGGTGTGACTAGGTAGAAAAAGCTATTTTCGCTCGTTTGTCTGGAAAATATAATCTTGTTACATGCGCCAGTGATCACAGTTCTTCTCTACTGGGGCTGCATAAAATTTCACTGTAATTTTGCTTTGTTTCCATTTGCTGCTTGAAAATGCAGCATTCTATAGTGTCACTGAAGTCGGAACAAATTACACAATGCGGAAGTAACTTCGAAAGTAATTAAATTACATTTCGAAGTATTTTTATTCTATTCAAGATACTTTTCAAGGAAAGTAACTTGATTAGTATTCTAAATACTTTATGAAGCAGGTATTTAGTAACTTAAATATGTATGTCGAGTATCCTGTCCATCAATGATTTTATACCCGGAAATGATTGGACCTTTTCATGAGCAGTCCGGCGAGTACGCTTTGCCGGAGAGCCGATCGGAGGCCAATCAATGGGGACTCAGGAAAGGAGAGCCTATCGAATGATGAGGAAATGTCCGAACAGTGCACTGTATGAAATCTGGCGCGTCTGCAAAACCCGCCAAGCACTGGGAAAAGCCGCTCGCACCAATAGGAAGCTCGGCGAATGAATGTAAACCTCTGGACAAAAATAGAAAGAAAAAAAAGGTCTGCGCTGTGACACTGAAACGTGATGCTCACTGGTGGACCAATCGCTGCGATCTGTGTCCAGCGAATGACGGGGCGTAAAATGACGGTGACTCAAAAACGTCATCTGCGCAGGAGCAATCGGCGAGAAAGCGACGCTCATTCTCCTTGTCCGCGTTTTCAAGCCAACCTTCCACTGGACGCGCTCCGCGGATTGCAGTGATTGGTTCACCGCGTGCTCTGTGGGGAAAGCAGACGAGCAGGCAGTTTCTTAACTGCACACCGGAAATGCATTCTCGGTATTCACCTTCCAGGTGTTCCAGCGCCAGCTTTCTGACCGAGCGTTTATCGGTTATATTCTTCTGCAAAATCTGAGAGCTTGTCACTGAACGCGACACTCCTCGTGCTCAGTGCGACAAAATGCTGAGAAATCGAAGCTCGAGCGAGCACCAGACTCCCGAGAATATTTTTTTTTTTTGCACCGAGCGTTCTGCCAGCCCAGATTACTGCTTTGGAACCTATCTGTCCAGTGAAGGCCAAGTGCGCACTGTAGATACCCGCTCGCGCTCTGTCTACTCAGCGGCTCCCGGCATGGAAGGCGTCCGCGAGTCTCGGAGAAGCTCGAGCTGTAGCTTTGCCACGGCTGAATGTCTCGTGCCGATATCGGTCGGGTGTGCGTTTACGCGGCCGCGGGAGGGGGGGTCTCGCCGTGGACCCTTGTCCAAGCCTGCTAAGCCGGATTCTGGAGCTTTTCCGAGAGTATACCGAGCTCCTCTCGGCGCACAATGATCTAGGGCGACGCTGTTTGCCCGCCTGCTTGTCCCGGCTATAGCGAGGGTCCGTTTATTGGAGCCTAATCCGCGTTTGATCTACGATCGTCCGCTAAGCCCCGGATTTTTCCGGAGAAGGCGCGGCGGCTCTTATAGCCCCCGATTGGGCACGCAGCGCAGCTCACTAATGGGAAATTGTGACACTCGTTGCTGCAACCTGCTAAACCGTCGGCGCCGCGAGATTCTGCGCCGTCGCGCATGTAGCCACAAGCCCTCAACGCCCGATTGTGCTCCGTTTAACCAGTGGGCGCAAAGGCAGTTATAGCCGACTCCATAGTACGGTCAAGCGGGAACTTCTTCGCGGTTCGTCCGCTTGGCTCTCCTTCTGACAAGCGGGCGCAATGATACGTTTACATTTTTCTCTTCTCGAGGATGTCTTTGCAAATAAGTTTGGCAGAAGTATCCCTTCGCTGCAATGGTTACCGTACAGCTAGCCTAACGCTGTTACTTTTCTGTTTCAACGGATCGTGTTTTTTTCGGCTAGGGTAACTTGCTCAAGGCAAGACGCACAAAGCGAAAAGCAAACGCGTTACGACTCAGAGAACGATATATACAGATAGTTTCACCGCCGCAGCACATGTCTTGTATACGTAAAGCGTCTCTATATATAGTTACTTTTTCAAGTGAAGGAACAATTGTAACGCGTTTTCGTTACCTTTTGATGAAGTAACGAGCAAGGGTACTTAGTTTCTTCTGGAGGGGAACGTGTACGACACAAGTGCCCAACCTCCAGTCGGCGACAGGTTAAGAATTCAAGGGACGCTCCTCCCACCTCATCTCCAACGTTCGCTCTGCTACAGTGGAAACAAGTCGGAGGAGCTTCCCCTGAATTCTTAATCTGTCACCGACTGTAGTTTTCACCCCAGCGATGTGCCTGTAATTTGCACGACGAGAAAGCGTTAGACAGACCATAAAAAGGTATGCACAGGGTGTGTTAGTATAGCCATAGTTAATCCCCGAATGAACGCGTTAAAAAGCGCGGAACTATGAACTACGAGAAATACTGGAAGCGGCTGCCGCTTTATAAAAACGACACTTTCGGAATAACGAGAAAATAACGTGTACTTTTCCAGCTGATGGAACGCGTTTGAATTGCGAAACGAGTAACCAAAAAACGCAGTCTGAGTTGCGACATTAAACAATGCAAAACGTCACGCTTGCATTGCTTAATGTCACAACTCATACTGCGTTTTTTGGTCTAAACCAGACATGTACAAATTACTCAAAAAAGGTAGTTAAGTTAAGTTACTGAGTACCGACGCCAAAAGTAATTGGAGTAGAGTAGAAATTACACATTTGTAATAGTAATTGAGTAAACTACTAACTACTGTAAAAAAGTAGCGAGTTACTTTGAAGTTACTTTCGAAGTTACTTTTTTATATTTTGGTTGTAGCAAAATGAACAGCAGTTTTGATTCGTGAAAAACCCTGCGAGCCTGAAATAAATGCAGTCATTTTATGACTTGCATTTTCACCAAAATAGTTTATTCGCTCGCAGAAACAATTTACTTTCAAAGTTATTGATAGGAGAGTTTTTGCCTTTTCCTAATGACGACGTCCCTAGCTCAGCTAAAGAGACGTTCCACCGACGTGCTGGATGGAACGGCAGCGTTGAGTTTGAGAAACAGGCTGTGCACGGTCGGGTAAGCGAGTGTTGGCATCTTAGGTGTCCATGACGAAACATGTGAGGTTTGCCTCGTTTGGGGGGGTTGTATAACAAACTGTCCTCCTTTTGTCTTTTTTCTTCGGCAAGTTGAGATTGTTATGACTGGCCCTCTTTATTCCCACGACGTTCGGAGAGTACGCTGAGCGAGTGCACTTGACCGTCAAGGGTTCAAGTCTCACGCCACGACGATGAGATCATCCGGACGACTGCGCGTATCGTTGCAATACTAGTGCTACGCTACCAAAAAAAAAAAAAAAAAGTTTTTTTTTTTTTTTAAATATAACAGAAGATAAAACGAAGTATACTTCGCCGCTGACGCCGGGTCCAATAAAAGGAACACCCAAGGGTGACTCGCAACCCTCGCCGGCGACTACGGTATGCTGACGCGCCTGACACGCCTGACAAGTAAATCGTTTTCAACAAAGAGGAGGTCTCCCTATCGTGGAAGGTCGGAAGGGCTCGAAGGATTACGTGAACAAGCATTGACGCTTGTACAGTTGCAGCTGGAAGCGGGAATGTGCTCCCATGAGCGGATTATCCGTGTCTGCGTTTCTGTGCGGTGGAGTCCGGCTGTGCAAGCGAGTATTCGCTGACGACGAGGCGACGATGGGAACAGGCGCCCAGCTGCGAGGTCATGCCAGTGGCGCCTCCTGTAGAACCCCCAAACCGCCTGAGTCAGAACTCACAAAGGGCAGGCAACATGAAAACAACAACCTTCGGAGTGCCCCCGTCTTTGCTTGCACGGTTGCAGCTGAAGGCGCGGCGCCTGCGTGCATTACCGGATTAGGTCAATACCCGACCAAGGCTTGTTAAGCATCTCTTAATGCGTTCGTGCGCGTCGGTGTTATGCTTTGGCTGCTCATCACCGCCTTGGCCCAAGGACGCTTGTGATGCATTCTCTACGGCTGCGAGGGGGCCCCTTGTTCGGGAAGGCCGCTTCATCTGCCGGCGATTTCAAAAGTAGTTAGTAATTTGAGTAGAAGTTACCTGAAAAATGTAGTTAAAGTAAACTACTAATTACCCAAATAAAGTTGTAATTGAAAGTTACCAAGTTACTCGGAAAAGTAGTTAAACTACAGTAGTTTGAGTAGAGTAGTTGAACTACGTCCAAGTCTGGTCTAAACATATGTTTCGGCATCGTCGTTCGCTGAGCTGCCTCCGTAAGTTGCGGTGATTGGCTCTCCGAGTGTTGTGCGGGAAAGTAGACGAACGGGCTTTTTTTTAGAGTGCAGAGTATTCCCGCAAAAAGAAAAGGGGGAGGGGGGGGGGGCGGCTCTCACAAGAGCTTTGCGGGAAAGCAGACGCACTGGATTTCTTGTAGTATATTTACAGTACGTGCTTCGATTGCTCTGACCCCGCGCAAATTGCGTTTCCCAGTAAAGATACCTTTGCTTTTTTATTCTTTTTTTGCTCTTCGGCATTTGCTGAATATCGACGAGCAGTTAGATTTAAATCATCTTGATAAAAATCGAGGTGATTTAAATCGTGATTTAAATCACACCTGTTTTTCTGTGATGACTTAAATCAAACTTTTCCCTCAAAAATAATCCTGTGAATAGATATTTTCGTTGCCGTTTGTTTATTATAATTCACTCTTTCTGTGGGCATTTGTTTTGTATATAAATAAAGAATAATGAAGCAATAAATATACACCCACGCGCGGCCTTGACGTCAGGCCGCTGCAGTGGCGCTGCGATGGGCAGGGCGCATGCGCAAAGGCTCCACTTGACGCGAATCTGGTTTCTGCGCAGGCGCAGTGCCCACACCTCGTTCGGGAACTGCGCGTTTGCCCACACCTCGTGGGGGCTTGTTTGGAAACTGCGCGTTGGCCTATATATGGATATATCTGATGTACACGAGCAAAAAACGGTGCCTTTCTTGGAAAATAAGAACGTTAAGCTTTTCTTTCTGCCTTCCACTCTGTTAGTCAGCTACGAAATGTGGTATTGCGAGCAAATCATAAGGCAAAAGAAAAAAAAGTGAAAGCCGTTTACAACTCCCTGTAACGCCGAATTGGAGCGCAGCTCTTGAGGAGGAGGAGGGAAGGGTAATTAGGGGAGGGTATACCCCTCCTCCTCCCCTCATTCTTCAATCTCCTCCGGGGGGGGGGGGGGTCGTGATCTATGACCTCGGGGGGGGGGGGAGGGGGCAGGTGACCCCTCAGGTCACGTCACCCCCCGGGGTCACGTGACCTCGGGGGAGGGGAGGGGGGTCACGTGACCCTCGGGGGCACGTGACCTCAGGGGGGTCAATATAAAGCTCGCACACTAGTGACCTGCTGTCCAAATAGCTATCAGAGGTTACTTGTTTTCCAGGTTTGGAGACGGACTTTGTCTTTTGGTGTATAGGGAGTGTATAGACCAACACGCGGCCCTGACGTCACGTAGCTGTGGTGGCGCTGTCGACGGCACGGCGCATGAGCAGGCGTTTCACTCCTCCCGAATTCGGTTTCTGCGCACGCGCAATGCCCACACCTGGTGTGGGCAAACGCGGGCTTGTTTGTAAATAGCGTGTCGGTCTATACAGGTGGCCGTATTTTCGCTCGCCGCCGTGACGGCGTTTTGTTTTAGATACTTTTTTTTTTTTTTCGCAGTACGTGTTGAATTGCGCTTTTTCTCCGTGAACGGAGATATATCTATCCCACGGCGGGTCGTTGCCCTCGGAGCTTGCCCCCTGACCCGGGGGTGTCCGGAAAGGCGAACCCACGCGGGCACTCGGAGCGAGAAAGTGCTCTCGTCAAACGGCTGGCACGTCATTCCATAAACTAGACCGAGCACTGTGGCCGCGTCTCGAGCTCGAACAACGTCGTCGGAAACCTCGGATCATGTTCGGGTGGTTCGAGACGCTGGCTGGAGTGACTCTGAGAGCAACTGAGGTTTGTGCGCCGGCATGCACACAGCACCGTCAGAACCCTCGTGAAGTGGCTTTCCGATTCGAGGGTGAATAGCAAGGGCCTTCCGCTACGCTTGCGTTCGCGTGGCCCATGTGCGCTGTGGCTGGCATGTCCTCCTTTTTCTGTTTTCTTTTTTTCTTTTTTTTACCATCCTAATGCTCACGCTTGGTGCTGAGAAGACCGTTTTTCCTCGTCAGGCACGTTTTAACGATTCTCGCCGAGACGATTTTGAATCGGCCTGTATCTTCTCCGGCTCATAGACAAACCAGAGTTCGTTTCTTTCAATGTTTAAGCTTGAGTCGACTTGACTATTGTTGACCCTACGAGAGCGTGGTGTTTTCTGTCCGATTGTTCGGGAGTGCGTCAGGATCCGTACCCAATGGGATTCTAACTAGACCCTGATTTGGATGGGACGGGTTTCGGCGCACTGTCGTAACCCCTGACCGGACGGGGCACCGTTGAGTTTGAACGGTCCCGAGTGGCCACGTGATATACGTTCACAGCGCTGGATTGACTGGGATGGCTCGTAGCGTCCGCTGCGGCTCATCGTAAGACGAAATGGAGTATATAGACCGATGAAGAACTGAAAATGCATGTTTAATCACGCGAACTTGTGTCTACAAACTAAAACATAAAGGTGCCGTTCATTCTGTGACGGCGACAAAAGGGCGACTGACCCGATGCTGGAAGCCACGGCCTCTTTAACACAGGTAATGTCGTCGAGAACGTTAGATAAGAATTCACAACTTTCACTACCTATAGGGGGCACACTGCTGCCTGTCAAAATGGCTGTCATTTGATGGTCGTCTTAGAGCATTTGTACTGGGTCTGTGAGGCGTAAGTAATTCTAGTTTTGTAAAATACGACCGATATAGCACTTTTCCACAAGGGCGTAGCCATCTTGAATGTCGTCGCTTCTGGTATGTGTTAAAACATCGTGTTGATCTCACCACGCCACTGGAAGGTGTTCCCGAAAAATGCGTGGTTGTCACGCAGTTTTTGCCTTATACTTATGTTTTCTCTCATATTTTAGGTTGAAATGTCTTTTTTTTTTTTTCCGTCCCGCATACCAGATATGGGACCCACGTGACTGAGAACGAAAGGAAACGGAAAACGTCTATAAGGACCTTATTTCATACTTCTACCTCGGGAACGTGTAAGCAAGCATCTCCATTGTGAAGCCGATCATCCAGGAGCTAGGGAGCGTGATTCTCACACCGCGGTACCACCATCGCTGAAAGTTGCGAATGCGTAAAACTTTCAGGATTTTACTGGAACGTTCCAGAAGAGTAGCAAAATATAAAATAAAGAAAAACTAGACTTGTTGAAATCCCGCTTCTCCGCGTGGCAGCCGGAACACGCCTCAGCGTGGCACCCGGCACGCGGCATTCTCAGATAGATTCTCTGCTCATCGGGTGTGTCGCAGGTTGTCTAGCAGCGCGGAAAATCACCGAAATACACTTTACCGGCGCTTAAAGGACAGGAACACCTGTCTTGGGAGCACCCGGCAGGTCGTCCAAGCGATAGCCGCCCAGCTTTACGTCGACCGAAGTCGGGTCGAACCACAGGAAGTGGGCACGCTACACGACCTGCCCCAACCATGTCAACGTGGCGTGCGGGTGCGGTCCTTCAACTTCCGGGAACCCTGTTTGTCGAATGTCGAGCACTGAGCAGTCGATGACCGCTGCCTCCGTGTTTTACCCCTGCCAGGAAGTGACGAACGTTTTACCGTAGGGACTGGCAGCTCCCGTGTAGAGAACCCACCACGAACAAGAACATCAACTTCCGCTTTGTCAAGGTCTTCGACGAGATCAGTCTGAGAACCCCACAATGGATGTGCTGGACACAGTGCTTGACGGCTGCAAGTGCTACGTGCTTGCGTACGGCGCAGCGGACTCTGGCAAGACGTACACTATGCTGGACGCCTAGCCCGCATGCCTCTTGTTTGTCCCCCGCGAGGAAGTGGCGGTCTTCCGCCTTAGGAAGCGGTAGCTCACGTTCGGGGCACCAAACAGGGCCAACAAGAACATAAACTTCTACAAGGTCTTAGACGAGGTCAGGGACATTGGACAGCCTGTTCGATGGCTATAACTGCTCGGTTGCGTTGACGCTGCGGGAGTCTGGCAAGACGTATTCCATGCATGGGCGCCGATGATCGTCCGGGCGCCGTCTGGCACACGGGGAGCGAGCTGTATAGCCGCGAGTGGAGGAGCTGCACGTGGACGACCTGTGCTGCGAGTATGCAGAGGCAGACTCTTTGTTGGAGCTTCTTCACGAAGACAACCTGAACCGGACGCAGCACGCCACCGACACAGACCCGGAGTCGTCTAGATGACGCGATTTCTCAGACGTACGTGACCCAGGCGGAGTGTGTGTCGGGCATCTCGGCCTTCGATGCAAGCGAACATCGTCGTGGACGCACTCGCCAACAACAGGTTGGTGTGTAGCAACTGCTACGTGCTTGCGTATGGCGTCGCGGGCTCTGGCAAGATGTACACTATGCTGGGCGCCTAGACCACAACTACTACCTCATGTTCGTCCCCCGCGAGGAAGTGGCGATCTTCCACCTTGTACACGTGTGCGGAGGACCAAACAGGGTCAACAAAAACCTCGACTTCCTCTTCGACAAGGTCTTCGACGAAGCTTACACACTCTTTAAAGGGACTATGAAATTATTTCCATGTTTTCCTTAATTGTCATCTCAAATAAACCCTGAATGTCCACAGAACCCAAAACAGGAATCAGTTTTCGTTTGAGTGCGTTAGCCTTTAAAAAAAATAAAATAATGAGCAGTCACATGAGTCATGAATGTAGTCGTAACTATACATGGGTTGCACGTGACGTCATATCCTTCCTCCTTTCTGGTGGCCAAAACCTGCTGTTATACTTCGTTTCACCTTATGTGCGAGCGAAGGCAGAGCTGGAAGCGCGAGCACGAAAGCTCCTTGCCTTCAGGCTTTGCTCGAGCGCGCGAGCTGGGCAGAAACGCAAAAAGCGCTGGTCTCGCGCTTCTAGCTTTGGCTTCGCTCGCAGATAAAGTGAAACGAAGTGTAATGAAGCTGTGCTCACTCGTTTCCGCTCGCTCGCGACGCTCGTGTACTGCTCGTAGAATATGCACAGTAAAAGCTACGCTCGAGGAAGTTCGGCCACCAGAAAGGAGGACCAAATAACGTCAGTGCAACCTATGTATACTCTGTTTCATACTTAGCGTGCAACGCTGTCAAAGCTGCTGGCGCGAGCGTGGGGCTTGATCTCGTTGATCATTTGCACGCGTTCTCGCGCAAACAAAACCATAGATGAAGCCACGCGCTCGCGCCAGTAGCTTTGACAGCGTTGCACGCTAAGTATGAAACAGAGTATAGTATAATAGCTAGTGCCACTAAAAAAAAAAGGGGGGGGGGGGATTGGTGGCCGAGTGGGCTAGCGCACACCAGCTCGGAGCACGTGGAGCGAAGGCTCGCGCTGCAGAACCCAGGGGTCCTGGGCTCAATCCCCACCGGCTCTGCCCCACCCCTGCCCGTTTCGATCTGGATGAGCATCGTACCGGCGTGCGGTCGTGTATCACTACTGCGTGGTGCACGTTAAAGACCCCGGGCTAGCGGTTGTACTGCACTGGCTAAATTTGTCATCTACAGCTGAGAGACAAGTCGCCCGTTGAGGCAGACTAAGTTCAGGCTGTATAAACGTACCCACACCCCAGTTCTTTTTTTTTTTTTTTGCCGCTAAATAAGCTACCTTTTAGAGTAACGACAGTTACCCATCTTGTGGCTTAAAATCATGGTTTACAGTTATCTGAACCTTTATCTGAAATCACAGGGAACGCTTTTTCGTCGTCCACAAATGTTTAAAGAGTTCGCAACAGATCTAAGCAATATTACATGAGCTTCCTAACACCGAATCTAATGCTTATGAAGTCGCACTCTTGAATCATGACGATCGGCAGTTCCGTCTGCCCTGCACAAGCAGCAAGATGGCTGCGCCCACAACAATATCGGGGAACAAAGTGCCGATACTCTGAGCGCAGCTCATTTAGTGGCTCTAGTCGTGGCATAGCGTTGCACCGGAACCGGAAATGCTCCCAGCCGCGTGAAGCATTATTTTTCAACTTTTACCTTGCCGAATTCTGAATTCACTTCGTGGCAGCATGTGCGCCAGGAGCGCCTGGGTACGGCTGTTCTGACTCGTAGCCAAAACGAGCTGTCATATCGTGCTGTTAATAGGAAGTTTCAGAATAAGGGGTCCCAGCATTAGGGGACCCCTAAGCCATGGGGGAACACTAGCGCAGCGATATTCGCACTCCTGCTTAGAGAGTATAGCTTTTCAATACGTAGCGTGACATGCTTGCGTTTCTCGCTTGCATCGCCAATACGGCTAACAAGTGAAATGAATAAACTGACAAATATAGAAAAACGTGATATCTTTGCGCTAAACAAACACTCTCTATTGCTCGTGTCCTAAAGATTGAACAAGTTAAAAACAAACTTTGTTTTATGGATCACAAATGTTTGGATATCTGAAGTCATGACCAAATCAATACGATTCAAACATATATATACGAGGGGCGTTCATAAAGTTCGTGTTATTGTCACGAAGGAAGAGAGATTCAGCAATCAAACTCGAGTAGGAGTTGAGACTTTCTCTACATGTTCGCCACCAAAAGTTACCCGCTTTTTTCAGCGATGCACCATATGCCGGAGGCCATTGTTATAGAACTCCTCGTTTTGAGTGTTCAGGAATCGCTCCACTTCAGCAATCACTTGGTCGCCGTCTTTGAAACGCTTTTCTCTTATTTGGCCACACTGGAAGCGTCTGCGCCAATTAACCAAAGTGACATAAACTGCGGCGTTGTCCCCGAACACCGCCACCAGCTTTGAATGAATCTCTTTGGCATTGCTTCCTTTCAAATGGAGAAAACGGATCACTGCATGTGCTTGGCACCGACGGGCGGTGCCATTCTTGTTTCGACTCCCTGGCGGCTTTCCGAGCTACTATAGCATGCGATGTTTATACTGTGCGGAAATTAGAGGGACGTGCGCTCATGCTGATGCCTGTTTTGTTCCGTTTTTTTTTCGATTTTGTGTGCCGATAATACGAACTTTATGAACGCCCCTCGTACGTATGCGCTTTCGTCGCTTTCCTTTTCACGAAAGCCTTCCTCTCCCTGGTTAGCTCTCCTTGTTGGACTTTTCGCAGTTTCGCCCAACTTTGCCTTGATCTTCTGCAATGCCCCGAAAGATGACCACCCCACTGTTTTGTGGTGATGTTTTTGAAGGCGATCATTAGCACACCGTCTAGCCTGTCCGACGTAGCTTCTACCAGATGTCAGTAGGATCCAGTACATCGCACCCGCTGTACAAGGCACGAACGGTCGCGCGGGCTGTTTTTGGAACGTGGCTAGTCAAGGTTTTTGCTTTAGAGCTTTTGAGCCAGTTGCGAGACGGCGCTTATGTGTGTCCTATGTGTTCCTTTCCTGTGTCCTCGTTCTTGTGCGAGATCAAGGCAAGACGAGCCACTAGAATTCGCCACGCACTGCACTCATGTGATTGCTGCGTATTTGCGCCAAACTGCGCCCAAGTGCTCGCTACATCCTGCTACGTTTTGACAAAATGTGGTGAAAATATAATAGCTGAGGACCCGCTGTGGATCGTTACGGTAGGCTTGTCCGATTTTTCACAACTTTCAATTATCGCCTTAAATAACGTACTATTCCATTTGACCTCTGTGTCAAACACTAACAGTACTCGGAAGTCGCGCCATATTCACTTGTTCGTAGTCTGTTCTGAAGGGTTAGGTAGTTAGGTTCGTCGGGGGCACTTCTCATCGCGCACTGGCGCACTGCAGTGAAGCGAAAACCGCAAAGTAGGCATCGCGTTTTTGCGCATCCCGCTTCGCCGCAGCGCAGCCACGTACTAAGGGGAAAGCACCTCCCCAGAACGAGGCGTTGCACACACAAGCTTCAAGAATATAAAAAAAGTATATATATATATATATATAATAACTTGGTAAATGCTGACTTTACAACTCTACCTTGCAGTGGAAAGAATATGAATAAAACTGTGGCTATTACATATGATAGACTACAATATTCTGATGATTTTTTGTTCAAATTTGATATTTAGCAAGGACACTCGTATATTGCGGAAATATTTAAATGGACTTCTTCATGATCTTATTTTTTTATCAACTCGCTGGTTTAGTTGTTACCCTTACATACGTTCCATCTGTGTGATGGAACAGTAAATGGAGTAAATTAAAACTAAATTAGCTGAAGGAGTGGGAAACTTGACAACCTTAGCGAGTTCTACTGGATTGTTCCTAAGGCCTATTTATTGCTCACATTCCGATTTTTGTTATCATAAAGTCATACATATCAACTGTAATTAACGTTAAATTTCAAATGGCAAAATTTGTTTTTATATGATGCAATGATTATAGTTTTATTCCAACCTTTAGGTCTTCAATAAAACTTCAACTTGGGTGCCCAATATTATTCTGTTCTAACATGATTTCCCTGGAATACACTATTTGGTTTACCCTTGGTTCGGGTTCGGGTTCACGGCTTTCGGTTCGGTTCCGGTTCAGTTCCGGGGAGAAAAAATAACGGTTCGAATCGGTTTGAACCGCTAAATTGATAATATATTTTCCGCGCTGTTTTGGGCAATAGGCACTTTTTCCACCGTGAAACGAGTAATTATATAGCTTTGTACCATTCGTGCAATCCACTTTTCTTTTCACGTACCAATAATATTTAAAAAAAATTATCTTTTTAATTTCGACGAAACAGTAAAAGAAAAGCTTGATTAACGTACAAAAGGTCGTGTTTATACACTCAACATCTAGTTGTTTACCTCAGTCGCATATATTTTATCTGAATCGAAAGGTTATCACGAAGTCTGGTAGGTCGCCTAAAATATCCGTGATTGGTACAACTTTGCGTGGCAGTATTAAAAGTTGAATCCTAATTGTGCTAACTCAAAATTTAATTACAGTGCATGCCATCATGGAGTGGGCACCTCATCGCCATATATATCGTGAAATCTAATTCGCGAAAGACGTTTCACAATATACATATATAACAAGAACTGAACTAAAAGCAATCATATTTTCAAAATGTCACGAAAGTTTTAGGGCGCGCCCTTGCAGTCTACCGTTTATAGAAACACTGATCGGCAATCACAACGTTTGTTTTCATGACCAAAATTGTTTACATTCAGCACGGCGATGTATGCGAATAATCATGCAGAAAAGAGTGATCCAAATAGTTCACTCTCATCTATAGACCTTTCCAATGTTTACAAAATCACAGTCCAGCGTGCGATCTTCACAGCCCAGCACGTGCGTGTTCGTCGCTTCGGAAAGCGAGCAAAGCACGCACCATACGCACGAACGCTCAAAATGGCACCGGCCACAAGCTCGTTTTTGGAAAGGTCTATACCCACCTTCGTACTCAGATCGAATCTGGCCTAATCTACCGCGTACTCAAGTGAACGTTTTCGACATAGCTTGGCTGTTGATGTTTGTTCTTGACAAGATGCCGGTATATTCAATTTGCAAATAAGCCCCGCACTTTGTTCATTGGTGATTTTTTTTGTTAAATGAACCAAAGTAGTATATTAATACTCTATTTGACATTGCAGCTACTTAATTGATTGGTCACTTTCTGAGGGTCTGCTGGCGCAACCATCATAGTTCCGCCACGCGCCCGGGTATACTTTGTTTTCGTCCAGCCCACAGACACATGAAATTGTTGTTCATCTCATAAAAAGAGGCAATAACATACTTCTATATCTTTGAGAAGTTAAATAATTGTTAGGAACACATAGTTATTTAAATCGGCTTCAAAATCAGACATTTGTTTAAGGCTCTCCCAAATCACTTTAGACGTGGCTATCGAGGATAAAAAACGCCGGAAAATATTTGCAGAGCATATTTTAGATAATCTGGAGGTGCATTTATTTATGACGTATATCTTTAAGGTGATCGGCCCTTTATTTATGTTGTCAAATCTTCAGTCAGTAATGAAATTATTTTTATTGTCACCAATAAATGTGACTGTAGGAAGTTCACATAACCGCTTCAGACCGACACGGGAGGTCGATATCTCGAGAATACGTCAGCTGTTGAGTCTTCGGAAACGTGATTTTTTGTTCGTTCTTTGGCGGTGGTCAGGATTGCCGTGTAGTTTGTTTAGTTCAGTGCTATTTTATTATGTCAATTGTAACCCTAAAAAAGGCCCCTAAACCTGTTTGGGTAACACAATAAAGCTTTCTGATCGAAAACACCGGGTCGCGGGGTATTCCCAAAAGGACCGTGTGCTCACATGATATATCTGAAGGCAAATTCACGAAATGTGCAGAGAGATAATAAATGTTATTCCTCTAAATAATTCCATATACACAGCGCCTTACTGCAAAAAGAAATACATAGAGATGCGTGTAATGATAATCCTAATTACGCATAAATAGCCCGAGGGTAAGCAATACATTTCTAATATAAATCGCATTTGGAGATTGGCTTGCACGAACTCGAACCTTCACCAAATACTGTCTCGGGGGAGGCTAATGTTATATTCGGTTTTACGTGGACTTGTTTTGTTCCCCACTTTACAACTCTGTGCTTTATCAGTCATGCGCGCTTTAGCATTTTATTAGGCTGTCGCAGATCATCGCGAGACTGTTTTATACACTGCACAACTTTACAATTTAGACATCCACTTTTTGCTAGTGTTGAGAACATCGCATCTCACCAGAAAACTGAACTGTTTAACATGGTTTGCACCTGACGTCATCGCAGTATATGCTGCTGGTCATTGCGATTTGTTCTTGCTGAGAATATCAAATCCGGGGGTGCAAAACGCACGCTGCAGAAGGTTCGCGCTCAGTGCAAGCCATGTATAGGGAGCATTCACTGGACGCCATATTTGTGAGTGCTGTTTAGAGCGCATGCTCTGAACGAGCTCACATCAATAGGCTGCTAAGACCGGCACTCTTGATGGTGCGAAATGCACGTTGCAAAAGAACTGTGAAAGCTCGCCATCAGCACGCGCTCAGCATTCGCGCACACAGCTATTAGCGGCGAGATCAGAGCCGTTCTGGGCGAGATGTTTTGATGGCGCCCTCCTATGGTTCCCCTTTGTGACGTCATTACCTTGCAAACAACAAGTTCGATGGTGTTTGTTATTAGCATGGTGGTAGCTTGAAATCATTGCGCTCTCGAAGAAACACTGCCAACACCGTCAAAATTAAAGTTCTTTCATTCCTCTTATTTCCGTCGATGATAAACCCCCTTTCCGACGTCATAGTCAGCGTTCGGCCAATCGTGGAAGGCCGACCACAGCGACGCTTTCGGTCGCGCACGGGGCTAATGGCCGCCAGTGAATACTCCCTATTTGAGAGACAGTTTATTCTTGCTTGGTGCAGCGTGGTGAGGAACGGCGCGAGCGTCTGGCACGACGAAAACGCGCTTCCTGGCAAGAGTGTTTCTGGAGTGTTTCTGGCAAGAGTGCCTATTCGTCTAGGGCACATCGCACCCGTCCAGTGCAGTAAACTCTTTCCACTTTGGTACACGGAAGGCTGGCGGGGAGAGAAGGGAGCGCCCCTCGCCCCTCTAGCTTTCCCTGTACCACGAACCGCACTGCACCGGTGCGATGCAGGACCAGACGAATTGGCCAGTTTCGGGACTACGCTTTCTGATCTCTACCGAAGATGCGGAGCAGAGGAATCTTTAGAACACAATATGTTTTAAAACTACCCCTCACCCCCTTCTCCAGCCTTCCCCCCCCCCCCCTTTTTTTTTTTTTTTTTTTTTTGGGTGATCTTCCAGAGAATACCTTCATTCCTGAGGGACTCCCTCTTCCATTTGGTGGTGTTAATTCGACAATTATATTGGTGTAAATTGTGAACAGTAATACTGCATATTTTTTTTCTTATTTCTTTTGCACCCCAAAATTGTGATGTTAGAACAAAATACGGGGGGGTCAAAGCTTGGGAAAGAACTTGATAACGACACTCCTGCGAGATTTAAAGCTTCTGTCAACGTTCGGCTGTCCCTTTGAGGCCAGTGAGATCGTTATTTTCAGGTATTCCTCCCGTACACACTTGTAGTTCTATTTATCGTCGGATTAATAGGTCACATTTAGTCGTTTCAATCTTTCTATTCTCGGGGACAACTTTCTGAGACAGTTCAGCAACAACGAAAACATGTTTGGGTGCCTCAATTATGTATGTATGTGTGCATGTAAAATGGGTAGTGCGACAATTTCTGAATTTTCAGTAAATACCGCTAAGAGCTAATCCCTGACGATGATAACTTGCAAAAACACCCATTAGTTTTCCTCTCCGCTCAATGGCAGACGCACAAAAAAAAAAAAATAAAGAAAAGAAGACAGCTTTTTCCTCCTCAACTCGCTATTAGAACTAGTGGTCACGCGAACTTACGCTAATAGACCCTTCCATAAATTCAGTCTGGACACCTCGATAGCTATCATCACCTAAGTGTGTATCATCTGTACATGCGAATGGCGGCCTTTCTATGGCTGGTGAAGGAAGAACTTGAAGACAGAAACCGATGCGGAGCCTGAGCATCTAGACTTATAAGCTTATATGCATTACGCATTTGAGGCTGTCATGCAAGTCTTTGGAATGCTCGGCTTCAGCACGCCCCATGACAGCTCATGACAATGAAATGTTAGTTTTAGTGAGAGGTTTACTCCACTATAAGCGCCTTGTGCAGAGCGGTAGTTTCTTGACACCATCGAAACTGAAGCAGATAGACAAATAACCGTTCAACGGAAAACACCCTAACTTTCGTACGCCTACCGTTGATGAAAAGGCACCAGATTTTATCCGCCATTAGCATACAGCAATTTGAACTGCTATTTCAGACACTAGATGGCACTGAATTTGTGAAAGGGTCTATTATATACCGTCAGAGTTCATCATGATCATGCACTGGGGTCGACAACGAATAAAACGTGGGTCAAGCTGCAAACATTGTTAGAGTTGGGCTATTCTCATCTTTGATTGAACAGGAGCCATTACCCGAATGTACACCGTGCCCGAATGTTTGGCGATGCGGATTGTCATGAACCCGAACATTCGACTCGGGCTCTCGGACTCTGAAACCATTTGCCAACACCGTCAAAATTGAACTTCTTACATTCCTCTTATTTACGTCGATGAGAAATCCTTTGCTGACGTCATGGTCAGCGTTGGGCGAATCGTGGAAGGTCGACCACAGCGTCGCATTCGATGGCGCGCGTCGCCTGCTTCTGAGCACGTTCTGGCGGTAAGCTTCCACAGCGCTTCCAACATGCACATTGCACACCATCAAGAGTGTTTGCAATACGAGCTGCGAGGAGGTGACGAACGCGTTGATCGTCTGCAAACGTCTCTGCCTTTCCGTCTGCTTTCCTCCTCCCTGCGCGAAAACGCATCGCATGTGCACTTGCTACCAATCTCCGCGGGAGGCGTACGCCATTGAATTGCAAACGGTCCCCACGGTTTGTGATGGACCCTCTCATCGATCGGTTTTCTATAGACCTTTTTCACAAGGGCAGATTGAATTGTCGTCACTTCCAGTATGGGCGAAAACATTGTTTTGCCGTCGCCACGCCAGTAGAAGACACTTAGGAGATAAGCGTGACCGTCACACATTATCGTTTTGCCTCCCCTCTAGTTTTTTACTATTTGCAGGTTGAAACGTTCTGATATTTTTTCGTCGCTCATACCGGATATGCCTACTTGGCGGTCGGGGGCGAGAATAAGCGGAAAAGGTCTATAGCCTCCCAACTTAGGCAGCGCCATCTCGCGGTGCACACGAGCGTTAGAGGAGGAGGAGGACACGATGGCCTCGGGGAGCTCTACCGACAGGCATATAGTGTACAGGAGGCATTGCTCGAATAAACCATTCTCGAAAATCCCAGAAAACTCCGCAGCGAGTGGAATTGTGGGGCCGTTCCGATGTACGTTTGTACCGACTCGCACGCTTCGTATTTCCTGGTGGCGGCACGATTCATTCGTTGTCTTATTATTAGAAGCTTAGAACGCACAAAACATAAAGCGAACACAAAAGGCGGTCATCACTTGCTCTGCTTAATGCATCAAGCAGACGCTGGGGCGCCACATATTTCCGGAAAGGTCTAGTCTGCGTTAGGGGCGAACGATAACCCAAAACGTGGTTTGGGTTCGGCGCATGCGCAGTGATGAGCCCCTAGTTCTTAGAGACCCCCTGACGTTGCGACCCCCTATTCTGATGGTATATTCGGCTGGTCGCTTTCCAGCGTTTTGGAGCGCTCTGAAAAGCCGGTGCCCATTCGATTGGTCGAGGGCGGGCGCTCGAACTATAATCGTGTGGTGCTTTCAGAGCGCTCTCAGGTTTTCGGATCACGCCGTCCTCTAAATCATAGCGCTGTGAGGCTCTCTGACTTCGAAGTGGGAGGTGGGAGCAGTGGAGCGCGTGCCTGTGAGTGCACCAACGGAGAGAGACTTCTCATTGGCGGGTATTAATTTAAGAGAGGCGAACCCAGTCTGGATCTGTCCGAGTTGACGTTATTATGTTTCTTCTACACAGCAACCCAGAGCCGTGTATAGAGAGGGTTTGGTCGATGGGAGGCGCGGGCAGAGGCAGGGCGTGCACCAGAATCGGAAATGGGGCTTGGCATGCTCTCTTGGCCAACCAGAAGCCGAAAAGAATCCCCTAGCGGTGGTAGCGAGAAACAGTTTTAATCATAGGTATATGGTTTTAATAAGCGCGTAAGAGTTAAATGTAGGAACCCTTCATGGTTGAAAATAGGGTGCACGTGATGCTTCGATCATGATCAGGCAGAAAGATGTAAGAAACAAATTTGCCGCTCGAACTCTGTTTTGCTCGGACAGAGTGTGACCGCTCGGACGGCAGATTGCCGGTCCTCGGCGCCTGGCGAACGTATTATGTCGACCGTTCCGCTATGTCGCACTCTTTCACTATGATTTTGGATGACCGTGATTGAAACATCAGGTCCACCATATATTCTATCACGGAGAGTTACTCCGACGCTCTTATTAATTTCGTTTCTCGCGACCACCGCCAGGGTATTATTTCCGGCTTCTGGTTGGCCACATTCAAATTTGTGAAGACGCCCTGGAACACGCCCAGCACGCTTTCCGCCAATGGCGCCTCCTCCTTTGTCTCCTATACTTCCCAATTAATGGCCAAACTCTCTACACATACTGCTCTGCAGCAATCTCGACAAGTGAAACGTTGCGTGTGTGTGCGTTTTCTTTTTCTCGACAGTTGGCACTGAGTTATTTTAAGTATATGGTTCCGAGCATGCAGTTCAGGGTTCGTGTTTAAAACTGAACCGGTTGGAGGTGTTGCCATTATTGAATATTGTAATATTTTCCCAGTGGTACTACTCGCGCCTTATCACATAGACACGAGTATTTTGTTGCGGCGAGTGAGCGCCTTTCCTGTCCCACGTTTTTATTGTTTGTCCTAAATAAACACACACAATGTTATTAGTCCGTCCTTTGTCAAGTTTATGTTTATAAAATATGCGTCTGCTTGAAGTGGGTTTTACAAACCAAAGAGGAAAATAAATATAAATTTCCTTCTCTTTTAGCGCATATACTGCACAGAATGTCAGTGTCACGGACTCCCAAGACGATCTAATAATTGCGAAAAACTTTGGAGCGATGCGAAGTGTCTCTGGAAGGATCATCGCTTATTTTATAAATACTATAAAACAGAGTACAATCAAATTACGTTCACCGTATTCTTACACGAAGAGTTCTTTGTAGAAAGGTAAGCAGACGGCTTATAGGATACCATCCAGATGCTTTTTTTTTTAATGTTATTCATGTTTGATTTTTTTATGTAAAATGAGTGCGCGGATTGAGATCCGGATGCGGTTCCGAATTTTGCGAATGCGGTTCAGATGTGGATACGAAGTCTGCGGATGCGGATCGGATGGGGATACAGTTATTTAAGAACAAGGCGGATGGGGATCGGATGCGGATGATCAAACGGCTATCCGCGCAGGGTTCTACGAAACCTATCTTGCGTGTGAACTTCAGCTGGACCCGCTGTCGATCGCTCCGATGCGATCGGCAGCACCACTCTGCGCATGTGTGTGCGCTTACATAAATATTTCTTGATCTGTTCTTGAATGGTCCCTATTTTAACCACTTTCGTATTCGGAAGGGTGGTGACCGTGGACACAAACGATTTATTCTGCTAATTCATTGAACACTCCAAGCTCCCAAGCGTCCTCTATAGGGCAGGCCAAAAAGAAGAAGAAAAGGTGCCTGCAAGATCTTTTTCTTTTTTTTTCTTTAAATTAAGAATTAAGTTTAACAGATATGATGCCTCAGTAAGAATTGGAGTTCCCTGACACTTGAAGAACCGTGGGCCGACTTCCTTGAAACGGACTGTCATCTAGCGCAGAATAGCACTTTGGACCACAGCATCATCCCCCACCACGGTCTCGCACACTTGGGGCGGGGACAAAACCACCGCTTCACGGCGCTACCAGTATGATGAAGCTTTAATTACGTCTGGAAGCGTCAGGCCACACCGTCGACTGTCGTTCGTTGCATGTCATCAAGGGCCATATCTCTTGATGTTTTGTTTTGCACTATCGGGGCGGTTGCTAGCTTGATGGCCGCAGCGCTTCGCAGCTTGCATCATGTATGAAACGTTAATTAGTGCTGAAGGCCCGTACTCTGGGACAACTTGATGTATGCATGAAGTCAAAGTGTAGTCAAAGCTGTATGGTCATCGCGTACTTGTGCGTCGACTCTAACCGCAACTGCGCATGCGTGGTCTTCGCGTCTTTTGAAATGCTTCAGAACGTCTTTCCGTGGCATGTCCCAAGTGAGAGCTTGCGTGCAAGCTTTCACTGGCGTTCATCCCGAGCGCTCACGGGCGCCCGTAGCTTTGACTGCGGAACCTGAGAAAGTTGCTGCAACGCACATGTTATTTTGAGGGCCGCTCACGATCCCGTGTGCGCTGGCTCTTGAAGCGCCTCCTTCGCTCTCACTTGAGGTGGAACGGAGCATCCTACCCCTTCGGAGATCCCTCAGAAGGGTTCACGCAATGAGAGCGTGTATATGTATATACACGGCCAGAGGCGGGTCTAAGGGGTGGATATAGAGCGAGTGGTCGAAGCCCCCCAAGGGCAACTTTTTTTTTATATGTATAAAAAAATGACATACGCCAGCATTTTTTTTTTTTTTTTTTAAGGAAGAAGTATTTTGTTTTTGGTGAAATTGCAAATATGTTCAACAGAATAGATCTGGACAGTTCGCCCATGACGTCGCATCCATCCGTGACGTCCTGACCCGTCCTGACCCATAAATCCGCCTCTCTAGACGGCTTGGACTGACGTCACATTGGCGGTCATTGCGGTGACCTTGCTTACTGAGCCCGTCCGTACCTTCTGCAGCATACATTTAGCACTCCCCATTTTTTTTTTTTTTATCCGCAAGATTAAGTAGACCACCGGCGTGGCGCGATGACGTAGCGTGCTCGCCAAGTTTACCGTGCGCGCGCCTACCGCCACGCAATGACGAAAAGCGAGTGAAAATTTCGCGAGTTCTATTTTGCTTTGTCCGGAACTATAAACGCTACTTAATTCGCCAGTCATCTTCGCGTGCGTGCGTGGTCGCGTCGCTCGTCTGCCCCGAGCGGCCCCCTTTCTGCCCCGATGTTCCTTCTCGCGGTCGTCGCTGCTTGCAAGCGGCGGGGTGTCGGAGGGACAACCGGAGGCGCGCCGTCTCTCCGTCGCTGCCTGCTTTGGAGAAAAGCCGGCGTTGGCGGAGCCATTCTCGCGCACGCTTTTCTTGTGAGGCCCGCGAGCGTCGATCGATGCTCGCAAAATAAGCCCCGTGTCTGGAACCGCCGCCGAGCGCGGGCACGCCCGCCGGCCCTTCTCGTTATCCCGCGCCCCCGGTCGTCGCCCACTCGGTCGTCTCCCGCGGTCGGGGTCCCCGGCCGGATCCCCTGAGGGCCCACAACACGCGGCTCGGGTTGGGGGGCTCGTGCCCTTCCTGCACAGCGTGGCCAAGGGGGCGAACCTGCGGGGCCCAATTCGGCGATGCTGCGCTGGGAAAGAACCCCCCTTACCCCCTATGCGGGCAGGCAAAAGTTCCCGAGTCCATCTGTCGGACGAAAAATTGTAAAATGCTGTCGAAGGCTGGTTCACACGTTCGCGTCCGTTTGCGTTCGCGGCAACCGAAACGACGGCAACGGCAAAGTCGCCCGGTCAAGTGTTCGCCGTACACAACTTGGCGAGCGATGCGAGAGCTATACCTTCTTCCCGAAGCAATCATGAGTCACGGTTGTTTCGATGTTTCGGTCGTTTCTGTCGTTTCCGTTGGCTGGTCTGATACGTGCGCATTCTCGTGACATAAAATTAGATGTGTAGGTGTCAGTTTATGTTTTGTTTTATAGACAAATCACAAACGCTGCTTGAAGAAAAAAAAAGAAAAAAAAAGACACTTGAAGAGCTTTTGTATGAAAGCCGACTTTTCGCTCAGAGACGGCTCTTTTCCAGGCATTGAGTGCACTTTAAAAAGTCCCCAAGCAATACGTTTTATAAATCCCCCACCCCCTTTTTTTTTTCTCGTTTTACCGTGGGTATGGTAACCTGCAGGCTCCACCGCGAACCTTTTGCAGTTCTCTGTACGCGAGGACGCTATTTGCCATGTGTCTATACATTTGTGAGAGTAGTGACAATGACAGGAGAGTTGTACCGCGTTTGTGGCGCCCTTTGAACCGCAGCCGTACCACGTTGCAGCTGCATGCGGTCGCACACCGCCCCACACCTCGCGGAGTCGTGCCCCTTTCCGCGTGTCATCAAAGGGGCAGGCAAGCAATGTACTACGCACAGACGGTAGAGCGCGGGGAATAAACAGCCCTTCTGTCCCTCGATAGGCCACGAGAAAATAGGAAAATACGATACCAAGAATTATGGCGCCCGAGTAAGAATAGCGCGGACGTTAGTTGTGTCATAAAAATGGCGGTACCCGTGCTTCTCCAGCGGGGCACCGATTCGATCATAAAAATTGACGAGCCCATTGTATGTGTGTGGCTAAGCCGGCTGCATCGGCTCAAGAAGGATCGGCGGTCTGCTTGTTTCCTGTGCAGAGACAAGATTTCTTCCAAGTCCGATTTTTGTTGATGCTTTGGGCAGCCTATCCAGCCAATGATTTACGGAGTTGCAACTTTTCGTTTCTCTTCGCTCCCCGATCTCCGTAAAAGGGACGGCTTCTGTCGTAGATCGTCCGACCTTGTGGTGCTGTTGCCGCTTTGACAACCACGTACATTTGTGAGCACTCGTGGACTTCATATTACAAAGAAGCGGTAAAAAAAATTAAAAAGAAAGGTGAGCGCGTTTTTGTTTTTTTAAAAACCCAAGGGACGAGTCCCCAATTTTTTATATTTTTATTTTCTTTTGAGGATGACTGGTGATCATACATGTACGTAACGCGTTACAAGTAACGAGTTACTTGTACCTAGTTACTATTTTCGGTAATGAGTAACGTATTTAGTTACTTTTTTAGAAAAGGAACGAGTAACGGTATTTAGTTACTTTGAAGGCCAAGTAACGAGTAACGGTATCTCGTTACTTTTGAGGAGTAACGTGTACAACACCGCTTAAACGGCCTTGTTTTTATTCTAACCTGAGTATGCGTCTATTGTGACAAAGGCAGATGGGCAACCCGAAAAACAACTAACCAGTATGACAGTACAGCAACGTATATCGCTGAACACGTCAGTCAAACGGTTCGACTGACGTGTCCAGCGATAAACGTTGCTGTACTGAACTCTACAGCTGGGAATGTCCTTCACCCAGCGAGCACAATCAGGTTCGTTGGTTGAACCTTCTAGAAACGGGTACGGACCGAATGTAAACCCGGAGGTTGCAAACACGGGGAGGCACATAACCCATTACCCGCTGTCCTCAATGAAGGCGCAGTTCTCGAAGATTCACCAGCTCTTCCTGAAGCACAACACTGCCGTTCCTTCGAGCGCGTCGGTAGAACGACTCTTCAGCGTCGCCGGAGATGTATTTTCAAGGAAGCGGGGAAACATAACTGATGAAAACTTCTACAGGCAGCTGCTGCTGAAGGGCAATGACTACTAAAAAGAAAACAATAAACCATGAAACAAAAACAGTTGTGTATTTGGTCGTCAAAGTAACGTGGAAAGTAACTCGTTACTTTTGAGGTAACTCACGCGTTCCTTTTGAGAATCGGTAACGAGTAACGTATTTAGTTACTTTTTGAGCGAGTAACGAGTAACGGTATTTAGTTACTTTTTTTGGGTAACTTGTACATGTCTGCTGGTGATGTATGCACGGTTGTAAATTTTCTGGTCATGCTTTGTTTTCTGCTTCCTTTATTTTCTTTATCAAATCTTGCATTTAGCCAATTGCGCCCGACTAACCATGGACTGTACCCGGCGTTCATATACTGCAGTATACTCCGTGGGACTTGCGGGAATAAAAATATTTTGAACCCCGAGGAATGAAGGAAGGTGGCTTCGCCGCACGGCTTCTGTCAGAGTAAAACTTCATTCGTTCTTAATACTGCTTGATCACTGTTGGAAGATGCTGTTGCACTGTAGCTCTTGAGACACGAGGCTCGGGGGTTGGCCGGCCAGTCAGATGAAGACATGTTCGACGATTTCTGCCGTGAAGCAGGAATGCAGGAGCCTCTCCTATAGCAGTATGACGAGTGCTTCTGCACACTCCCAACCACTCGGGGACAGCTCCGCGAAGAGACGGTACTACAGTCAACTGGATTATGGGCTTCAACACGCGGTTCAATCTCTCCACCTGCCCATTTGCTTGGGAGTGGTAAAGCGACTACTTGACATGTCAGATACCATGAATCTTGGAGAACTCGACAGACTCTCTCGAGATGAACTGAGGACCATTGTCCGGTGACAATTTCTTCACGTAACCCTTCTCGGGCGAAGACCAACTTTGTCTGGCCATACGGTCCTTTGTAGCATCATCCTCACCGAATCCCCAGGGGTTTCAAGACGCCTGTCTTTTCATATGATGTTATTATGTTGCTGAGTGCCTTACACTTCAGAATGACATATTTGGAGCATTCCCTCCCAATATGACAGATGTTGTGTCTGTTTCCTGCTATCTGGCTATGTATGTCCTTGCTTGCAGCATCGCCGCCCCAGCCTGATGTACTCCCCCATAATTATTTAATATTCCACGTTTTAAATCTCGGTTTCGTTTCCCTGCACAATTTTAAAGATAGTTTCTTCGGCATTCAAACTTCATCGGTTTCCCAAACACTGACCTCACGACAGTTACTAAGAGCAATCAACCACCGGATCAGCTGCAGGATGCCTTTCCCAAGCGGGCCAGTGATCGCTGAGTCAAAATGTCACCCAGTATTTCGACCGGTAGCTGCATAGATGGCAGAAAAACACCGGACCATTTTGTTAATGCAGGTTCTCTCGACGCGAGCCTGCCGGTTTACTTTCTCCATCTTGGATGCACGCTCATGCTCTGTAGCTGGGGTGCCACTAATAGAAAAGTTAACACTTAAAGGGGCACTCAAGTGGTTTTTGAGTTCGTGTTTTGATGATCACAGCTGAATTTAGACCCCCTAAGTATCCCTAAAAACCAAAAAATATAGTCATACGGTGATTATTTCTTTAATAAAAATGTAATTGAAGGCCGCCAAACCTCGGATCCACCCGAAAACGAAACCACTCTCATTGGTCCTCGCACGCTTATCAAAAGGATCTCGGGCCAATGGCGTTGGACGACGTTCCGTCGCGCAGTGATCCCGAGGGAGCCGCACCGGCCGAACTTCTTTGTCATTCGAGCTTCGATCATGGCGGAGTTCTCTACGCTCGAGGACCTGACGCCGTTAGAGGTTGAAACTCTTCGGCGGACAGCCGACCTGGGGATGATTTCCTATGACGCCACTCCGACGTGCGATGTGGACGATAGCAGCGCTTCGGAGTCGTGTTCGGGTTCCGAGGACGGCGAAACGCAGACCTTTTCGGGCATTCTTCGATTTGCGGTTGGGGCAAGTCGTAACCGAACCAACGTTTGACATCGCAGCGTTACCTCTGGTACGTGATGTCAAACGATGTCGCCACGTTGCCTTTCGCCTCGGGAAGACGGGGGAAATGCTGGTTCAGACAGTGCAACGAGCGCGTACCTACGACTGCGTTTGTTGCGACCGGAACGACCGCTCTGCGCCGCGCGTACACACACCTGCAACCACTACAACAAGCGCAGCGGGTCGTCAGCACGGCGACCGCTTCTATACGCGGCCGTCAGCTGTTTCAGCGGCCCCTCTAAAAAGGGGACGCACTGCTACTCAATGCCGTAACCGAATATAGACAGACAGTTGTCTATAGCCTAAAGCTTTATTATTATTTTTTCTTGATAGGCTTGCAGGGTACAGTGGATGAAAAAAAGAAAATAAAAAGATGCAGTACGCCGTCTTGGACGATCACGACTCTAATACACGACATTGCAATAGTACAAATATCGCCACACGCCTTTTCTACGATTATAAAAGACAATGTAATCTTAGCAGCGATATAGCAACGTAGAAATATGATTTCGTGATCAGATAGACGTTGCGAGCGTTCAGGATTGCTAACACTAATCACTTCTCTCCGGTGATGAAAACGCTTGAAAATTCGCATCCTTTATACGGTACGCGCCAGTAATACCTTGAACTTGAGCACACGCATGAAATGCGCCAAATAAGAAATCCGGGCGATGTTCGAGGACACAAATGCTTAGAAAGCACCACTGTAGTCGAAGTAAACAAACACGACGGCACGGGCGTTTCTGCTGTCTTGAGAGTGCCGCCACGACATCGCCGCACGAGTAGATGGATCTTCCCTTTTAGTACGTGCTGGGTTATCATAGCGACACACGACGAAAATTCACAGTCAAGGATAGCGCTTTTACGCGGAACGATGAGCTTTCACCACGCAGTCCACGTCGACAGCGGTTAGCAGGAGCCGGCCGGCCCGCGACCGACACGACCGGCCTGCAACGCGCGCAGATACGTACGCTTCCGCGCATCCCGGGGGAGCGGGATATTCACCCCCCGCGGAGGAAGGCCAGGAGAAAACGTAGTCCCCTGTTTGTGAAACGATAATTGCAGTATCGCGTATTCTAAACTAGAAATATTTTACGTCTTTTGAAATTATCATGCACAACATATTTAAATGAACTGAAAATTGTTTCTTTAGCGAAACTTTACAAAGGCCGCCAAAATTTTCAAACATACGATAATTTCATTGGTCCTCGCAAGTACAGAAAAGAGTCCGCACGTATTTTATTCCTGCGCGATTAATAGGCGGTTCTGCCTTCTAAAACTGAAGATACTCATTCACTGACACTTCCTTAACGCCATCGCACCAAAAAGTAGCTTCTCCAAAAACTGCTTGAGTGCCCCTTTAAGAAGGGTAAACATAACACGACTTTAATCGGAGGAGCCTCAACTGATTTGATAGATTACAGACTCTCGCTAGAGGCTCATGAGCCAGTAGCGATCGTCTTTCAGGACTAAATAAAAAACAAAAACAGTTTCGATGAGGAGAGACCGCGAAGCACGCAGCTCTCCTCACCGACCGTGGGGTGTGAAATGCCCGCGTTTTGCGGGTTCTATGACCAGATAAGTGTTAAAATAGAATACTAATAAAACATTTCTTGCTTTAAGTGCAAATATATCATTATGAACTTAAATTCGATTGAAAGAAACTCACTTGATTTGACGGACCGCGGCGACCCACGCTGCTCTCCTCCTCGCCTCTTGTGTTCACAGGGCTGTTTTGGCATCCGACCACACAGCAAAGGTGACTGGAAGACATTTTCGTTGGAGTTTCGAAGGTGGCAAACCAAACAAACTACGATCGCAGCACCGCTTGGCCGGATCCCTACCGCCCCAATGGTTCCTGAAGTCGCCGCACGGCGGCGCCACCCGTCTCACGAAACTTTAGTGCTCGCGGCTCATAACCAGCACGAAATGTAGTCACATTGCCGCACGCTATTTTTGTTTGTGTGCGTTTCCTTGCCTCATTACGCCACCATGAAAAACTGGGTGGAATTCGTTCATGTAAACTTTTATTCGGAGATTATAGCTTCGGATAGCGAGAAACTACATGGGCCTATTTCTCTGTGCATGACTTAAAGTAGGACAGTTGCCGCCTCAGACCCATCATTTGTTATCGTGGATCGCACGAGGTAAGAAAAGCAATCACATAGGGGACGCCTTTTCGTTGCCTCACGAAACTCTAGAATACACTCTCAAAAAATTCGACGGAGACACTTGAGACTGCTTACGAGTAGGAATGCGAAAGCATTCCTACACGCAGCGCATTCTTACAAGCAGCGCGCCCCGTCTTCCTTTCGCACACGGCGCACCGGCGGTGACATCACGCTCCCCCACTGCGCAGGCGCGGCGAACCCCGCCGGCTTTCTTTGTGTTTTATTGGGAGTGAGAATTTAGGTGCCGTTTCGCTCAGCCAATGTGAATTAAGGGGCCGTTTTCGCTGCTACAGACAACGCCGGACTTCGCTCCATGGGACAGTTAATGCGTTCGCATTAAAAAGAAGAAGAAAAAAAAATCCGTTCTTGAAAGGTTCTTCGACGCCCCAAGAACTCTTTGAGCTC
The DNA here is from genome assembly GCA_013358835.2 of Ixodes persulcatus. Lineage (NCBI taxonomy): Eukaryota > Metazoa > Arthropoda > Arachnida > Ixodida > Ixodidae > Ixodes > Ixodes persulcatus. Next base: position 251,855 of record JABSTQ010011336.1, on the reverse strand, counting down.
GGGAAGAACGGTTTCGCCTCAAGGACTATCGCCCCCTGGCGCACTAGGTAGGCAACCGTGTGATGAAGAACCCTTTCGCATCAAGAAAGGAGCTCAAAAGAATCTCTTATAGGTTTTTCACGGAGAACCCTTTTAGGGGTTACTTAAAACAGCTTTTTTAGGGTGGAAAATATGCACAAGCCGAAGAAACCCCCAAAAAATTTTTACGACCTGATATTTTTTTTTTTTTTTTTCTTCGATTGTAGGTATCGTTGCCGGCTGTGCCGCAGTTCTAAGCGACGGGAGAAGGACGAGCGAGGCCTCTCACTGAGGCCGAGGTTCTTTGCCCTGCCCTGGCCCATGAATTGCGCGTGCAAAAAAAAAAGACGAGCCCAGGTGCGTCGTGGCTCCCGCTTTGCCAGTGCGGTTGGCCGACTGAGCACAGCGCGCGTGCGGAACCCCCTCGACTCGATCATCTACGCGCTGGCGCTTTATATTTTCTAATCCTTCGACGTCCGCGCCCCGTGTTAGCGCCACTGGCTGAAGTGCCATGGCAACGCGGAAACTGGCTTCTGCTCAACTTGGAGCCCGTCGTTTTACGCGCGCACTCTGCAAAGGGATGGAGCACGCGCCGCCTTTTGCGGCGAAAGGAATAGCGGCGTTTGAAATGCGCCGTCTTTGCTGCGGGCAGGCAGGCGGGTGCCGTCGTCGTCGCGGCGCGAGGCGCGTTGCCGTGGTTACGACGCCGGCTGCGAGCTTTGAGTCGGTGGGCCCCTTTAAAACGGCGGCGGCGGAGGGGGCCCCCAGCGTCGCTATAAGCGCCGCCGACCGCACCTCTGCGGCTCCCTCCCGCCCCCCGCCTCGGGGCTCAAACCCCGAACACTCGGAGGAGAACCCAACCCCCTCGGGGAGTGTCCGCGCGGGAACCGGTGGCGCCTTGACATTCTTTGCGGAGTCGTCGCGTTGCGCAAGGAACCACCAAAACGTCTGCGCTGAATGTGAACAACTAAAAACTTAGCTGCCCGCGGTTTTTTTTTTTTTTTTTTTTTTTTTTTTTAACATTTGGATGGCTGGGTTTGAGGGGACGGTCTAAGCAGCGGCAGATACTGGCTATCTTTTATGTTCGCTAACGAAGCCTCGATGATGTTTAGATGCAAAATACGCTCGAAAGTCCCTCTTTTCTCCTTTTCCGCTATCCAATCGTTTTCTTTTCGTCTGATGAATTAAAAAAAAAAAATATGATGATTACAATTTGAGGGTATTCTAGCTATTTTTTTAATTGTGGTGATTTGATTTAAATAATAATCTTGTGATTCAACTCACTTTATCTTTTAACGAGATATTTTTCAGTCCTCGCACTGAAGAAGAGAAATTCCGTGTAAATTTAAACATGCAGTAATGTGCACTTTAAGTAAAAGTATTTTGTTCGTGATGGAAACCGCGTCGTAATTTTAAATAATAAAAAAAAAGAAAAAAAGAAGCGTGATTTTTTTTGTAAAGGAAGTTTTATTTGTTTTAGTACACCAGTAAACCAAAACGTGAGTTCCGTTTGAGGTTACATATATACAAACATCGTAAAAAAAATAAATATATATTTGTTCTCTCGAAAGCTTCCGACCATATTGGTTCCCGTCAGCGGTAAACACAGTGCCAAAGTTTCGATTGCCTCTGCAGCCGGCTCCAGACGAAATATTAACGTTCTCTGAGCAGTGCCCAAAGTCCTAAAGCAATAATAGGAATTAAAAGTGCCTTTCGGTAAGGACTTTTTCTTTCGTTTTAAAGTGAGCAAGGTGGTATGGTGACCATCGTCTCATAGTGAAGATGGCACATTCAGGCAAAACAGATATATAGGGAGTTCCCGAGAAAAGAGAACCGCGCTTTTTGGCCCAAATACAAAAAAAAAAAAAAGTATGCATTGTTGAAAGCTCAAACTTCGTGACAATGTAATGTAAAGCTAGCGGTTGGAATAGAACGCGAAAGTTCGACAAGATGACGTTGCCTAAATTAAAAGATAAATGAAAAAAAACGGAATTTCTCCATGAGCCGACCTCCGCGTAAGCCTAATATCGTCAAAAGAAGAAATGATATTGTGAACGCTCGTGCGATTTATATCAGCGAAGAGCATTTGTCAGCTAGAAAGAGATTGACGGTTTTTCTTTCTTGCTGACACGTTTGTTTCACTGAACTGGATGCTACAGGCGCCCACAATGTCATTTTTGTTTCGACGATATTAGGCTAATGAGGTGCCCGTCGGCTGCTCCCATAGAGAAAGTTCGTTTTTTTTTTTTTTTTTCTCAATTTATCTTTTGAACCAGAATCTTCTCGAACTTTCACATTCTGTTGCAACCGGTATAGCGTCACATTCTCACAGAGTTTTGAGCATTATGCGATGCACTGTTTGTTTACCCGGGCCGAAAAAACACGGTTCTCTTTCCCCGGGAACTCCGAGTCACTAGGGACTTTTAGCAAAGCGCTGCCGCGTTCCGCGTACCGCCCTACCGGAGCCTTTGAAGCGTGCTTTTAAGCGCGTGCCCCGCGGCCACGGTATCACCCGGGCGCGCGCTTAAAAGCATGCTTCAAAGGCTCCGATAGTGCGGTATACGCCGAACACGGCAACGGTTTGCTAAAGGTCCCTACTAACGGGATTAGAAGGGAGGAGCTTCAGTTGGTCTTACCTCCAGCGCAAGCTTCCCGCCTTCGACAACGCTTGGGCGTCTCGTGAGCCCCGAGCGTGCACGCGCGGCTGAAGCACGACGGAAGGCAGCGTGCGCGTGCTGGATGAGGGGCATCCGAGAGAGACACGACTGACGAAGAGCATCTCTTTTTGATCGTTCAGCCTGGTCTCTCACTTCACGGTTCTTTAATTTTAGTCCACAATAAATGCTCATGGAAAGAATCGAACGATAGACAAACCAAGTAAAAACGAAATTTCCGACATTATTATTATTATTTATTTATTTATTATTTTTTTTTTAGGGAAAGGTTCGATGGAAGTCACCACGCTAAAGCCGGTGTTATTTATATTACGGTTTAAATCAGGATTTACTTAGCGGCTTAAATCGTCCGGATTTTTTTGTATTCTCCACCCTGGCCAAGACTCCTTCGAGGCGAAGTTTGCCGGACGGCGGCAAAGACGGCTGGTCCGCGTCACCGTCGTCGCCGCGACTTGGAACCAGGGTGCTGGTCGTATATGCACTCTGGGCTCAATCTCGGCGGCGTGTGAGCGAGCTGACGAGTCTCGGAAACCGTGACCGGGATGCCATCGAGCGGCTTCATCGCCGTCGCAAGCGGTGCGCTGCTGAGAGCGCTTCGCGTTGAGGTAACGCGAAGAGTAAAAGAGCGGGTGGCGATCGATGGTTCTCGCTCACTGTGTGCGGCTTCCCGTGCAAAGGGGCCGCCGCGGGCGTCGAGTTTCACGTTTGGACGTTTCCGAGCTTCGAAGTTGGTGACAAGGCGCCCGCCCGCCCGCGCGAGGAGAGTGCTGCGCCCGGGGCACACTGGGCTGCTGCTGCTGCTTCCCTCGGGCACTCTGTCGGGCCGCCCTGATTGCTTCTTTTACGCGGGACGACTCGGCGTGATGGAGCTTTTCCCCTCTGGCCACCAGCCCGGATCGCTTATCTTTCCTTGTTCTGCCTTCTGCCGTTGCCGAAAAAAATAAAATAATAAAGGTATAAAAATATCCAGGGCCTTCCACTTGGTATCTTTTCATCGAAACGAGACTGAAACTACATTTTGTTTTTCGTCCTTTTTTTTTTTTCCCCCGTGTGGTCGCGTGTACTTTGGATGCGATTCGGAAGTGTATCTGAGTTTTGTACAACTCGAGTTTTTTTGTACGCGGTTTCGATATCCGTTGCCTTTTTGCGTCTTCTACCGTACCCTGCAGCAAAACTGCATGGCGGCTTTTTTTTTTTTTTTATCTCTCGCGCGGTATTGAATTGTCGCAACTTGTGCGGTGCTCGTTACGGATTTCAGCGTGTGTAATGTTGAACGGCTGAGAGAGAGCAGGGGGTAGGCAGTGTTGAACGCGTCGGTATACATCGACGCGATTGGTCCGCCGTGCGCGGCAAACTGAACCGAAGCGCTTACCTCGGTGCATCCTGCTATACTTTTCTCCAAAATGTGAGGCACTTGAGCCAGCATCGCGTCAAAAGGTTATTCCACTGTACGAGTACTAAAAATTGAGCAGCCCTGTACAGTCAGAGCGAATAGCTGCGACACGTCACGGCCAAGTCGTTCGGCATCGACGTCACGTTCACGCACCGTGGGGTAAGTGAACGAAAGCGTTCGAAACAAAATAGACGTCTGACTATATTGTTCCGACCGCTTTTGTTTCTTTTTTTTTGTTCCGGAGCGCATGAAAGCGCTTCTCCCGGCACGAGCTCTTGACACTGACAGTGCTACGGCGGCATTTTGTTATCGTCTATGCGCCAAGAAAGTGAAGGGGAGGAGGAGACGAGAGGGACGTCAGAACGCCGAGCTCTGATTGAATAAATAGTGGGGAAACCGAAAGCTAGCAAAGCAGCCTTTGTCTCCACTGATCTCCTCTCCTCCTCTCCCTCACTTTCTTGGCACATATCTTTGTAATTTTCCAGAGAGCACCTGCAGCGGGCATTGCGTCTTACAAAAAAAAAAAAAAATAAGGAAGACGTTTACAAATCTCTGTAACGCGAAATTAGAGCGCAGCTCTTGAAGAGGAGAAGGGGAGGCTACGGAGAGGAGCGCATGCCCCTCTTCCCCCTCCGTACCCTCCTCTCCTGCTCCTCATCCTCCTCCTCTCCCGTCCTTCTCCTCATTCCATCCTCCTCTCCCCTACTCCTCCTCCTTTCTTCCTCCTTCTCCTCCCCTCCTCCTCCGTACCCTCCCCTCCTCCCACAGTTTCTCCGCTAAATTTAGCGGGGAATTGAATTGGTGTTGAGGTCACGTGGCGTCAATTTGCCCGCTAAATCCAGCGGAGAAACTGAATTTGTTCGTAGGTGACGTGACACCAAGTTGTGTGGGTTCGTTTTCCCTGCTAAATTTAGCGGCGAAACTGAATTGGTTAGGTCACGTGACGTCAATTTTCCCGTTAAATCTAGCGTGGTTACGCCGACGCCGCGAAACCCGGAAAGGGGCGCCTAAGAGCTGCGCTCTAAAATCCTGGAGGGAGTATTTATTCACTGGCGGCATAGCTGTGTGCGCGACTGCTGATCGCGTGCTGGTGGCGAGCTTGCAAGGTTACTTTTGCGACGTGCATTCCGCATGCACCATTGAAATTACCCGTCTTGGCAGCCTATTATTGTGAGCTCGTTCTGAGCATGCGCTCCAAACAGTGCACTCAAATACATACCTCGGCAAACCTCACTCATGAGGGCCCTCACTCACCCTCACTCACCCTCATCTTCAAGGGTGAGGTGAGGGTGAGTGAGTTTCTGAACCAGGAAAATTCATGAGCGTGAGGGTGAGTGAGGGTCGTGAGGGCTGTGAGGACCGTGAGTGCGTGAGGGCGGTGAGTGCGTGAGGGGTGTGAGGGCCATGAGTGCGTGAGGGGTATGAGGGCCGTGAGGGCGGTGAGGGTGCGAGGGCCATGCGTGCGTGAGGGGCGTGAGGGCGGTGAACGGCATGAGTGCGTGAGGGGGGCGAGGGCCGTGAGGGCTGTGAGGGCGGTGAGTGCGTGAGGGGTGTGAAGGCCATGAGTGCGTGAGGGGCGTGAGGGCGGTGAGTGCGTGAGGCCCCCTTCAGACGGAGCAACTTTCTCAGCAATTTTGGTGTTGCTGGCGGGTTGTTCCCTAGCTTTCCCTAGATCGACACGAATTGCTAAGATCAGGTCCGGCTCGAAACAAGCGAGCAACTCGAAACAATTCGAAAATGTTTGAAGCGGCTGCATCCAATCAGGGACGCGATATTTTCACGTGACACCTCGTGCCGGTGATAATGACCACAAAAGACTTGGTTCTGGTTTGAAATTAATCGTTTTTGAAAATAAACTGTTTCAGAAAGATGCATTAGTATTCTCAACGAGATTTAAATGCATAAAAACACGTTTATAGTGCGTAATTGTGTGTCTAAATAGTACAAGAAAAATAAAATTTCGTGATGATAATGGCGAATTGCAGCAATTGGTTGCTGCGTGTGAGCGCGGGCGGCCCGTGTTGCTGGTGTTGCGACGTCAAGTTGCTGGGCGAAATTGCCCCATCTGAAGCGGGCCTGAGTGGCGTGAGGGCCATGAGTGTGTGAGGGGCGTGAGGGGTGTCAGGGCCGTGAGGGTGGTGAGTGCGTGAAGGCTGTGAGTGCGTGAGGGTGGTGAGTGCGTGAGGGGCGTGAGGGCCATGAGTGTGTGAGGGGCCTGAGGGATGTGAGGGCCGTGAGGGCGGTGAGTGCGTGAGGGCTGTGAGTGCGTGAGGGCGGTGAGGGTGGTGAGTGCGTGAGGGGCGTGAGGGCCATGAGTGAGTGAGGGCGGTGAGTGGCGTGAGGGCCATGAGTGCGTGGGGGGTATGAGTGCGTGAGGGCGGTGAGGGGCGTGAGGGCCATGAGTGCGTGAGGGCCGTGAGGTTCAGTGAGGGTGAGTGAAGGGCTGAAGGTGAGTGTGACTGTGAGGATGAGGGTGAGTGAGGGGCTGAAGGTGAGTGTAGCTGTGAGGGTGAGGGTGAGTGAGGGACTTAGATGAGTGTGGCTGTGAAGGTGAGGGTGAGTGAGGGCGACGTAAAATGCCGACCTCTGCTCAAATATGGCGTCCAGTAGAAACCCCCTAGATATATATGAGGCGGGTTGTTAACGCTGTGGCGTAGCTCCGCGTAGACGCCTCCGCTTCGCACGCAGCGGACCCAGGTTCGATTAGCGGGCGGCGGGAATCGAACCTGGGTTCCCTACCGCCGTACGCCCTACTACGCCAACTACAACATCAACAACGGACGTCATTTCCACTGGTGGGAGAAGGCCACACCAGCTATCGCTGTAAAACTAATATCTCTGGTCCCCGTGCATGCACTGTCCAGTTGTGTCACGGAAGGCGTTCGCTTCGAATACCGTATACTATGTTCGATTCTTCGTATCGAACACTGTCAGTACTCGGAAGTTACGGCAACATTTCTCGTTGTTCGGGGTGTGTTCGGGCTGGTAACTCCGTTGAGAGCACACGTCTCTTACTGCGCATTGGTGCATTGCAGTGAAACGACACACCCACGGAGTCCCTTTTTTGGGTATCTCGCTTCACCACAGGGCGTGCAACGGGGAAAAACACTACCCCAAAAAGATGCACGGCTTCGTAAAAAAAAAAAAAAAAAAAAAAGCGGATTTTTTAAAAGGCAGATCTTTTATTTTGGTTACACCTGCAAGACTTCCGAATGCTTGAGGGCAATTTCAACGGAGTAAATTCAAACGAAATTAGCTTCAGCAGTGGGATGGAAGCTTGGGAATGACCCGAACGAGTTTGGCTGGATTTTTTTTAAATAGCCATATTTATTGTCCGCGTGTCGATTTTGCCTCATCTTGAAACTCTACACTGCAAATTCCATTGATGCTCATAATTAAGCGATGGAAGCTATGTTTTTAGCCGAGTTATGATTTGCGTGTTTGTTTGTTTTTTATTGCAACTTTTCGAACTTGTACAAAACAGCAATTTGGCGCGCAAAAGTTTTCTATTCTAACGTTAAGTTCGGTGTAATACTATTTTATTTATTTTTGTTCCACATCTAAAGTAACCACTCAGAGGCATTCATGATAATCTTCATCAATCAGCATCTCAATGCCGTGTCTGGTGCTTTAATGCGCAACAGCTAAATTGTTTCAGAGAATCAAACTTCCAGTGCAATGGATGCTAACTACAAAGTGGTAAGTTAAATAAGGCGTTGTCTTTTAGTTGAACTGGCGAGCACATGACCTATAACAAAGGGTATTCGCGGCAGAATTAATTAAAATGTAGTCCATGCTTGTGCTCCAAGAGTTCATTTCGCTGCTCTAAAGTGGACACTTGACTGCTACGAAAGGTGCTCCAACATGTCACGGACCAGTGGCGTATCACTGTCATTATCATTTAGCAGCCTGTGGCATGCGAGTGTCTACCAGCAGGACAAGGATGGCACCAACCTTCGTAATGCCCTCGCGTTTCTTCAACTATTGCGTAGTCCCCGAATCCCTCTGTAGGAGGGACGGCCGAAGTTGGTGCCGCGTGTAATATATATTGCCGTTGACTCCTTCTAATGTCCGACCGTTCCGTTCCAGTAAAAATGTATTACTTTGCCCGTTTTCCAACGTGACGCAAAACGCGCGTGCTAAACTGTGCACGTGTTTTTTTTTGTTTTTTTTTTGTTTTGTTTTTTACGTTAGAAAACATTATTGATGGCAAATGTAAACACAGACATGTACACGTTACCCCCCAAAAGTAACTGAATACCGTTCCTCGTTACTCGCTCAAAAAGTAACTAAGTACGTTACTCGTTACCGATTCTCAAAAGGAACGCGTGAATTATTTTAAAAGTATCGAGTTACATTTCACGGTACTTTGACGACCAAATACACAACTGTTTTTGTTTCATGGTGTATTGTTTTGTTTTAGTAGTCGTTGCACCTTAAGCAGTAGCTGCCTCTCGAAGTTTTCATCGGCTATGTTTTCCCGCTTCATTGAGAATACATCTCCGGTGACGCTGAAGAGTCGTTCTACCGAAGCGCTGCAAGGAACGGCAATGTTGTGCTTCAGGAAGAGCTGGTACATCTGGGATTCCCCCCTCTCTTGTGTTCTCTCTACTTCGAAGTTCGAAGTTGACAATGGATTATGTGCCTTCCCTCGTTGGCAAACTCCGGATTTACACTCGGTCCGTAGTCGGTTCTAGAAGGTTCAACCAACGAACCTTATTGTGTTCGCTGGGCGAAGGACAGTCCCAGCTGTAGGGTTCAGTACAGCAACGTTCATCGCTGGACACGTCAGTCGAACTGTTCGACTGACGTGTTCAGCGATATACGTTGCTGTCCTGTCATACTGTTTAGTTCGTTTTCCGGGTTGCCCACCTACCATTCTCGCAATAGACGCATACGCAGGTTAGAATAAAAACAAGGCCGTTTAAGCGATGTCGTACACGTTACTCAAAAGTAACTTGGCCTTAAAAGTAACTAAATACGTTACTCGTTACCGAAAATAGTAACTAGGTAGAAGTAACGCGTCACTTGTAACGCATTACGTACATGTCTGTACTAACTTAAAAAAAAAAAAAAAAAAAAAAAAACGATATGCATATTGGGGTTGAAGACAGCGAGCGCTGAATACGACAGTCACTGATTCGGTCGCGTGCGACGAAGGAAGTGTGCTTTGGGCTTTGCGCTGCGTGGAGGCGGTGTGGGGCAAGCCAGAAGGCAGCCAGAAGCCAGAAGGGGCCCGGAAAAAGGAGGGGGGGGGGGGGGGGGGGGCGGCTTGCCCTAGAGTCGATGCTTGCGAAGGCAGCCACGGAGATGGGCGTCCCCGGCGCCGTTTTGGAGGGCCGCCATTGCCGCCGCGAAGGCGCGACGACGGCGCTGTTGACGGCGGCTTTTCTCGGCCTGATTGCCTCTGGACCGTTCCGCTCGGTTCTGATTTGGAATGGCCCCGTCCTCGCCTCCCTCGAGGCGCGGGATTTGCAGCCCGGGCCCGCGCTGGCGGCTTGAATTCGACCGGCGAAGGCACAGCTTATGTGCCTTCGCCGTGTCGCCGTTCGAGTGCGCCCCAGTTGCACCGTAACTTGCACTGTCGTTGGTTAGGCTGCGTCGGAACGGATCGTTTCGCCGACACTGGAACGCTTCATGAAGTGTCGTTTCATCGAGAACCTCAGCGACGCACCGTGTTTGAAAACGCCTGTCTCTTGTCTCACTAGAAAGTAGTTGAAAAGAAAGAAAAATAAGAAGACATATTTCATATACTGTTTCCGTCAACGTTTTTAGTTCTATCAGTTGACAAGCTCCACGGAAGAGCGACGTTCGAAAACAGTTGTTCTCTGTTGCCTGCACGCGAGCTGCAGTGCGCCCGGAGAGTGTTCCTAGCGCCACAAGCGACAGTGCCTCCAAGGGCAACGGAGAAGGACCGTTTTCGTACGACGCTCTTTTTTCCCAAACGTTTGCGCAAACTTTATGTTTACTAGACACCACTAATATTTACAAGCGCTCAGCGCAGCGTGCGATCTCCTCAGCCCAACACGCGCATGTTCGTCGCTTCGGAAAGCTAACAAATCATGCGCCATACGCACAAACACTGAAAATGGAACTTTTTTTTTTTTTTTGAAAGGTTTATAAAAATTACAATAGAATCACTTTCCACCGCAAGCAATGTGGATCCAACGTTTCACCGGTTCCTCCACTTCTGTCCATATGGCGGGTTGATAGCATAGCGAGCGCCACCGAGGAGATGCGCCACGAAATGGCGAGGCGTTCCATGAAGCTTGTCAACTGACTTTGATCCAGTAACCTTGGTTCCCGTGCACCTTTGCATGTACGAACTGTGCACTACAACGCAAACCAGTTTCACCATTCATGGCAGTTAACCGACATCACGCACTCTGTATAAACATGTGACGTCTAATTTGCTTCTTTTTTTTTTTTTTTTTTTTTGGGGGGGGGGGGGGGGGGGAGGGGCATTGCCATTTTGTTGCATTTGTGCGAATAGGCCTTCGGCGTTGCCCAGGAGGCGCTGCGAAAAGGGACTTGTTGCTTCGTGTAGTACAAACGTGAGTGTCTCAAACTGTCACACGTGTAGAAGCGTGCCATGCTCTACTGCGGAACGCGATCACGGGGAAAATTCAAAGAAACGACAAAACTTTGAACGCCGTTAGCGCAGGTCAAAGCTAAGACGCTAAGAGTGTGAGCCGAGGGACGACGTTTCACGCGCCGAACCCCCAAAAATGAAAAAAAAAAAAAAATAAATGAAATAAAAAACGCGTCGGAACACCAGATGTTTTGACGTCACCACCCAAAGATAAGAGACGCGTGCCCTAGCGGTGGTGGCATGAATCTAGCACTTTTGATTGTCTTGCGGCGTTGATTCTAGCCGATTTTGGACGTCCAAAGGTGTTTTATTTCCGTTTTTTCAGCACGACACAGAAAGAAAAAAGCTCAGCGAATGTACCAAAGGTACATAGTGCGAGGCCCAATCAGGTGAGCTCGTACTACCCGAAATGAGGGAGCCGCAGCTTGTTGAAAGCTTCAGCGCAGGAGGCTTATGCGAAGAGCAAGTTGTCTGCTTCCTGCGCAGGGGTTGCAGCGACGTCAGAACGGCGCCGAGTTCTGATTGGCTTTGATTGACAAGGTAGTGGTAGACCTCAATGCTAAATGACTTGAGGTCTACACACTAATTTTTTTTTAAGAGCTCGACTTTTTGACATCATCGCAGCACCTGTACAAGAAGCAGGCGAACTTGTGCTCACTGGCGGCCATGCAGTGTGCTCTGTGGTTACACGACTGCCAACACCGGGCGTTCGCCATACTCCTATCGCACCGTCAAAACTCTCGCGTTGCAAACATGTGTTCAGACTCGCTCTGTCGGTTCACGCATCGATTATTGCGATCACACTTTTTACAGATACCGGTGCCTCCTGCTCTACTATGTTACTCGTTGTGTCGTAAACCAAATGCTGTCAGCAGGGGCGGTCGCGGTCGCCACCAGAGATACTGCGTCAGCCAGGGGTGGGCAAAATAGTTCAAAAAATATATTTAAATACAAATAGGAAATGCTTCGACAAAGGTGTATTTAATTACAAATTCAATTAGACTTTTAAGAAAAGTATTTAGATACAAGATACAAATACAACGAACGTATTTGATCATTTTCAAATACTTTTTCAGATACATTTTGTTATTAAAGACTGACATCTTAGACATAAATTTAACCCTGGTAAAAAAAAAAAAAAAAGACTATGCCCGAATAAAGAGTGGAGCTTATATATACTAAGAATCAAGCGCTTAGAAAGAATGTTGCAGTTGTAAAGATAACATTTGCCATAACTTCATAGGCGGATACAACATAAGGAAAAACAACGTATTCAGTATAATAGTAATTTAAAATGCTGGTTTGATGCGTCACTTTTTCAGACATGTCTTCAATTCGACGGGTTTAAAACATTAGATCACTCAAACGAAAAAGCAGTATTTGTACTCATTCCATAAATTCCTTGTTCTCCTCTTATTTTTTTCTTCAATGTATATTCTGCGCAAAGCATAGCAAGTTTAATGCTCTCTGCATGTGACTCCCTTTGCGAAGAGTGCCCACTATTACTACATTTGATTGCGAAAAGCAGTGCCAAAAATTGTATTTGAGGCTGTATTTAAAATAAATCTATTTGAAATATTCAATTTTAGGTATTTGAATAGAGTTGACAATTGCATTCCCCAATATGCAATTAAATACTAAATACAAACTATTAAAAAAAATTTTTTTAAACAAATATTTCTAATCCTTGTATTCGAAATACTGCCAATTTCTGGTGTCAGCACGTCTGACGTCTCTGCAAAGTGAAGGCTGGAAGCTCGAGCTCCTTCTTTTCGTGTAGTGAGTTCACCAACCCAAGCTACCTTTCCTCGCTGCTATTAACTTTTGTTGTAGCTTCAGGCACAGTTGGATATACCGCCCAATGAGTGAAAAACCACGTCCCAAAGTTGCGAAAATTGCCCACGAGATAGCGCATGTATACCTGTCCGATGAAACTTCCTCTTTCTTTGTGATTGTGGGTGCGCGCGTGTCCGTTCGTATTGTGTTTATTCGCCGGAACGAACTCTTCGGTAGGAAGAGGTTCTGTGAACGTCGTGAGTGGTAACACAAACTAGACTTCAAGTATCCGAAATGGGCGGCAATCAGATTGGGACTGCTTCAAATGGAACATCGAACACCGCACCGCTTAGGTATACACGTGGCTCTCGAAGGATTTAGAGATTAGTCGAGCAGCCGAGCTGTGGTGCGGGCAAAACCGACGAGGGAATTATCTCGTGGCGCCGCCTGATACTAGCGATCCCGGAGATTAATCCGCCTAATTCGATAGGATCAAAAAAAAAAAAAAAAAGGAACAGAATGAAAGTTCTAATGGCGTATAAAAAGAGATTCGACAAGGAAAAAAAATCCTCTCAACTAGCAGGTACCTTTTTTCGAAGACGAAGGGAGACAGCAGTCAGAGAATTACGAGGCTGTCTTTTTAGCACTATATCGATAACGTTAAAACCAAGGAATTCAATATTCAATGCTCCAAGTAGTGAGGCATGGTTAATGTGGACCCCGTTGACATGTTCGGGGACGATCTTGGTAAAGACCGAAGAACTAGAGAAGTCTATAAAGCAAAAGTAATAGCATGCACTAAAAAAAAAAAAAAAAAAAAACGTGCGTCTACTTTCCCGCACAACACTGGGAGAGCCAATCACCGCAACTTACGGAGGCGGCTCAGCGAATGACTATGCCGAAACATTTAAACCAAAAAGCGCAGTCTAAGTTGTGACATTAAGCAATGCAAAACGTCACACTTGCATTGCTTAATGTCACAACTCAGACTGCGTTTTTTGGTCTAAACATATGTTTCGGCATCGTCATTCGCTGAGCCGCCTCCGTAAGTTGCGCTGATTGGCTCTCGGAGTGTTGGGCGGGAAAATAGACGCACGGGCTTTTTTTAGAGTGTGGAAAGGGCAAGCTAGTATAAGTTCGGCATCGATAGCTCTGTCGATGAAAGATCTAGATTTTAGTTATTGGCGTCCCTGAATTGCCTTCTTCTTCCTTCCTTTACGTGTAAATATCGTCCCTGAATTACCTTCATCTTCATATTTTATATGTAAATCTTGAATGTATCCTGTAATTTATGTTATCATGTTCGTGAGAAATAGTGAGTCTTATAATTGACCAACTTTAAAAATGAACAAATCGCTCAGAGAATAATGTTGTAGTTAATTATACATGCCTATCATTACTTTGAAATTTAAAATGTCCTTACCATCTTCTCTTTCACAACCATTTCCTTAAACGTCAGTTGTGAGTTGTCCTGTCTACGTCTTTCACTTGTCCTTGTCGCTTCAGTGTTTATTATGTGTAATCAACTCGCCCAGCAGATCATTTCGGGTAAATACGTGTTTTTTTTTTTTCTCTCGTTATTATAGACAACTTGCATTGTGGACGCTTTTTGGGAGGATCGAACGGAGAATAGGGAGTTTTCCTAGATCGCTTTCGCCGTCCCGCAAAGCTCTCCGCAACACGCTACGCTACGCGGAAGTCTACAGTCAAGGCCATCGGCGCGCAGGCGCATTAGCGGCTTCTTCGTTGCGGAGGGCTTAGCGAAGTGGGAAACGCGGTCTACGAAAACTCTCTAATAAGCGCGTTTCGAATTGGCTTCTTGGTGTTTGCTGGGAAACGGAGTAACATTGCGCAAGTTGCTTTCAAGGTATTGGCCCTTGTCCAGTCTTGTACGCGCTACTGAAAAAGAAAAAAGAAGAAAGTAACCGATTACTCTTACAATTACTTCATTGCAAAATGTAACTGATTACAGTAATCAATTATTGCATCACAAAACAAATTAAAAATTGACCAGAAAGTAGTTTCTTACTTTTTAAACTTTTTATTACGAAATCAAAAATGCCGTTCAAAGTGGTGACACTTTGTTTCTTTTTGTTATTCACACCTTGTTAATCTGCAACCGCAGTTGTCGTTGGAAGTTCTCGTCAGTCAACTTCCCAGGTATCCTGGTGAAGATATCTGCCGCGATGCTGAAGACCCTCTCGACGGATGTGCTTCAGGGAAGAGCGGTGTTGTAGCGCGCAAACACTGCCTACGCTCTGAAAAAAAGCTCGTGCGTCTACTTTCCCGCACAACAATCGGAGAGCCAATCACTGCAACTTACGGAGGCAGCTCAGCGAATGACGATGCCGAAACATATGCTTAGACCAAAAAAAAAAAAAAAAAAAACGCAGTCTGAGTTGTGAAATTAAGCAATGCAAGCGTGACGTTTTGCATTGCTTAATGTCACAACTCAGACTGCGTTTCGGACAGATATAATTGATTACTTGTACAGATAAATAGTAATTGAATTACAGCAACCGTTACCAAAGAAATATAGTAATTGAAGCGTTAAAAAGTTGCAATTAAATGTAACTGATTACAAGAAATCAGTTGCTTGGAACTCGTTACGTACAAGTCTGCCCTTGTCGAACAGGCACAGCGTGCGAACAGGGCACAGCGTGTGTGCAGCACCGCTCAGTACACACTAATGGTAGGCCACATGTGCTATCACACGCCACATGTGACCGCTACGTAATAAATAACCGCACTCTTTGGAATGGAATCGACCGGCAGGTGGATAGCCAATAGACTCTCAGGAATATCCCTGCGTCCACTTTCCCCACACAGATGTCGGAAAGCCAGTCACTTCTAACTATACGGAAGGTGCTGCAGGCGAATGACCACAGGCGGCCCAAGAACCGTTCTGACCTCAAAATGCAGCCTCGCGTGTGACACTGAACACGTGGAACGTCACGGTCCTATGCTCCGAGAAACCGAAGGAGAGGAGGAGACGAGAGGGACGTCAGAACGCCGGGCTCTGATTGGAATGAATAGTGGGTAGACCGAAAGCTAGCTGCCGTTAATTGTCTTCACTGCACTCGTCGAACTCGTAAGAACGCGAAACGCCGGCGTCCGGGGATTGGCGGTCCGTCTTCTCTGCGAGCATGTAGGCACACTGACACTTTTAGAACATAAGACTACCTCTCAAACTCTACAAAAAAAAAAAAAAAAAAGAACTTGAAACGTCGCGATGGGGGGTCTTAGCGGCAAGCAATGTCTTTGCGTGGGAACCTCTTCGCTGGACTCTCCGTTTTGTACGTGGCAATTTTCGAGTTAGAAACGGCGCGGCTGTTCTTCTCGGGCACGGGCTCAAGACTTGTGCCGAGCAGGTGTCGCTGGATGTCAGGAAACGGCTGTCGAGGGCCCAGCGTGGCTTGACAACGCCCACGAAGCGGGCATCCGGCCGACGACGGCCAACGTTGCCGCGTCGGTCGTGCCGCGCTTGGCGCGAGCGTCGCTCCGGACGCGGTGGTTTCCGCGCCTCCCAAGTTCACTGGCCGACTGCTTTCCCCATGGCGACGACGAGGTGCCGCGGCAGCCACGCGGTTGTCCGGCGGCGGGGAAAGGTACCACCTCCTCGTGCGTTGCGTATACCTGCTATGATAACAAAATATACGTATATTCTATATATGTAGTTATACTATTGTTGACGAAGATGTTTCGGTCACACCCCTTATGGTTCCTATCCGTGACGTCACAGCAGAATCCTACTGCAATCAGTGACAGCTTGAGAAAGGTGGGGGTCGGAGTCCCGATCGTCTCGTTATCGCCTGGTGAGCGGCGTGCTTGACGCACAACCGAAGTATAGTACAGAAGGCAGCGAGCGCGCGCTGAAGATCGGGCATCCGAAGGAGACGCCCTGTGCTTCTTTTTGTAACTATAACTTGTATGTGTCTACATGGTGTTTCACGAAACTACGGAAACTATATACGCGTAGCACACGCAAGAAAAAAAAAAAAAAACGGCCGATGCATTTGTATTTAGATCTATTTAGGGACGTGGCATAGCGCTTGGGATAAAGGTTCGCTCGTGCAGTGCATTTACTGAATCCGTGCTGTCTATTCGCGCCGAATTTAGTTCCTTCTCGCCCGTGGCTCCAAACCGCCCAGCGAAATCAATTTCATGAGATCCCATGCTGGCGATGGAGGCGCTCCTTGGCGGCGAGTGTAATTCTCTATGTTTAAAGTATAGTGGATATTACTAAATACTCGAAAAAGTCAAGATTTACGGTTTCGGGACAAGCCGAGTGCTTTCACGGCATTTAATGTTTATACCATCGACCGGGTTGCTCTCGGATGAGATTCTGGAATCATAAGGGCGCATGGTGCGCACATCCTGGCAACGTCTCAGGTACGAAACATGGCACGACACCATAGATACCGGCACCGCTCACCTTTGCTACATCTGCTATGTTGGCACTGTACGGGCGAAGAGAATGGATTGATGTAGTGTTGGTGGAACGAAAAGTCGGCTAAGGGTCAGCGCTAAGCAAGTGCTGCGTCAACTCTGAACTCAGCTGTGTTTCCGGCGCTGATCAGCACTGAGTTCGCATTGCGCTGTAGGTGCGAACAGAAGGCCGAAAGTGGTTAATTATCTTGTTACTCTTGAATTAGTAAAGGTATACAGGCTTCGTTCTGATTACATACTTGCTGGGCACTGTCGAAATCCGCTACATAAACCACTTTTAGTCAAAATGAAGACACGAGGAGCGTTTCAGCGCCTCCCGCATTGCAAATTGTCGCAAGAATCATGCCAGTGTCAGTGTTCCGCATACCACTGACAGTAGAGAGATTTAGGAGATCGTTCGGATACCTTCGACACCCCCGATAACGGTACCCGATTGCATGCGCAAAGGCGGCGGCGGAGTATCGGGTATCGTTACCGGAGTCATCGGAACGATTGCGGTGGTGCAGTCCTGTGCCTGTCAAGTTCGCTTCAGTGGCGTCTTTCAATGTGAATTTCCGTTTATCTTCTCGATTTTATTCTATGTTGTCAGTGTGTACGCGAGTACGTGTGTGCTTCCACGCGTGAAACTGGCTGGTTTGAATTTTTCGTTTCTTTTTTTTTTTTTTGTTCATTTCAAGTCCCCTGGATATTTGCTGGGGCATCCACGTCGTGTGCAAGACCGCGACCGGAACTCCTACCATTGTGGAAAACCTAGAAACAAAACTACTATCGCTTTCGACAACACTGATCGGCACGAACGAAATGCACAAACGCGCTGATGACGTATTGGCGCTGTGAAAGGCATTGTGCACGACGACGACGCCAACGCGGCGGAGAAACGTCAAAATCTGGAATACTTTTTTTTTGTTGTTCTTTTTCATAGCTCGACGCATTTCACGCATCGATCGGACTCTCACTCTTTTTCGGTGACGCGTCGAGCCTTTGCGTGAGCGCCCACGATGGTTGCTGTTCGTATCCTCGGCGGGGGATGATGATGGTGAGCGGTTGTCGCCGTTGCGCCGGGCGGCGCTGTCCCGATAGCCCCCGTATATACGGCTGGCGTGCTGGCCGCCGACGCTGTCTCGGCCGTCGGGCAGCAGCAGCGGCGCGGCAAGGGCGCGCTGCTCGACGAGAGCTATCTCGGCGGGCCACTTTGCTCGCTCACGCGGCCGCCGTGCTATTGATCCGCTTCCAGGCGGCGGAGGCGCCTTGCACTTGGGCTGCCCCCGCCGGGGCGTCCGGATAAACAAGGAGCTTCGTTCCTGTTCGATTTGCTCCGCTTGGCCCCCTTCCCCGCCGGCGCGTGAGCTGCCCACTCGCGCCGCTTTCTGGACGCGTCGGCGTCGTCGAACCGGCCTGCTGGCTGGCTGCAGTGGGCCATGCGGGGAGGAATCAGTCAATCATCGCGGCGATGTGCGGCGGACACTCTCTCCCTTCACGCGCATATGTCGCTCGCTGCTCGCGCCAGGAGTCCTCAGTCGTGGCGCTTCGAGGGGAACCGTCGTCGAGAGATGGGGCCGTTGTTGGGACAGCAGCTGTTGAACTGCGCCGCGAGGGCTTCCACTCCCGTCTCGTCGTCTGGAGTGTGCGGGCCGGAGAGTGGAGAGCTCGAAGGGGGCGCTTTTTATTCGTTCGTTTATTTACCCTTTTTTTTATGTATAACCTATGAAAAGTTGGCGCGAAGACAGCATGTTGAGACGGTGCTGCCTGGTTCAGAATTATCGGGCAAAGTAGCTCGTTGAAAAAAAAAAAACAAGGCTTGACGAGAAGTATGCGAAAATCGAAGAGCTTGATTTGCATTGTATTGTATGGTGACGGTGTATGCGTTTTCTGACCTCGCGAAACGCGAAAGGCGATTGGAAGAACACGAGTAATTTGCCTCGTAAAGAGAAGTGCAACGACTCGTGAAGCCGGGACTTCCGGCGCGCGAGAGTGGTCACGGTAAAACAAACGCAAAAAGAAAAGAAGAAGTCGAATGTAATGGGCCCTTTTGTGCGGCTCCGGAGTGAGGGAGATTTGGGGCTCCCTCCACGAGACGGCAAAAATCGACTTCCGGTGCGGATCGGGAAGCTTGTGAGTTGAGCCCTGGTGCATCAAGTCCTGAGACGGTGCATGGGAGCGAGGTGCCGTCCCGGAGCGCTGACGTATACCCCCGGCTATAAGAAAAAAAAAAAAAAAAAGGAATCATTAAAATGTTGGGAGTTAGGTAACTTAGGTTATCTGGTAAGTTTTCCCTTGCTGCTACACAGCGTCGGAGAATGACACCACACACTGGTTTAACAACACGAAGTCATTTATTGACATGCTATCGCCGCGCGCCGCTACCCAAAAGCCTTTTATCAGCGGCGGAACGCTGCTCGCGTGGCCGAATGCACTTCGCCACATCGCGGTGGAAAATGGCCGGAGGCGATTTCTCATGCGATCAACCTGGTCCAACGCCTTCGGTCACCAGGTTGCCCGCAGTTTTCAGTTTGCCTGCTTTGCGTTCATGAAAAATGCAATGCTGTTTTGTCAGAGTGCGTCGGAACCTTTTGTTTTGATATTTTGACTGGCGTTGCACGGACACACGATTATCGACCGTCGTCGTGGTGGTGATGATGAACAGGGCACTCCAGAAACTGAACGGTTGGACACTCACGGAGATCATGACGTCATTGAATTCCTGTTCGCGGAGCTAAGTCACTAGAGTGTATGAGATATTGGCCCGCGGAGAGCTGGATAGCTTCGAACACTGACGATGATGCATACATTCGCTTGTATGTCTTTGGCGATCCTGTCGAAACTACGTTGCTCGGCATCGTCTGCTTCCGTTTTATAAGAAGAACGGCGAGTACAGAGAGAAAGCCGGAATTCGGCTGGAGAGCTGCACTCGCCTGATGATTCAAAGACGCGAGCTTGTGACCCGAGTTGCTCCGCTTGGAGTCGAGGGAGTCGTTACCGAACGCGGCCAATTTTTCGGGTATTTTGGAAGTCTCATTGCTCGCGGCATATACTGAGCCCTCTCCGCCTGGTTGTCCCGCTCTGTGTTTTTTATTATTATTATTCTTTCGCTATTGTACTTTGCCCGGTTTGCATCAGCTAACAAAAAAGTGTGGCAGACAAGACACACACTACATTGTCTTTTCGAATCGCTTCCGTAGCTCCGAGTTTCTATTATGTCCAGGTAGACATCGTAAGCGGCGTGGGTCTTTACCGCTTCTTTCCCTTTGAAGGCCAGGAACGATGCACTGGGCACGTAGAACGCGTAGAACATGCAAGTAGTGAAATCTCTGAAAGGCTGCACCATGACGGACGTCCTTAACACCCCGAAACGATGCAGTGAGGCACGTCGAACCGAGCAACTTGGTCCCTAGCTGCATTGCCTTTTCGGTCTTCTCCAGTGTATAGCGTTCCTTACCGGAATTAGTTGACGCACTTCGAGAAGTCGTGTGACAGTAGTACAATCCGTGGCATCTGTCCCTCGACTGGTCCATTTGATGTAAATTTTTGACCGGAGAACTGACCACTGCTGGCCACGATAGACTGTGGCTCTCTTGTGGGCGGCATGGGTTGTCGCTTTCTCTTGAGCACTGACGTTGGAGACGTCCCGTGCGAAGCCGACCCTGCATCATTCACGACGTAGAGGAGTTGCCGAAGTTGCACGACTCGGTGAATTTCCGGAGATCACTGCTGCGTGTTCCAAGACGTTCTCCGATTATTCAGCTGAGGAGATCAGCTGTTGGACTTGTAGCGCTCCGTTATCTCAGGCGGTTTGGGGGGCAAGTTCTCTTTCAGGGTCCCGAATAGCTTCCGAAGCGTTTTTGTGCTTGACTTTCAGAGGGGGCTGATGGGTCAATAATCTCCGGAGCATACCCCGCATATCTTTTGACCTGCGCTAGCCAGAAAGGTGCCCATATATTTCGCTTGCCGTGGGCAGTCCGAACCGACTGCCGACGAATTCAATTGCTCCAAGCGTTTCGCTCATGTAGTTTCCCCCGTGGCCCTCGGAGACTTCTGAGTCGGTGCCTATCGTCGATTCTGTTAATCTCGTCGTCATTTGAAATGTCCTGAGCCGGTCAACTGACGATTTATTAAAGCATAAATTCTCTGAAGTCCCTCAGTGTACACTGTACACTGCGATGCAGTCGGAGCACTCATCATTTGTCGCTCCTTAATCAGTTAAGCCGATCATAAGATCTATGAGTTGTGGAGTTCGGGCCTGTTGGTAGCCCAACAGGAAACCACAGAGCACAATGATCGCCAGCAAAGACGTTACCGTGTTTCGTACCACCCACCCATCGCCCGAGAAAATATGTTCCTTTTCTCGTGTTATCCGACCGCCGGTGACTTCTGCGCAGTGTTGTACGTAACGGCGTTCCGAGGAACGGCGTTCCTGGAACGCGTTCCTTTTAGGAGGAACGAAGGAACGCCGCCGTTCCATTTTGCATCGCTGGAACTGGAACGGGAACGCGTTCCATTTTTACTGGAACGGAAAGAGTAACGGCGTTCCTTTTTTTCGTCCAGTGGGGTAATTTTTATTTTATTTCGAACAGGAAAATTTTGAAAGTACAAAAACAATATCTTTACGAAGTGCAGGATCTCGTTACCTTTTTGGCTACTAATCTTATGAATTATTTTGTGTGGTCCTCGCTTGCTAACAGTTTCGGGTGCAGGAGAGCTGGTGGACATTGATTCTTTTTTGAGTGCCCGAAACTGCGATACAAAAAGCAAGGCTTTTAGTCGTAGGAAAAGACAAAGAAAGAGGGTTGTTTCAAACTCAGCTACTTTCTTTGGTTCCACGAATCCTCATACACCCAGAAATCTAAGGCCGACTACAGCCACTTGTGAACTTCCATAACGAGACCTACAGTTACAAGATCACAGACTGCCAGACATCGAACGCACCCTTGTATACCGAACATTGGTCACTAAAAAGATACACAAAAAAAAAAAAAACCTTTATTTCTTCCCTTGTCCCCCACCTTCAAAATGAAGAACAAAGCCAACCTTACAAAGAAGTATTTGTAGTTTTAAGACTGACCTTCCAAAAGCCCTACCCTCTCCTCGACTTGCTCGTCTTGCGAACAGCAATATCGAGAATCAACTGTTGTTTAGTTCGAACAAGGGACTTTGTTCAATTGAAGCGTGTGAGGTTGTTTTAAAACACTCGTACAATGTTGGGTAAAAGTACACTCGGCTCGTCTGAATCGTCCACTACAAATATGAATATGGTTAAAAGCTGCGATTCTTAACTTGAATATATCAACAAATGAAACCCTGCTTCCGCTTGTTTTATTCTCCTGTTGCCCTTCCATAACGACATACAAACTCGTATGTTGACTACTAATGCGATAGATAAAAAAAAAAACTCTGCTTGATTTATCTAAATATAGTAATTAGCAAACTACAAATGTAACGTATATGTAACGATACGTTCCATTTTTTAAACTAACGGGAACGAGTTCCTTTTTCACAGATGTAACTTGTAACGGGAACGCGTTCCAAAAATCAGAAGGAACGAGGAACGAGCTTTCGTTCCTTTTTTTGAGGAACGTGTACAACACTGCTTCTGCGTTGATACGCCCCCCCCCCCCCCCCCCCCCCCTTCCCCGTTTTGTAATTGCGACCTCTGTCATGTCTATGACGATGTCATATCCGGGAGTGGACGCCTTCCAGAGCACTCCTGGTTCCACTCTTCTAATCAAATCGCCTGCCGCTTGAGGTTGGCGATTTGCCGCTGCCCGCGACTGCTGCTTAGGGGATCCAGTGAATTCGGCTGCGACCATAACTTTAGCTCCGTGAAGTTTTCCCCTGGGGTGGGTGAGGCGATGCAGCTCAGGCATGCACGCCGCAGAGTGGGCAGAAGAGACGGAGCTCCTCTGGGCTGTATTCTGCCGCTAGTTCTCGGGGATGGCCTACCGAAACGGTATGATTTAGAGGGGTAAATCTGTAAATAAATATATATCCTCTCGAAAACTTGTGCCTTCCTATCTTATGGTGAATTCCGCTCGCAGATCTCGAGCGCTCCAAAAGCGCTCCATTTGGAGCGCGCATATTCCGCTCGCAGATCTGGCTCGAGCTGGTCATCTTCCCCTCGCAGATCTCTGGCAACGCCCGCTCCACGGAGCGCCTCAAACTCCGCCGAACTTGCTCTGCGGGATTTCACAGATCTCTCCGGAAGTTGACAGAGCGGCCCACGTGATTTCCTTCTAAATCGTCAGTGCGCATGCGCGGCGAGGTTGGCGAGGTCGGCGGGCCGGACGGGTCGTCGAGTTGGATCTGCTCGGGTGCATCGGTTGTTTACGTGGGATTGTGACGGCTCGAACGCTTCTACTTCGCGTAGATCAGGAATACAATGCCGGGACTCTGGAGCGTGGTAAATCGTAAGCGCTGACATCTGTGATCGTGAGAGGAAGAACGACACGAAAGCCGGAGGCAGACGCAAGGTTAGGCCTGTTCATTCCGCAGCCAATGATTGTTTACCTTTTTACACGGCATTCCGCCGGCGTTTTCCCGTGCAATAAAGCAAGAAGAGATTAGGCAACGACCGTGCAAGTGATGGTTTGTTACCTCTGTGTTTATTAAAGTCGTACCAGAAATATGAACTCCACCGCTGGCAATCGCTGTCCGTGCCCCGCCGCTTCGACGCGGCCGAAACGGTGCCGAACGCGGACGTCTTCGTTATTTGCGACATGAGCGCCGTGGTACGTATACTTTCGCCCGGCCTGTGCGCGTGTTATTTCTGCGTCGGAAAGATCAGTCGGCTCAGGCGTTGGTGGGCTTGTCAAGTTCGAGCAGCGGCCATTTTGAACGGCGGAGGGGGAAGCGATGGGGAGGGGTGTGGGGGAGGTCGCTCCAAAAAGGCGAGTTTATCTTCCCCTCGTCGATTCGGAGCGGGTCCCACGGAGCGGTATTTTGCCTCCCTCGCGGATTTTGGAAAGCGCTCCGGATCTACGAGTGGAATTCACCATTAGAACTGTAGTATGCCTCAGCAATTTCATCTTTAGTTCATCTAAAACAACACAACTTGACATTGCACTTTCTTAATCTTAAATCTTTGTCAACTCAAAATCGTTGTACACACATCTGCATGAACAATAAGAACTTCGCAGCATTTATTTCGTTTTACAACTCTCAATATGTGCATGAAAAAGAAAAAAATATATATATATTGGCGATATAATCCGAAGTTTTGGAGAAAATTACGTACTTCCGGTCTATTACTGGCCGTGGACTGTAGATGGGTGTCGGAAATACCTTGAGTTCAAGGCAGGTTCGATTGGCCCTATTACGTCTCAATTTTTGTCAGATTCAGTGTAATGGAAAGGTCAAGTGAGTTCACAATCTCCAATGGCTTGGCGGAGCTAGTATTCCTTGCTGTGGGGGTTTCTGCTTTCACTAGAGGATCAAACTGGCTGCAGATCATGTGCATGTCATCTGACTGTGGCCGTGATTTGAGCTTCCTGTGCTTCTCCTTTAGGCTTATGAATCAGATAACATCATTCAGTTTCCGAAGCTCCCGTGTGCCGGTGCTGCCACAGCGGACGGAACTACTTATGCGGTGATGGTGGAGAATCCCTGAATGCCAAGGGCCGTTCGTGCCCTTGATCCTTCAGTTCATGTGTCAATCCTTTATTGATGAAGGTAGCTTCTTCGAAAGAGTTTTCCGTCAAAGAGCTGCCAGCGCACTTTAGACCGTTGCATTTTTACACCGAAGCAACGGTCCATTCTCGGCTTGCGTAAGCAGGGCAGGAAGAAGGCTCTGTGTCCTGTAGCAGGGCTCTCCATAGGCAAGCTCCGAGTGATATGACTGTGAAAGTTTTTGGTTAAGACAGTACGGCGACGAACTAGCACAACACTGCTCCCCATGACAGTCATCGCCGCGTTCCAGATTGTTAAATGCCAGTACCGCCGTCTCCAGCACCTTGTACTTGGCCTGCAGTATCCTGATTTCAAGTGGTGTCTTCTGAGAGCCTGCACATACTCGTCACGCTCCAGGATCAAGTTCTGAATGTCCGCTCGCAGGGAAGCTTCTGTCGTTCTCCACTAAAACAGATTTCTGTACCATATCTCCTCTTCCTTTTCTGCCTTCTCCTTGAGTGACATGTTCTTGACTGTGTACAACAACAGCTATTTCTTGAGCTCTATGGGATTAGATTCTCTCAAAATCATCGCCACTGTTGCTTTTGCCTTTTTTTTACTTAATGCCCTTCACTTCCCTTTCCAACCCCTCCAAGCCACTCAGGCGTTGTGCATCTAGAGAATGTGCCTTGGGCCAGCTCTCTGCTTTTAGAAAGGGCACATAGCTTGGTTCTCCCCGGACGTACTGCAAATGCAGGCTGTGAACTTCCCTTTCAAGCTGCTTCCTCTCTACAAGAGTTGCGTGCAGCTTGTGCTCGTAGGCCATCTTCTCACCTTCCAGCCTGTAGATCGCCAACTGGAGCTGACGCACCATAGTCCTATTGTTGGTACGTTCAACCTCCTGCGTCACGCTGAGTCGTACCTGAACCTCTGTTCCGTGGAACTCAAGGAACTCACTGTGGCTCCTTGGAGCACAGTTTCTGCTTCGCCCCATGCTTGCCCGTTCTTGTTCCATTTCTTGGTCCTTCTCTCTGAGTTTCGCACCGCTCTCGCCAATAACTTCTAGAGGTAATGTTTCGTCGTTAGGAGCAAAGATGGATTTTTGTGAGCCATGCTCTCGACAATTTGAGTCAAGGCCACTACACTGCTTGTTGCTAGCTGTACAAGATAGTAAACGAAGTGCCCCCCCCCCCCCCATGGTTGACGTTGAGGCAACCTGCGACGAAAGGCTAGTTGGTGGAGGCTCGAGTCTTCTCAGGATGACGAGCTCGCAGGCACTGCCGTCCATTACCTTTGTCCTAGCGGAAGCCGAAGTCACAATCGTATCTAGGTGTCGCCTCGGCTTTGGATTCAAAATCCATGACTGGGAATGTGAGCTGCTTGACGACACAGTCCTCACCAGAGGTGCCTGAAGCACCGCGGCGCTGACCGTGACTCCCTCAGTTGGAACGTTTATCTCCGACTGCCTCGCAGGATGGTGCATTGTCTCATGAATGTCTCGAATGGCATAAAATATGTCATTACGAAATCCCTCAAGAGTCCAAATTTGGTCTTCCTTGATGGCAAGCAAAGACTTTGCTTGTTCCTTGATCAAGAAAGTGTGGCCAGGAACAGACAGGCCAGGGCTGGATGTGTCTAGAGAGAGGCACATGCAGGCACAAATTGATGTTTCCCCTCCCCCTCTACCAGGACGGTTCATCCTGCTTGACTCGGACAGCCGCCGCAAACTATTGCTCGCGGCTGACAGCAGAACGGGCGAAGAGAACCGGGGCATCACCAACCTTGCTGCCGGAAGCGCATGATCGGACCGGGTGTGACCTGTACGTCGCTTTTCCTCCGCGACCTGCGGGGTATCACCGGGGCACCTATAGGTTGTACATTTACATGTGCGTGGTAACGGGAATCGACGCATTGGCGTCTGATTGGTGGAGACAATTGCCTACACCAATCAGACGCCAAGACGTCACTTCCGTGATCTTTTAAAATGTACATGTAAGTGTTCAACCTAGCCCTTCAGTATCACGTCCCGCTCCAAGTTTCGGTGGTCAAAAAGAGTGGACGACTTTTGGCTGCATGACCATTGGGGCTCGACGCTGGTCGCCATTCGAATTTAATAAACTGAATAAATAACTAAATTGAGACCCACGAACGTTGTTCTGAGCGCACTGCGGGGCAGCATATACACCCGGCGGTTTAGCGCGCTACGAACGCCATTCGCCGTGTTCCTCGGCGCAAGCGGTCGGGGGTTCCGGAGGTTCAGCATACTTTATGTTCCAGACCGAGGGAAGGAGGAACGTTTCACGGGGTCCGCTCGTAAAAGCGGGGATGGTGTCATGTTGCACTCACCGTGCCCCTGGAAACGCAGGTGACCGCGTTCATTCGACTCTTTTTCATTTTTTCTTTCGAGGGAGGTGTCTAAGACAGCGTAAAAATAGCTGAGGGCGGTGATTTATGTGGGATAAGAAAAAGACGCCTTCCCTTTCCCTAAACGCTAAAACTCGCATGACCACAGTCTCTGCGGAAAAAATAAATGGAAAAAGAAACCAGCGAAATCAAAAGACATGGACGCACCGGAAATAATAATTTAAGCGACCATGGGGCGCAGCGCATTTGATTAGTTCTTTAAGGGAACCCTGAAAGCACATCGAGTTGTCTTGGTGTTAGACGCGCATTAAAACGTAGCGGCCTCGGACCACGAACATTTTCCCAGCTGTTTCATCTAAAACTAAATGAAGAAGGAACTGATACGGTGAAGTTGGGAACGCCCAGGGAAACCTTGAAACTGGCGTTTCACGATCTGTTAGGGTGCCGACTGTTCTTATCACCACTGCGCCCCTATGTAAGATAGGAGGGCTTCTCTATAATGTAACAGGAAACGCGCCCAGCAGGAGTTGCGGTTTGTGTTCATCGTCCTGCGGGCCTGGGTAGCGCCAAAGACTGACGCGCCTTTCGCATTCAGTCCATAACGTTTCGTTTAGGTTTCACAAAATAGAAGGCAGCTTGGTCTAAGAGCAGCTGTTGTCTCAGCCTGGCGATGGTGGCTTTGTGCCGTGTCCCCGTACCATTTGTCCCTGGCCTAGTTCCACCAGCGTGACAAACAAGGATTCCCTTTACGACGCAATGACACACACAAAAAAAAAAAAAACGGCTTCTTTAGTGACTCGAGCAATCTTCTTGAGCACCAGTTGTTCGCAAACGTGTGTGGCTCGTTGGCAGCGCTCGAGCGTTAAGAACATATTTCGCCCGCAAGGTCTTACACACTATACATGTTCGCGAACAGCGTGTTGGGTTGTTTGCCGCTGACGGGACGAGGGTACGTTCATTGTGGTCAGTATCTGTGGGAACTAATCTCGACACTTGGTTGACACCTCCAAAGGGCACTGTGGAATATCTGGCAGCGCACGACCGAGCGTCCATGGATCCACGTGTCCAAACTTTGGGGGAACTCGGGAGACGCAGTGTCTCTTCGCTGTGTTCGTCCGAACGGCTCACGAGTCCACCTGTCTCCTCCCCGAATCGCTTCCGAGTGTAGGAGGAGGGATATCAAAGCGTATCGAGCGCGTTCAGAGCGTCCCCGATGAGGTGCTTCGGTTAACGAGGGATCGGGTTAATCGAGTGTCGGATAAGCAGGCCCGATCGTAATCTCGCACCGTGACGGCGGGGCTGGGACCGCCCCGGCCGTTCGCGCGCGCGGCTCCAGAGCGCGCGCACTGTTCGAGAAATCGATCGGAGATGTTACGGCTGGCGGCAGCAGCAGCAGCGCGCTCCTGCCCTGGCCGAGTGGACTGGCAATTTGTGACTTCTGTCCAAGAGGCTGCTCGAAATACCTCGGTTTCTTTCTCCTTCTCTTCTTTTTTTTTTTTTCTTTCGTTCAAAGGCTCGGCTTCTTTTTTTCCGCTCTCTTTTACTCGCTCTGTTTTTCATTTACTGGGTTAATGAGCTGCAGTTGCTACTGCTCGTTTAAAAAAGAAAAAAAGTTACTAATGAGTTTTGCTTGTCGTCTCAAAATGAAGGGGAAAAAAAATGGCGACTGTTAATAATAACCGGTGATAATTGTGTTTATCTTAGCATCTACGTACGTGTAGCATATATGTATGTTGGTATATTTGCAATTATTTTATCACCCTCCGTTTACACTTCTGTGTCCGTACACGAGATGTCACGGGTGCAAACGGACAGAATCTCTATACGACGAGCCATAAAAGCCCCGCAGACGTCAAAGATATTATTATTATTTTTTTTTTTTTTGCAGAACAATTTTTATTAGAGAGAACGGAAGAATGAGAAACCTTCCGCGTGGAAGGGCCGGGAGACAGTGTATGTAGTCAATCACTAGCTGAGCTTTTTTTCATGGACAGGGTTTGTTCGTGTGAACTTCTTACGACGTATTTGTAT
The DNA here is from genome assembly GCA_013358835.2 of Ixodes persulcatus. NCBI lineage: Eukaryota > Metazoa > Arthropoda > Arachnida > Ixodida > Ixodidae > Ixodes > Ixodes persulcatus. The sequence continues at coordinate 222,958 of JABSTQ010011336.1, read as the reverse complement.
TTACATTTTTAGTGAAAATTGAGCAGCCTACCACGCGTCTGGCCAACATCGCCATTTTATTTTTTCGTGTCGCGGAAGGTTTTTGTATTTTGTCTTAAGTTGTAGGAGATTCGAACTGCGATTTTCCTGCTACAGCGCAAAGGTGTGATGCAAGCCAGTGTTTGGAGTGTCGAAACATGCTTCGTGAAGAATCGCGCAACCGCCCGACATCCCGCTGAATATGAAAGTTTGAAACTGTGACGACGGCGAAGCGGAACGTGTAGCGATTGTAACGGTCGCGACTTCATCCATGATGTCCTCCACGTCCTGCAGGATTTTCCTTGGCTTCCTTCATGGAGGTGGGACTTCGAAGGGGGTCTGCGCCCCTACTCTTGTTTCTGGCGTGCGGAGCATGCGCTAGGTGCCTGGCAAAACGGGTTCCTGCCAAAATTGCGCCAGCCCGCAGGATCTGATCTGGCCGAACGCTCTTCCCTCGCACGTTTATAAACAACGGATTGGTGTGGCTTTTCGAGGACGAAGCGTGTTTGTTCATCCGAGTGGCGTCCCGGGGGTGGCCGACGGAGACGGACCGCTCTGCTAGCTCCGGTCTGCCGGCACGCGCGGCCCAAACGCGTCGGGTGCTCGGAGGCTGCATGAGCCGATGTCGCGCACTCACCCGTCGCGAGGCCTCCCGCGGAGCGCGATTCGTTCACGCAGCCGTCAAGGCGAACCGTGGGAGTTGCGAGAAGGCCGCCGCCGGTCGTTTGCTCGGTTCATGGTGGGAGACAGATGAACCAGGATAATCAAGTGTTTGAATGCCGCTCGGCGATAAGACTATCGCCGAGCTCTGTTTCGTTAAAGCAGAAGAGAGAGAGAGAGAGAAAGAGAGAGAAAAAAGTGAGGTCGGGTCATTATCTGGCGGCTGGAGGCATCAAGTCGGTCATAAAAGAACTTCTACATTCCTTTTGTTTGAATTTTTTGTTTGTTATTTGAACGCGGCAAATTATTGCGTTACATTTTTGTTGAATCGCAATCGACTTGCGATTCGACAAAAAGTAACGCGCTAGGTTGCCGGAATGACTCGCACGTCGCTGCGAGTATTCTTTTAAATGTTCCCGTCAGTATTCCGCATCATCCACGGCAAGGGATTTTCGTTTTCCGTAGCTTGCCTCGAGACGCAGGTTCACGTTGTATGCGAAATTTAGCTAGTACAGCTCGACTGCTAGTGACACACAACCTTATACGTCGCAACGATGCCCATCCAGATTGAAACGGGCAGGGCATGGGGATTGAGCCTATAGGATCCCTGGATTCTGCATCTGCAGTCCGGGCTTTTGTTCCACGGGATCTGAGTTGCGATGCGCTAAGCCGCACTCGGGTACCGAGACTTGGCGCTGATTCGGTAATAAATACGACGAACAAACAATTTACTGATAGTTTGGGCAATGGTATCGCAATAAGAAAACTGTAATCATATTACAACCTGTAACCAACACCGCGTATACGGCTTACGGAATACGACGGAAGCAACTACATAGAAGTTACTGTCGCACCCTACACTTGTGTCGGGTGCGACAGTAACATTAAGTTTGGAACGGCGCACGAGCCTGTTCCAAACTCAAAAGATTTCTTTGTTTAAAGGGACACTGACACCAAAAAAAAAAAAAAAATCTTAGGCGATTATATATGGTGCTTGAAGACTACCCAATCAATATTTTGCTACAGCGTCACGTATATTTTTCATAAAGTCAAAAAACGCAACTGCTCAAAACGGAAACCGAAATTGGAGTGGGGAGGAAGGAGAAATGTAGAGGAGGAGAGAGTGGCCGCAAGTCACGTAACATCACCCGACCGCGTTTTTTTTTTTCCTTTGTTCTTTTTTTTTTTTTTTTGATGTGCGAAGCAGACGAAAAACGCGCGCGTCGCACGAAAAACGCTAACGTCAAGCACTTCGTGCTTTACGTTTGCGCGTTTTTCATGCTTTTATTAATTCGTATTCGCAAGACGAGCGATGTCTTCAGGGGCGACGACTCGGCGCCGTCTTCGTGCGAATCAGCTTGGTGGTCGGCTGTGTAGTACGAAAGAAATCCTAATTGTTTTGATCGGTAAAAAAATTCTCTTTCGAAGGACAGATTCCCCGGTACCGCAAATGACAGTTCTGAAGCAGAGGTCCCACGCCCGTCGTCCGCCGCAATCGCCTATACTCTGTTTCACCTTATGCTGGACCGCAGCAGACGATACTAGCTATCCCAACCAATCCCGTGCAGTGAATGTATCATCTGACTACGCGCCCCGCGCGGCGTGTTGCGCACATCTTGAAGGTCACGTGGCACTCACAAGGCATTGGATTGGCTTCGATGGTTCGTAGCGTTTATCGCGGTCCATCGTAAGGTGAAACGGAGTATAGTCCGATTCGTCCAGCCGTCCGGCCCGCAACTCTCGCGATACGACGCCATGTTGAGAATTACGCAGAGAATGCACACAAATGAAGGGGAGAGGGGGGGGGGGGGGCGGTGTACGTTTATACAGCGTGAATTTAGTCTGTCTCGACGGGCGACTTGTCTCCCAAATAGATGAGAAATTTAGCCAGTGCTGTACAATCGGCAGAATGCACAGAATACTTCAGTACTCTGCAACTTTTTTTTTTTTAATTAACGTTTTAGCAGTTTTTTAAAAGCCACAAAAGACGGGTTTTATATTTTTCTTAATTTTAATATTGAGTGTTGAGTAGTGTTGAGTTGAATATTGAGTCGATGACTCACGACTTTGATTACATTTTTCTGGTTGTGTCTAAACCATAGAAAACGGCACGTGACTACGGGGAAGAGTGTAAGCGCGACTCAAAACCGGCCGGTTCTCGATCGGCGGTTTTCGGGCGGAAAGAAAACGAATTTCGAGCCGCAAATTGTGTTCTGGGTAGTTGGGCTCTGATATGTCACGTACAAATGAAAACCTTGGCGATCATAAATATCCTGCCAGTGTCCCTTTAACGAGCATTTAACGTCAGTGCGCCGTATAACTGTCCCGCCCAGTCGTTTTCTTCGGCGGGTCCCCTATGCAAGACAACGAGTGAACGGCATAGGTGACGACGCACTTTCGGTAAATCAGGTGAAAAGTAACTGCTGTAACCAAATGTTCGCGCGACTCTCGTCTCAATCTCGACGAGAGTCGCGCGAAATGTCTCGTCAAGCAACTTGACCGTGTCACTTTTCGTGGGTGAGACAAATCAAGTAAAGCAAACAAAGAGCAGTTGCCCGACATACACAGCAGTCAAGTTCAACGTGTAGGTCTGAACAGTGGTCGTGACTCTGGTGTCACGAAAGAGCCGCCGCGTTACCTTCCCAGTTTTGGCATGAATTGTAAAAGCACTTTGGGGGTCTCTCGTACGCATGTGTTTACGCCGCTGCGTAAATCTCGGGCGCGCTCCGAACTCGGCTGGCTTTCCCCACACCATAAAATACGATCTGCAGTCTCCAAGAACCAGTGTTGGGTAAAGTACATCTAAAAGGTACTTCAAGTAAAGTACAAAGTGTATGAGACGTGATGTACTTTAAGTAAAGTATTAAGTACACTGGGCGCAACATACTTGAACTAAAGTACTATAAATACAATGTACTTTCAAAGTAAAGTACAAGCACTTTTAACACAATCTCGTGATGCCCTTTCATTCCCTTATACAGTGATTTTTTAACTGGTACGCATTGCCAGGGGTAATCAGGGGTGCATGGCATTTTTTTCAAAAACAGCGGCGAATATTTGATAAAGTCAAGGGGCCACAGAGTAGTTATTTTCAGGAATGGAGCCAAATTCAGAAGTCCCTCTTCTGAATTTGGCGCCCCTTTCACTGGATTGTTGCACCCAAGGGGGCTAAATGTACTAGGGGAGAGTATGACTGACGTCAGCCCCGTAGCTCCTGCAAGCAATCCTCTCATAGAGGAGTGTCCTCTCCTTAATGCAAAAAACAGTGAGTGTGCAAGCGCCCTGGTGATAATTAATCATAATGTGACACCTGAGATTGGGGTAGGAAAAAAATTAATGAACTTTCAAATAGAAGGAAAAGACAAAAGAGAATGTCTCAAAACATTGTGATGTTCTCCTCTGTTGTCATTTACTTCGACTTGAAAATTTAATTTTTCCGCACCACAGTTTCAGATGCTAGATTATGATTAATTTTGTTCTCCTACTATTTTAAACCTCCTCGCTTACGCTGACCGACCGAGCGGCGAGAAGTAGCCAGAGTTCAAAAAGCTACGGGAAAGCCGCGCCCAGAACAAATGGTGCGATGCGTCGTCTGCTCACGTTTCTGACAAGAGTAGAATATCCCTCCCAGTGTTTCTTCAGAGTTGACAAAGCATCATTTCGTGATACAAATTTAACAAAACTAAACTTCGGGAATGTACTTTGAAGTCGGGAATTGTACTTTCCTCGGAAAGTACCAGGAAAAAATACTTTAAGTACAATTGTGCATACTCAGAGAATGTACTTCAAGTAAAGTACAAGTTTCCTAAACCTACTTGAAGTAGTACTTTAATTACAATGTACTTGAAGTACTTCCCAACACTGCCAAGAACACGCGGTTCGAGACGCGGCACTTATACAATCCTAGGACGCTCTTTTGACCGGGCATCGGAACTCCTGTCTACGGGAAAGGCAAATAGTTCGGTAATTGCCCGGCTGAGAAGTGTATGACGGGAGCTACCTCCCATGGCCCTTTCGATCGGGTGCTCTACGGTCTCTACGGAGTTGGCTGTTTTCCGGAGTAGTACTTTGGCGGCGGCGAACGACTGAAACGAACGTGCGTTGTAGCTCCTCGGCCGCCGTTTCTTTGGAGCGCGTGTTCTGGCCGTCGCCGATTTATGCCGCTCTCTGTTTTCCGCGCACGAGTGCCGCTCGCTCGCACGCCGCCTTCTTGCGAGTCCCAGCGGCCACGAAGAAGACGAAGCAGGGGAGGCGGAAAGAGAAACGACACGGCCGCGGTGATCCGTCGGCGGCGCCAGGGCCGGCCGGAGGGGCCGAAGCGAAGCCCAGTCGAGCGCGAGGAGGGTGGTAGGCGGCTTTTTCGGCGCGGCCGGCCAGCACGGGCCGTTTGGAAAGAGGGGTCCGCGGACGTGACCCGCGGTCCCAGGAGTGCGCCGGCCAGCCCCGTCACCCCCCCCCCCCCCCCCCCCCCTCTCTGGGGGGAGCCACTGGAGCGGAAGCACGTCACGAGGGCGGGTCTGGCGAGCGCCAAGTGCACATTAGCGGGGCGCCGCCGCCCGGCCACTGCGCCCGGCTTTCTGCGCGCCCGGCCATTACCTGCACCTGCCTCGGCGGCGCGATCGATGGTCGCGCTGGGCCCCCGGCTGGGGTCGGCCACGGGCGCGCCGACACTGCGCTCGCATATCCGGCCAGCATTGATCCGCGCGCAACGCCGCCGGCGCGTGGTCGCGCGTCGCTGCAGCGCGCGCTGGCTTCGCCTTTTAGAGGCGCGCGTCGTCGTCGACCGAGTTGGAACACTTGTGTTCGATTGGGCGGTGGGCCGACCGGGGTGGCGCTCTCGGGCTTTAGCCGCCGCCGCCGCCCGGGCAACGACTGGGCCCCGAAGACGTCTCCCGAGCGTGGGCTTCGGAGCGTGACGAGCCGGACGGCCGGAGCCCTCTTTCTCTTTTTTCTCGCTCCCGGCTCGAAAGCAGAGTGACAGCGTGTCATTTGGCGATGCTTTGGTCGAGGAGTCTAATGATATTTGAGCTCGAAATGACGTGTACCCTCGTTCAACACAAATTAAAGCGCAACCGCAGCGAAAGAGACGAAAAAAAAAAAAAAAAACAACTACAACATATGGTCGGTGTTTTGAAAGAAGTCCATCCAGAGTGTCATTATTGTTTCCGAACTTCCACTCCTTATGTACGGCGGTACCCTCCTAGCAGCGACTGGCATATAGACCTATTTCACAAGGGCGCCGCCATCTTGAAATATCGTCACTTCCAGTATGGCAGAAAACATTGTTTTGCCGTCGCCCAACCATTTCGGAGCGCAAGTATCGTCTGCTACTTCTGCGGGGGCTGCGGTAACGTCAGAACGCCGAGCTCTGATTGGCTCTAATCGAAGCATATATAGTGGGTAGACCTCAAGGCAGCTTGGTTTGAGGTCTACCCACCGACTATCCTTCCATCAGAGCCAATCAGAGCTCGGCGTTCTGACGTTACCGCAACCCCCGCAGAAGCAGCAGACGATACTTGCGCTCCGCATGGAATACATTTAGGATATAAGCGTGACCGTCAACCATTCTCGTCTTGCCTCCCCTCTATTTTGTTTTACTGTTTGCAGGTTGAAATGTATTATTGTTTCGTCGCTCATAACGGACTTGCCTACCAGGTGGCGGGGACGAGAGTAAGCGAAAAAGGTTTATAGAATCAAAGCGGCGTCCATGGGCAACTTTCTGGGACATTCCGTGGAATAGAAATGTTTCAAGGAAATATAAAAATTCTAATTGATTTCCGTTCTATGATACCCAGAAAATTATAGTCCTCGGAAACATTACGATCTTGTGTCAGAAAAAGCAGAAATTGACAATTTTGTGAATGCGGTTAATACAATTCACTGCAATTCACTGCAATAAGCGTAATTACTGCTTATGGCTATTTTATGACTGTCATCTAAAACATTTCCGGGGAACATTGCAATGTTTGTTGCAATTCAGTTGAAATTCTCATTTTAGTGCTTGAGCTGATGCGTTGATGTCCAAGAAAGATGGGGATGTGCATCTCCACGCATGATGTACTTTTCTTTTTTCTTCGTTTAGCGTTTAGTGGGGGAGATATGTGGAACAAACCTTTCCTTGCCAGTTTTTGGTGAGCGAGTGCTGTACGAGCTCAAACATTTTCACTCGATGTCATGCGATTTGATATGTGACATATCGTCACCTAAAGGAATTCTAACAAGGTCCCATAAGCCCTTTAGTGCCTAGTTTTGTCACGGAAACATGAAACACAAAGGCCCATCGGCCCAAAAATAAATATTTGCAATTAAACAAAAACAAATATTTTTTTTTTTTTTTTTATGTTGACGCGCGGACTTAGGTATAGTTTAGAAGTAATAAACTGTCCGAGGTACTACATATTCAACAATAAAATTATTATAATTCATGAAATTCAATTTTTATTACCCCCAACACACCAGAAACAGGTTGATTTCGTGAAACTTTAAAGGCACGGTCGCGGGGATTGAAACGATCCACGTGACTTCGTTTCTGAGGTCACCCTTCGTCCACGCTGCTCCTCCGAATTCGTTTGATTTTCGCGTTAAATACATGACTTGGCAACGAAAAATTAAGTGATTTCTCGATACCAAACTATATCGTTTCGCGCGAAAAAAAAAAAAAAAAAAAAACATTTCGGAGGCGTTGGAGTGGTTTGAAAGAGCACAGAGACAGACCTTAGAGCTGTTCAACGTCGAAGACGTTCATCCTCTGACAGGGCCGCAGTGGATGTGAAGCGCTTCTTTTGTTCGGCGTCGTCAGTGCTGCATTGTCTGTCTGCACAGCCCAGAAAGAACGAGATTATATGCGTTTTGGCGCAGCCGTGCAACTTACGTGCATGCTTTACTCCGTTCGCCCCTAAGCGGACAAGCTTGACAGTTCGGCGGAAGCTACGAGTGCGTTGGACCAGTCGATCCCCCGCCACGTGATCACACCCTCGCCGATAGTACCTCCGCGCAGAGAGCGGGAGCAGGTGATGAAAAGGAGGCAGCTGATTGGTCCGGCGAGATCGTCCCCGCACTGTCAGCTCAGCCCCGCCGCTAGGTGATCGACTGCGGAGTTTTTTTTTTTTTTTTTTTTTTTTGAGTTTTAAGGCGTCGTCGCCCTGTCAAGCCCGGTTCACCGGAAACGCTTTCGAGAAAGCGGAGGTCTGCGTGCGTGCACCTTCGGTGGCGATGTGTGCCATTCGCCAGAGCTGGTATCCGCTCGTCAAGCGATTCTTTCCGGAACGCGTGAGATGTCCTCTTTGCGCGCTGCGCAAAGTGCTCCGCTGACAGTAACATAACGGGTCTTCAGAGTTCCCGACTGTGGAAACGAAAGTCATGTTGGCTCAAATGACATAGCGCATCGGGGCCTTATTTCTCGGTTGAACGTTGGAGCCAGCGAAGACGGGAACTGTCACCTACTTGATGCGGCGTGCTATTGCCCAATCAGATGTGGTTGCGAAATCGGTCCAGACCCTCATGTCTGTGCGCCGACGAAAGCAGAAATGCTCCTGTGGGTTAGCACATCTTGTGCCGTGGATGGCTAACACGTGGTAATTGGTGCTTGCGGCACTTTTTGATTGACGCCTTTAGTCGTATACAACGTCTGTACACAGAAGGGCTAAAGCGCCGTTCCCGCATATGCAACCGAGTAAGACCGAGAGAGACCAGACCGGTTTTTAAGCCTCTTGCGACGTCTTAGGACCGGATGCGCTGCAGCGGAGTTGGTCCTAAGACGTCGCAAGAGGCTTAAAAACCGGTCTGGTCTCTCTCGGTCCTAAGGGTTGTTCACACTCTTGCGACCGAGTAAGACCGAGAGAGACCGGATCGGTTTTTAAGCCCCTTGCGATGTCTTAGCACCAGCTCCGCTGCTGCGCATCCGGTTCTAAGACGTCGCAAGAGGCGTAAAAACCGGTCTGGTCTCTCTCGGTCGTACTCGGTTACAGGTGTGTGAACGAGCCGATATGCAACCGAGTAAGACCGAAATAGACAAGGCGGCTTTTTAAGCCTCTTGCGACGTCTTAGGGCCGGATGTGCTGCTGCGGAGCTGGTCCTAAGACATCGCAAGGGGCTTAAAAAAGCGGTCTTGTTTTTCTCCGTCCTACTCGGTTGCAAATGTGTGAACGGCGCTTTATGCGCGAGGTGTTATTTTAACGCAATAGCGTTTAGGAGGTCGTGTCGCAAAACTTCTGGCGTCGGCGTCGGTGGGACTAAAAAAAAACCCATAATGCAACGCGCGCAGCCACGTGTAACGTCACACATGGCTGTGACGTCATGACCCTATCGACCCGCTAAATTTAGCGGGAAATTCCAACGAGCACATACCACGCACACGTGCTTGCACGGCTTGGGAACGAGCGCAGGTTTAAAAGGGAATTTTCGTAGACCACGTTTCCCACTCCGCCAAGCCCTCCGCAACGTAGAAGCCGCTACTGCGCCTGCGCGCCGATGGCCATGACTGTAGAGTTTCGGATACCGTAGCGGGTTGCGGAGAGCGTTGCGGGACAGCGAAAACCATCTACGAAAACTCCCTAATGAGAAGGCTTTGCGAACGGGGCGCAATAACGGTATCGCAATGCACTCTTAAAGGTGAAGCTTAAACGTCAATCCCGACCCCCACGTTTTTTTTTTTTTTTTTTTTTTTTTTTAGACACAGTTGTGCTTTTGTGGCCAATCAGAGGCTAAACAGGCGAAGCACGGGTAATGGTGGCTCAAATCGTCTAGACTGTAGAGGCGTGAACCGTTGCGGAGAGCCCAGTGTTTTTCAAGAGATATACAATTTCGTCGCTCCGCATTGAGCGTCCAAGAACTGCCCATTCTTGAATACCCTTAGCTAACTCAGTGCACGACTTCACCGAGCTGCTACATATTCATTTTTCTTTTATTTTTTCTATTTTTTTTTTTATGGATGCATGGCATGAGCTTAATCGGGCCGCGGTGAATGAAGGAAGACGTTCGCAAGGCAGGATGATGGGAACGAGGAGGTCGATACCTACGTAATCATGCCAATTGGTGCGTATAATGATAGCGCGTCTGCGAGCGGTCACTTGGACGCGGAGATGCACGTGAGCGGCCGCCCCGGGGCGTGTTTTCGTTGGTGCCGCAGCTGGTTGGTTTGTCAGCTGATTTACGGCCGCGCACCGCCCTTCGAATGCCCCCACCAGCTGCACTCGGCGAGGCCCGCTATGCATGCACCGGCAGAAAGCGCCGGTCGCTGTTGGCCAGCTGCGCAGGGTCCTCGGCGCTGCCGTGGTCGCTCCAGGATCACTGTGCGCTTGTGCTCGAGCTCAGGCGACCGTCGGAGATCCGCAATCGTTTAGCGGACGGGAGTCGAATAGAAGATGTTGCGTGTCGTGCGTGTAAAGGTTGTTGCTTCACCCAGTTGCGACTGCTTACGACCGGAGAGGCTGAAAACTGGCTTTGAGTCTCTTGTGATTGCTTACGACGGTCTTAATACGGTAGTAAGCAGTCGCAAGTCTTAAAAACTGGTTCGCAAGGCCCGTTCACACGCTTGCATTTGACTACGACCGACTCAGACAAAACCGGTTTTTAAGCCTCTTGTGACGGCTTACGACAGGCTAGGCTGCGGCGGAGCCGGTCGTTAGCTGTCACGAAAGCCTTAAAAACCGGTCTTGTCTCAGTCGGTCGTAGTGAAACGCAAGTGTGTGAAAGGGCCCTAAAGGCTCATTCACACACTTGCAACCGAGTACGACCGACTGAAACAAGACCGGTTTTTAAGGCTTTCGCTTATGACCGGCGCCGCCGCAGCCTAGCCGGTCGCAAGCCGTCAGAAGAGGCTTAAAAACCGGTCATGTCTGAGTCGGTCGCACTCGGTTGCAAGTGTGTGAACGGGCCTTAAGCCGTCATGAAAGGCTTAAAAACCCGGTTTTTAGGTTCTCATTTCGTAAGCAGTCGCAAGTCGACAAATACTCGACTTCCCAGGCCCTTCTGATGAGTCCGCCATATCTGTACTCCGTTTCACCTATATACGATGGACCGCAGCGGACGTTACGCGTCATTTCGGCCAATCTAATTCTGTCATCGTATCACGCGCGCGCGCGCGCGTGTGTGTGTGTGTGTGTGTGTGTGTGTGTGTGTGTGTGTGTGTGTGTGCGTGCGTGCGTGCGTGCGCGTGCGTGCGTGCGTGCGTGCGTGCGTGCGTGCGTGCGTGCGTATCGTGGAGCGGAGGATAATCGTCAGTATTGTCTTGCATGGCCCTCATCTGTTTTCCTAATTTCGTCGTCAGCATGCCCAACTATCCCAAGTGTTCAGTTTACGCCACCGTTTGACCGATCATAAAGTCTGAACTCCGTGGAGCGAATTATGCGACAAATAACTGACGAGCGTCGCCCGACGGCATGCTCGCTTTGCGCGCGACGTAGCAGACATTGTGCTGGTGTCAAGCGCAGAGTAAATATGCCGCCGGGCAAAATTCGTCGATTTTTCGCAGCATATATTCGCCCCACGGAGTTCAGCCTTAAAGCGCTGAAGTTTATTATCCCGCCCGACTGATTGTGGCGAGCCAACGCTGACATCTCGCGACTCGGTTAGTCTATATTAGCGACGTGCGCGACAGAAGAAGCTTCGCTGTGGTCGCGATTCGCGATTGGCCAAACGCTTACTCTGACGTCTTTATCTGGACGAATTTTTCTTTCATCGACGGAAAGCAGCGCAATGCCAGGGTGTCAACTGTGACACGACGTTGGTTGAGCGATGCGATGACCCCTGTAGCTCGCTATTTCGACACATACCATCGAACTTCGCAACTGACGATGTTAAAGACTCATGACGTGACGTCACCAACGTCGAGCGAAACATCTCGGCACTAATACCTGCAAGGCTCGTTTGCTTGTCGGCGGCATCTGCAGCCGTTGGAGGATGGATGCGTAATCGGAGGCTGTGTGAGCGAGCCGCTTCGGGCGAGCCGGCGTCCGGAGAGGTCCTGCGAGCGCCCCGGGAGCCTGCAGCAGCTTCGGGGCTGCGCGAGTGGACCGACGTTGAAGCGCTCGAATTTCCGCGGTCCGGCGCTTCGGCCACTCGTTCTCTGGGAGCGGCTCGTGCATATACTGTCTCTCGAGTGTGTTCCGCCGCGTCGACTGCTCGTTGTGCGTGAATCGACTCTGAACCGAGCCCTGTTTTTTTGCAGGCGGACGTCGCATGCGGCGTCCCGGGAGGCCCGAGGCGACCGGCGGACGCTCCTCGCCATGAGCCCCACAGCGGAGCATCGCCGCTGACTTCCTCTTGTGCTTAGCGCGGAATGCGATTAAGACCGGTGAGTGGAGAGATGAGCGCCCTGCGCGCACGTGAGCTGCAGGCTCTCGCCGCCGTGCGCTTCCGCGGAGGCCATCGTGGCCGGTATAATACAGTGGCGGCGGTCTGGCCGAGAAGGGTCCCTCGGGGGATCACTTCGGGTGTTGCTGTCTGTGTGGGGTGGAGGGACGAGCACCCGCAGAGGGAGAGCCGCGCGGTATGTGTTGGCGCTCTCGCTCAGGAGCCGGAGTCTCGGATTAGGTTTGCTCACTTTCGGATGCGCGTTTTTTGGTGCACCCGGGTAAAGTGACTCCGGTAGGGGAGGTGTTTGTATCGCTGATTGGAAGAGCGAATTTGGTGCTACGATCTGCTGGGACCAATCAAACAGCTTGAAAAGAGCCAGTCACTGGTTCTTTCTTGTGCATGATTGGTTCAGCGATGATAGAATACGTACAGACACTTGACAATCACCATGAAGTTGCGTTTTTGACGCTGTCTCATTGGTTCCATGGGCTCGTAGTGTCGGCGGCGTCTGAACTTCAGCTGAAACGAAGTACGTATAGGTGCGCATGGCTTTGAAGTGACTCGTTGAAGATGGCCTTCCCTAAAACTACCTAAAAACTTATAAACCTTTTTTTTTTAAAGCGCCTTAAGGAGGCTTTGTTGGCAATTTACGTCCCTGCGAAACGAGAGAACAAATTGTAACGTTCGTGAAATATTTTATGACCAGTTCCCCAGGTGCTTAGCTAAAGGAGCGGTTAGTGATAAATTCGTTGGAGATTACTTTTCCTCCTGTAAGACTCCACTCGTATGTGTTGAATAGCGCAACATGAATCGCTAAATCCCAAACTTCGCGATGTCCGTACAACTTCATCGTCCCGGGAATTTCGACATCAACAGGCTCGGAGTCTCAAGGAAAGGGTCTATGCACCAAGTACAACGGGCCTCATCCAATGCGCAGTTTAAAATAGAGCACTCACAATCGCATTCTTGTTCTCATTCTCGGCAATTCGGGAAGTGCTGATCAGCATCTGTGAATTGCTGTTCAAAGCCTCTCGTTTTTATATTCCTAACGAGCGTGTTGGTAAAGTAAACTAATAGAAAGAAAGAAGGAACAAAGACACTCGTCCGTGTGTCTTCTTTCTTTCTGTTATTCTTTGTTTCTGTTATCGAGCCTCTCGTTTCGTTGTGAATTTCTTCAAAATTTTCAACTTATCCGATTACAAAGGATACGCGATAAAGGTATTTCTGCCCATACTAATTAAAGCGGTACAATATGTATTATCCGAGGGTAAGCAATGCGACTATAGGTAGTGAAAAAAAAAAAGGGGGGGGGGATGTGGAAAGCAGGAAGAGTCGGTCGGAAACAGCGAGATAGGAAAAAGGCCGAAATGGCCAGGAACGTTCGGTCCACGTGTCGAGCGGGGACCGCTCTTCGTGAGAGGACAGACTACATCCTTCCCGGAACGGGCCGCGTGTAGCCCCGTCGTGTCATCGTTCGCTTTCTGGCGTATCGACGTCGCGGTGCCGACGAAAGCCCGGAAACCGTCGGCCGTCCAAGCTGCAGCGCGATTAATGACAGGAAGAGGCGTCAACGCGCTACGACCTGTGAACGCCCCGCCCGCCGTGAGCGAAGACCCTCGCGGAGGAGCCCCCACGAGACGGGGGGGAGCAGCTTGGGGGCCTTCAGCGCGTATACCGCCGCCGCCACACAGTAGTGGGCCCGTTTCCACGTCACTCGACGCGGCGTCGGGACCCGGCTCCGCCGCACCGCTGCTCGAGCTGAGAAGAACGGCAGCGCGGCATCATGTCCCGGCGCCCGAGTCTGCGACTGAAAAATCGATGCTAGACTGAGCCGCGGTTCGCTCCTCGCCCGCCTTCTCCTCCCCCTGCGTGCCGCCTGGGCCGCTGGCCTCTCGTCTGGCGCACGAGGGCCTTCGTCACGTTCGGTTCCTCGGGAGCGTGTGCGTATATAGCTCTCGGATCGGTGCTGAACAACCCTTGGAAGGCGTCGCTGGAAAGGGGAAGGAAGTACGTAATATTTGCGTTTGAAGAGTATCCGAGTCAAGTATAGCGCGTAAAAGCCGCAGTCCCATCGCTCGTGCATCATACAAGGGGCACGGTACGTTCCCTGCAGACATGGCGACATCTGCGGACGTGCCTCGTGCATGTTCCTAGCATGTTTTCCTCATGCATGCTTCATCTGCAGACAGCTTTTTTTTTTTTCTTTTGTATGATCAGCATGACAGCACCGTCGTGCAATTGGAAGAAATCCAGACAGCAGACTCTTTTCTGTACGATGGATTAGCAGTCTGACCGCGGCTCAAACGAAAGTAGGGCTAGGCACCGATTAAAATCGTTTAGTCGATTAATCGCCGACTTTTATTCGACTTATTGATGGGTATCGTGCAAACGCTGGTAGACTTATTAAGGTATCGAGGTATTATGAATACGTGATATCTTTGGAGAATGGAGTTGCTGGGATTCTCGTAGCTTTTCGGTGCACATTCAAACGCCATGGGTCGGCATAAGCGGACTGAGAGGACAGAAAGAAATAGCTGCAACTCAACGTCAGCCCCCAGCATGAGAAGAGTGAAGATCCAAAAAAACGTCCTATGGCGGCTGGAGTGTCGCACCGCAGTGTTGGGGCTGGAACAGACATGTACGCAACGAGGTACTAGTAACGAGTTACTTGTAGCTAGTTACGTTTGTTTTGGTACCGGGTAACGTATTTAGTTACTTTTAAAGGGTTACTACAACGAAATTTTGGCGCTTATTTTTTTGGCCTATGTTCACAGGAGCATTATCACATCAGACACACCAATCTTTTGTTGGAAAAGACAAGAAAAGGAATTTTAAAACAAATTAAACCATTAACAAAGAGCTACCTGGCGGATGTCGCTAACGCCTCGTTTGTAATGCCCGTCTAGGAACCTTGACAGCTTGTGACGGTGAGTGTCTCGCCTCCGGCCACGACGAGAGAAGAGGGGAAGGAGGAACTCCCCTCTTCCCGAGAATCCCTTTTGTGTGTCCCAGAAGTCGCTATTGTCCCTCTACAAGATTATAGAAGATTAACCCGTCACTCAAAATTCGAACAAAAGCAGTCGCTTCGGTGACTGGAACGACTAGGCCATCCTCTCGACGTCAGCCTCGCCGTAGCTTTGCTCGTCCCGAGACGAACTACGTCACGATTGCGTTGGATGTCACGTGGTCTCCGCTGGCTCTTCTCCGAGCGCTTGCCAGAGTGGGCCGTTTATAACGAAAAATACAGCCATCAGGCTCAAAATACAAACGTGCGATTGTCGTTAACGGCATATTGTGGATCATATTCAACCTACTTTTGAACACGACGGGTATATTTCAAATTTCGTTGAAGTATCCCTTTAAGGCCAAGTAACGAGTGACGGTATTTCGTTACTTTTGAGGAGTAACGTGTACCAACACCGCTTAAACAGCCTCGCTTTAATTCTCACATGAATATGTGTCTATTGTGACAAAGGGAGTTGGGCAACCCGAAAAACAACTAAACAGTATCACAGTACAGCAACCTATATCGCTGAAACACGTCAGTCGAACTGTATACAGCTGGGAATGTCCTTCTGTTCTAGAATCATGTACAGACCGAATGTAAACCCGAAGGTTGCCAACATGGGATGGCACAGAACCCATTGTCAACTTGGACCTTTAGAAACAAAGAGAACAAAAGAGAGAGGGGAATTTTAGATTCACAGCTACTGCTCAAGAACAACGACTATACTGAAAAGAAAACAATAAACCACGAAACAAAAGCAGTTGTGTATTTATTTGGTTGTCAAAGTAACGGGAAAAGTAACTCGCTCCTTTTGAGGTAAAGTAACGCGTTCCTCTTGAGAATCATGAACGAGTTACGTATTCTTTTTGAGCGAGTAACGAGTAATGGTATTTAGTTACTTTTTTTTTTTTTTTGGGGGGGGGGGGGGTAACGTGCACACGTCTGGTCTGGAACCTGATTCACTCGGCATTATTAAAGTGGTCACGTTGCTTATACATCACACACTAGAGTCTGCGGACACTGTTTGAGATGTGTGTCACACTAGTCGCACACAAACTCTCTGCTGACATGTTCTAAGCATGCATGAAGCAAAAATGCTTGGAACGTGCTTGGGGCTTGTCCGAAGATTGTCACCATGTCTGCAAGTTGCAACAAACACCGTGAATTCTGTAGAATGTACGAGCTATGGTGACTGAGGTGTCAGAACCGAGCGAACTATAGAAAGTCTCCTCGGTTGTGTCAATTAACGATCGGCAACTTTGACAGAACTGGCGCTGGCCATCGTTGGCAATGCCCGGACACTGCCAAACGCACTTGATGACCACGAAGGAGAAAAGCGCACCAAACGCTCGGCATTAGTGCAGACGCACACGTTTCTCCTTCGTCATCAAGCATACGTTCGCATTGCCAATGCGATGGCCAGCGTCACTTCTGGCAAAACCGTTGTTCGTTGATGGGATCGAGGAGACTTTCTCAGTCTCCCCCTATACGGTTCGCGCGCACGATCCCAGTTGCCACTCGGAAAGACCGAGAAAAGCTTGAATGCCCAGGCATTCCAACTGCCGTGGCCAGGTTTTGAGCGTCCGAGGTATACATTTATCGTTAACACGAAGATTGGGTTGGGGTTTCTGGACCCGGAAGCTGCTAAGGTCATAGAGCGCCTTAACAGGAGGAAAATCGAGTATTATGTATACGGTATCCGAGCGGGCAGCTTAAATATGCTATATACCGACACCCGGCCCTGACGTCACGCCGCGGCGGTGGCGCTGCGGTCGGTACGCTCTGAGAAAAGGGGGAGCGGTATTTAGTCCCTCCGGAGACCAAATGCGCTGCCACCACCATTAGTTCCCTGGGGGACTAACGGGAAGGGGTGCAACTTTTGCACCTCTCCCGTTAGTCCCTCAAAGTTGAACCCCCAAGCCTAACTTTTGCACTCTCGCATTTAGGCCACTGGGACTAAATGTAGCGCCCTTACCTTATGTATATTACTAAATTGCGCCCTTACAGACCCAGGTGGCGCTAGTGAACGTCAAATTCAAAATTGGCAAACATAGACAAGGAATTAGAACAGAGATGACATACGCGAAGACACGCTAATCCAATCGCCGACCCCAAAGGCTACCCATGCGTTTTTTATATTGATTATTTGAATGAAGTCGTTTGGTCAAATTGACCACCTCGTCCGTGAACGATGTTACAAATATGGTGCTGCTTTCGCACCAATATTGTTCTCCAATATTGTTGCTAAACACTCCAAGGAATACATCTCTTACTAAGTAAGAAGTTAGGTACACATAGTAATTATTTGCGACAGTCTATAAAATAGCGTCCTCATAGGTTATCCCACACCAGGCGTTGTGGGATATCACCAGGATGAGCTTTGGGGGATCGGGCAAAAAGGAAAGTCGCCAACTTTCCTCTGGTCAAACCTAGACTGCGTTACCCCGGCACCGGGACCACTGGGAGACAGGGCGTCGACTTTGGGCCGGAGCCACGCGGCACACTTTGGAACCTAGGTGCTGAGAACACATGCCAAAGCTTTGAACAAGCAGCTGTGAGGGAGTCCCAATTTTCCTCTGTCCCGCTTGTCCCCAGCTGTGCCAGTTAGTTGTACGTCATTCAATTCTCCTTAGATCATTTTCACCGGTCTTCCCATCTCCTCATTATTATTAAAATGCACTTATCATTTATTCTTCCATTCTCATCTGCAAACCCCAGCGCTCCGCTCCGGGAGGGCGGGAGCAAGCCCTGTGCACATCAACACCACGTGTTCTATTGCCTCGTCTTCCCCTTGGCACGCAGGCACACCGCGTATCCACTTCCTCATACTTTGCCCTATCTGTCCTAATCCTCAATACTCCTGTTCCAGTCTCAAGTAACAACGATCTCCCCCGTGAATTATCATACCAATGTTTTTTTCCTTATTTCCTGATTTTCGTCCCTTTAAATAGTTAAAGCTGATTTCCCCTGCATTCTTTCCTCCCACATCTTTATCTCGGCTTCTTTTACTTTCTTTTTTCACAGAGGTAGTCTGCTCTGCCCCAGCACTTGACTGTTGGTATTTGAATTTCCGTTTTCGGGTTCGGTTTGTCCATTTAGTGTTCAAACGTTTGATGTATAGATGCTTATATACCTTTCTCGCTCATCGTGTATGCTCCATTGTGTCTAGCCTTTGTTCGAATTTCAACTTACTGGTCGCCTCTCTAACCTCGAAAGATGCCCAGCCCATGTCTCCCTGCACTCCTTCATTTGGTGTATTCCCATGGGCCCCCAGTGCCAGTCCGCCCACGCTCCTTTTATGCATACCGCATTGCCAAAAGACAACCCCGGCACCATGACTCCTTTTCATATTCCACTAAAACTTCATATCTATCGTAATTCCATAGTGCTTTATGCTCATAATTGCTGCATTCCTTTTTCCTTTCTTTAGCATGTTTTCTTCCTGTTCTTCTAAGTATTGTTTTCCCTCATTGAGCCATACTCCTAGGCATTTAATTCTCTACGCGTTCTATTAAAGCGTCTTGAATTTTCAGCGGGTTCCCCTTCTCATTGTTATAAACTATTATTCCCGTCTTGTCGCTACTGAATTTCAGGCCCAGAGAGTCTCCTTCCTTTCCACAAATCTTAATCAGCTCATGTAACCTATCCCGGCTATCTGCTAGCAGTACAATGTCGTCTGCGTAGAACATTCCTGGTATAACTTGGTTTACTTTTTCCGCTCTGTCCATATATGACACATCGAAACCTAAATCGCACTCTTCTAATTTCTTTTCCATTCTACTCAGGTGTATCATAAAAAGTAGAGGCGATAGGGGACAACCCTGCCTGAGTCCTCTTTTTATTTCTGTCGGTTCTGTTATTTCTGCTTGCCATGTGAACATTATTTTTTGATGTCTACCTGTTGTAAAAGCCTAATCAAATGTGCATCTAAATCGTACTTTCACAGCTGTACCCAGAGTTTTTCCTAACTCACATAGTCGTACGCCCCTTCAATGTCTAGAAATGCTATCCATAACGTTTTTTGTTTTTTTTTCTCATCCGTGCCATCTTTGTACATTAAGTGATGTTGAATAAGTTATCATGTCATATTCTATCTCTTCGGAACCCGTTCTGTAGCTCACCTAAAACATTTTCTGTTCATTCTTCCATTCTTTTTTTTTTTTTTACTACCTGCATCGCGAAGTTACTGTTAATAGGCGATATGATGTTATTCTATCCTTATTTCCCTTTTCTTTATAATCTCCTTCTGCTTAGTTTCCAATCAAAGGGTACACATCGCGACACTGTTAGCACGAACACGACATCGGCGCATTTTCGCATATTACTTCTAAATAGTATTAGCGAGCATGAAATTTTATTGCTTACATTGTAGAACTAAATGAGTTCTTTCCGTAGAAATAATAACTTTGATGACATCCCTTAGTTTCAAAGAGAAAAACTGGAAAAACCGGCGATTGCTTGTTCGCGCTAACAGTGTCGCGCTCTGTACATCTCCCCCCCATTATTATTTGATCAGTTGCCTATCTTAACTTTAATTTTCTTTTTGTTCCTAGTATCTTGACTAGTCTCATTCCTATGTCATCTGGGCCTGTCGCCATTCCAGCAGGTACTTTACTTTCTGCTCTGTCCCATTTCCCCGTGGTCGTCTCAGCAGTCTCCTTAGTGTTCTCGTCTTGTGCCGTGTTGCTGTTTGTGTTCTGTCCAATCTCGTTCGGTTCAAGTTCTGTGAATGTTGCCTCGATTGTTCGTCTAATAAATTCCCTTGCCTCCTCACCCTCTACACTTATCTGCTCGTGTGTGGTCAATGAACAATAGAACCTTTCTGTTTTTTGTTTTTTTTTCTGTGCAATAATGTGTTCCCAGAAGCTTTTTTTTTTTTTTTTTGCTGCATTCCTATCATTTTGATTTACCTCCATCATGCACTGCACTCCAGCTCTACCAATCTTGGCCTGGATTAGAACAGATGCCTTTCTTTTTCTTTTCTGAAATGTATTCCATTTCGATGCTACCTCAGCGGGTGTGTGTCCCCCTTTGCTTCGCCCATCTGTGTTCCCTTGAGGCCTCTTGTCGCCCTACTATGGCCGCCTTAACTTCACTGTCCCACCAGATTTTTGGCGTGTGTTTCCTTCTCCTTCTTCCTCTTTGTTTGATTTTGAACTTCTATAGCTCTCTTTTAAAAGTGTATACTTAATCGTCATTTGTCTATTCTCTCCCTAGTTGTCTGGATACTTGTCAATTCGTTCTGATACTTCTTGTAGTTGTGCGTCGTTTATGGTCAATTTACTTTCTCGTTCAGGAATTTGTGTCTCTGGTTCTGCTGTACCAAACTTTATGTTAAGCCGCTTATGATCACTTCCTAAGCTTTTCGTGCCTTCCTCGTCTATTTCCATGTGTCCTAATCTGGTATACAATTTGCTAGACATTAGACAGTAATCAATTGTTGAGTGCGAATTGTTTCTCTCCCTCGGTATTTTTCCGTCGCATTTTATTTGGGCGTAAACAAGCACTAGATCAAGAGCTTCGCAGAATTCCTGTAGCGTCCTCCCTGTGTAATCTGTATATCCGTCAAAGTCTTCTAAGTGTGCATTCGTGTCTCCTAAGATAATTATGTTCCCATTAGTGCCAATTTCTCCAACATCTTTGGAAATACGCGTCAAGTGCTGCGCATTTTCCTCCCTTGAATCAGTTCCTGTTTTCAGATGTATACAAATCCTATGAGCGTGTCTAAACCTCGGATATTACATTTTAACCACGTGCGTTCTCTGCAGCTTTCCCTCGCCCTTTCCCAGCCCTGTCATTTCACTAGCACTCACAATCCGCCTCCTTTCCGTTCCCTTTCACATCGATTGCATCCCACCCACAAATAACCTGTCAAGTAGGGTGGTTCCTACATATCTCTAAGATGCGTCTCTGCCAATCCATACACTACAAAATATTCATCATTTAATTGTTCCGCAGTCTCTTCCCACTTCATTCTATTTCTGTCCCCCTGCATGTTTGTGAACCTTATGTTGAGTTCCTTCTTTTTTCCTTCTTCTGCGTGGTTCCTCCCACCAGGTTACGTCGTCGCCCAGTGTTGCTTGACTGAAAGCTAACCCGCTGGCCACCTGCTAAAGAGCAGCTGGTCGCATCTTTAAAATCGGTTTGACGTAATATTTCGGCTGTGATCACATTTCGTGCCACTAAAGCGGTACCAGCCATATATTTTGTTTTCGTTTTCGACCGGAGTTGCCCTTTGACATCTGTTGTAGTTTTTTTTTTTTTTCATAGAAATTTTTTATACGTTTTAAATATTCTGTGTACATGTTGTAAACCTTGGATAGAATAAATAGAAGAAATTATTACTACGTGCATGCTTCGGAGTGAAATTGACGGCTGTGCAAAGTACCATAGTGAAACCTTGGCAACCTCCACGCCTCGAGCTTCGATATTTTATATCTCCGGAAGAAAATTAGCTACAAAACGTTCACACATAGCTGAATGCACCTCCCAAGAACGTGGCTTTCACGTATATTTTGCATAAATATATATATATATATATAAAAGAATAGGACCCGAACCGTCGTTTGATGTATCCCGTGACAGCGTTCGCAGCAAGCATCCACAGCGTGGGGAGACCTTAACGACTACCCAGGCCGCGGTTGAGGCTCCGGGGCAGCGTACCTGCTCCATCACGCTTCTCGAGGCCGGCGTGCCCGACGCAGGCGCGCGTGGCCCTGCAGCCGCCGCTGACAGCGGCGATGATCGCTTTGATCCCGTCGACCCGGGGTCCCCGGCGCCTGATGCATCGAGGGCCCGCGCTCCTAGAAGCCGAGGTCGAGGCGGCGCAGCCATGAGTCACGGGGGCCCCCGCTCGCGGCGCTAATGAGCGTCTGGTCGCCGAGGCGCGCGGCCCAGTAAATGAGGGCTGCTCGGGACGCCCGCGGCAGGACCCAAGACGGGCGCCGCTAATCGTGGCAGGCGTGGCTGGGCGCGCGTGGGCCCCCGCCTGCTGCATGCCGCCGCCGCGGTTCGGGGTCCCCCCGCGGGGCGGGCCCGGAATGTCGGCCCGTGCGGTTCCAGAGGACGGGCTGGATACGATGGTCCGCAGGCCTCCGGCCGACCGAAGGCGACGCGATCCAGCCGATCGCTATGCTGGGGTTGGACGACGGTCGGCGATCGGGAGGCCACGTCTGAGCGTTGCCTTCGGCGCGTTGCCGTCGATCGTCTGCTGTGGTATACGCGTTCTAAGCGTGGGCAGCTCCGTTTGGAACCAAAGCAAGTGTGCAGGATGGTAACCCAGGAGTGGGAAAAACGCAAAGCTCCAAAAGCTGGAGCCCCCTCCCCGCTCCTGGGTTACTATATGTTAGCTATCCTCTACGGAATATCAGACACGCGCGTGCGTCTGCAGTAGGCACTTTTCGCTCGCGTGATGTGAGCTGGAGAGGCGTAGACGGGAGGACCGAGGTAGCGGAGTGTTCAACGTAGGTTTTGCGCTTGCACTGGGACGAATAGGACGTCATAAATAAAAATGGAAAGGTGGACGTTTTTTTTTTTTTTTTTTTTTTTTTTTTTTTTTTTACAGCAAAGGCTGTTTATGGCTAGGGTTCCGTGGAGTTTTCATGTGCGTCAACAAAAACTCTTTGTCTTCGTTCCAAGCGCTTGCGTGCCTAGTTTCCTTCCGCTCTCCCGGGATGGCGGTCCCGTCGCGCGTGTCTACTTTCCGCCGGGTGGCGGTCCCGTCGGGCGTGTCAAGTTTCCTCCGGCACCTCGGGGCGGCGATAGTTCGTACCTTTGTTCAAAATTCTGTGTCACGTCTGTGTCGTGTGCTAAATAGCTTCGCTGGTCATCCACCTTCACAGAGTGGAATGGCTCATGATTTTTTTAAGTCGTCGTGAGGCTTCGTGCCGTGTCCCTATAGCCGTCTTCGATTTACACTTAATATTATTTGTACCTGGAAGACAAATGTTTTTTTTACAGCTCGTCAGTGGCCTCTAAATTGCTCTGCCGCGCGTTGTTGTGAAGAGATCGGAGGTCACAGGCGTGAGGTCAAAACCTCGGCTGGCGCTGACCCTGGCTGATGATCTGAGAGTATGACTTTCAAAGCCAACAAATTGCGCTCCTATAGCCTTCCTTGTGCTTTTCCTCAGTAGTGTAAATTTCCCTCACCAGGCGTGTGAGCGCGGGAGAACTAGTCAACGGCCCCCACTGGAAAGAACGGGTAAACAGAAAGCACGTTTCCACACTGTCGTTGACCCTGAACTCGGAAGGGTTTACACCGTTCCACTGTTGACAGAAATCACCGTCCACGCGCGTGAAATCAAAGTCTCGCGATCGCGGGATTTCCAAGCTTGGGGACCTTAGAACTGCCCGCGCAAACTGCACAAACATTGCATCGAACGAGCCCAGAGAACTGTCCGTTATTTTACTTCGTCTTGTCTCCGGGTTTAGATTATGAAGTACTTTGACGCCGCTTTTGTGTCCCAACTTTATTCCTTTACTTGCTTTGCCAGGCTCTGGCGACCCTCGGTGTAAGAAATGGCGTCCTTATCAAGTAACAAACCAGCGTACTATATTTGATCTGATCTTCGCATTGAACACTGTCTGACAGTCCTTGAGAGGTTTCCCAATATTCATCATTATTGGTGATCTGATCGGGTGGGTTCGTTGGCTCCTTTGAGTGCGTTTCCCACTGTGTAGTGGTGCGCTGCGGAAAAGCAACACCGGAGAAGTCGACGTGGTGATTTTGTGTGTCTCGCTTCGCCGCATCCCAGCTGCGCGCTAAGGGAAAAACACTTCTCCATGGGCCCTAATCTCTTGACACTTGGCGAAAAAGGCGGCGAGAAATCCGGCGGTCGTGGTTGGCCGACGCCGCACTTGACCTTGGCGCCGGCCAATCATAGCCGTCAGATTTCTCGCCGACGTTTTTCGCCAAGTGTCCAGATTAGAGCCCCAGAGCGTGAAGGTGCATAGGTGGACTGTACCGTAGGATTATTGTTTTACGCCAAATCGTTCCTTTAGTTAACACTCTTAATAGGCCTCCAACTCTTTCAGGGCGCGGTCAGTGAAGTCTACATTAAAACTAAATTAATTTTAGCACTGGATTGGAAGCTTGGGAATAACCTTAACGAGTTCAGCTGCCTACGTGCCGGTTTTGCATCATCGTAAGGCTTTATACTCGTTTACATATCAAGAACCATAATTAAAAAAGTCTCGTTAACACAGCAGCTTGGGCTAGTTGGTTTTCTATCATACGATTTCACAGCGCATAAACTTCTCACATAAACTTCGCACAAACGAGTGCCTGTTTGTGAGACGTTTATGCGCTGTAAAGTCGTAAAAAAAAAAAAGGTCTGTCTGTTTGCGTAGCATTACTGATTTCACTCTTTATGTGGAAAATTAAGATATATGTCGGTGCATTTTGGATTGGATATATGTAGTATTCCGTGTTTTTGAAGTTTATTTCTCGCGAAACTCGGAAGGTAATTATCGGAGTTTATTTTCCGCTAGAAAATCGGGGTTTAACGGAGTTTATTTTGTTCGATTCCAGTTCTTTTAATTTCGGAGTTTTACTTTTACTCTGTTCTCAATTTTTCAAAATTCAAAATAAAAATTAAGGAAGTGCGGGCATAAGTGTACTCTAAATTCCTCCGAACTCACCTATATCGAATAATATTTCTGCAGCTGCATTTGCTATTGGCGCTCTACCATTGGTAATACAAACTATATCCCACGACAAAAGTTGCAAAGAAGTGTTTCCTCAATAACAGTCGATATTTTGAAGTATAACTAAACTCCTTGACGCTGTCGCTGCGAGGCATGGAAACTTCAGCTGCCCTCCCCCTCCATTGAAATATACGGGTTCATAGCTTTAACTGTTCTAAAAAACAATACTCCTCTTTCCTTTAATTAGGCACACAAATAGTATGGTTCAGGCTAGAAACCTAAGCAATTGCTCTGGTCGTGACCCAGGGGTGCCATCACCCCGCTGGCCTTAACAAACTTTGACGAGCTAAAAGGTATACCCCCTTTTGTCGGCAGTCCGAGATTTCAAAGCAAACTAAAGAGGCCCTGTGCTCTATAACATATATTTGTAAAATACCGTCTTTCTTTTTTTAGAGCGCAGCTCTTAGGTGCCCGTTTCCGGCTTGAGCGGCGTCAGCGTCGCCGTCGCCGTCGGCGTAACCTCGGCGTGACGCGTCGGCATGACGCGTCGGCGTCGCCGTCGGTGTAACCGCGCAATGGGAAACTCCCCATAATGCACCGCAGTGACGCCGACGGTGACTCCGACGCGTTATGGTCCCATAATGCACCGCGGTGACGCGCGCGTTGCATTATGGGACGTTTCCCATAATGCACTGCGCGGGAGGGAGGAGGGGAAGGAGGAGGAGAAAGAGGGAGGATGAAGAGGGACCAGGAGGGGGGAGGAGGGAGGGGAGGAGGAGAAGAGGGGAAGGAGGCGAGGAGCACGGGAGGAATAGATGAGGAGGGAGGAAGATGGGGTACGGAGGAAGGAGGAGGGGCATACCGTCCCCTCCGTACCCTCCCCTCCTCCTCCTCCTCAAGAGCTGCGCTCTAATTCGGCATTACAGGGAGTTGTAAACGTCTTTCTTTGTTTCTTTTCTTTTTCTTTTTTTGCCGTTGTTACTTCGAAATGTTTACTTTTTCGGATATTTCCGACTTGACGGAAATTTTACCGCCCAGTGTTTTTCGGATTTTATCGGATTTGTCAAAAAACATAGCCCCGTGCGCGACCGAAAGCGTCGCTGTGGTCGGCTTTCCACGATTGGCCGAACGCTGACTATGACGTCGGAAAGGGGATTTATCATCGACGGAAATAAGAGGAATAAAAGAACTTTAATTTTGACGGTGTTGGCAGTGTTCCTTTGAGAGCGCAATGATTTCAAGCTTCCACCATGCTAATAACAAACACCATCGAACTTGTTGTTTGCAAGGTAAGGACGTCACAAGGGGGAACCACAGGAGGGCGCCACCAAAACATCTCGCCGCTAATATGCTATCCTATCAAGACGCACACGTTTTAAACGCTAAAAGCATCGCTTCTTCCGACAACCAAATCTTGTCAGAACTACTTCGCGCGGCGCATGAAGAATGCGCAAAAAGGTTTTTTTTTTCCTTCAGGTGACAGCGAGTATAGATACAAAATGTCCTTGATATTCGTAATTACAAGTAAGTGACAAAAGCTTTTTTTCTGTTTTTTCTAATTCGGAAGTGCAGACTTTTGTCTAAACTTTCAGAACGTGAGCATAACATTCAATCTCGTACTCAAATTGATTCTATTCCAACATTAGATCTGTGGAATAATCTTTGGTTGGCTTCCTTACTTCAAACAACCATTCACATATATTCACCTTATGTCCGTCATCAATATCATATGTTTGAAAAGCAGAATGTGCAATGAGCCTTCATAAAAAAAAAAAAAAATTAAAAAAGGCTCTTGTCATAATCAACTTGTGTTGTGTCTTGTTCTTTTAAAATTAGACAGCTTAGTTGGAGTGTTTGAAGAATACAAACTGCTCTGCACTAGATGCACAGGTTTGGTTGGGTAAAAGCGGGAAGGCAAAAGAGCCATTGTCTTTTAGCAGCGTAGGCCAATACACGAATCTTAGCGTAGTATTCGCGAGAAAAAAGATGAGAATGAAGTGCATTTTTGTGATGTTTGCTGCTCCAAAATGTGTGCCAAAATGACACCTACCTATCCCATTACAACATATGTCATTACGTAAAAACAGGGTGTCCGTCCCTGCAATCATACACACAGAAAAAAAAAAACAAGAAAAAAAAAAAACAGGTTTGTGTTTTTATTTTGCAAAGGTTTTGGACGTTTCCATGAATGGATTCAGTGGTGAGTGCCCGTTGTGCAACCCTCGACGTTTTATGACTATTCGTAACTCACTAGCTCGCGCCGGTTCCTATCAAAAGAGCTGTCATCTGGATATTTAAGTAGGTCCAGTTTTGTTGAATACGAGTGTTTTTGAAGCCTTGCATTATCTATTGATGCCGGTAAGCTGCAAGCAAGCATCTCTATTTGGATGTTTATGGTCCACGAAGTCGCGGTTCACATCGCGGTACCATCGTTGCTGAAAATTACGGTATTTCTTCTCTCTCTCTCTCTCTCTCTCTCTCTCTCTGTCTCTCTCTTTTTTTTTTTTTTTTTTTTTTTTTTAGGAAGGGATATTTCGGGATTTTGGGTTACCGCAAGCGAGAATATCTCGGGCAGTGACCTCCCTCGCTTTGGGATCTTGTTACACTATATAGGATTTTGAAGGAAAAGTAATAAATAATAATACATAAAAAGAATACAATAGGATAACAGAACAAGAAATGCGACGGGATTATTTGGCGCCGCGCGAGCTGGACGATCAACTGGCGGGGCTGGAACTGCGTGGCTGGGGGCTTAGCGGGCGCTCACTGCGCCAGGCGCTCTAATCCGGGCTGGCTTTCGGTCAGACGCCATAAATGATGCGCCGCGCTTTGAAGGGGCACACTGCCCGTTCCTGGAAGCTCGCTTTCTTCCCTCTGCGTTTTCTGGGAAATGTTGCGGCACACTGCGGGGTATTCGGCACCCATGAATTATTCGGCCATGCCGGGACAGTGCGACGGATTACTCGGGGGGCCGTTTTTTAAGCCGAGAAGCGCGTCGCCCGATATCCAAGTCTGTCTCGCTGCTTCCCGTTTTTCTGCGGCACCTAACGACTCTGCCCGGACATGGGCGGCGTTAATAAAGTTTCTCTCTCTCTCTCTCTCTCTCTCTCTTCCTTTTTAATCTCGTCTTAAAGGCTGTTTCACATGCTGCGGTTATCGTCCGAAATCGGTGCGATTTCCAGTAAATGTGCGATTAAAATCGCAGTCGCACTGTCGCAGCGGCTCGGCGACTGGTTTCCACCAAGTTGGTATTTTGTCGCAGAGTCGGTGCGATCGCTTTCTCGTCAACCAATAGCGAGCCTCGCGGCTGCGCGTCACCTGAAAGCTTCCAGCCGTTCATTAGCCAGCTTTATCCGCGATAGCTGCGTATTTGAAAATGAATTTAGACACCTAAAAACTTTTGGTTTCATGCTTAATTATTAGAAATTTCTAGTTAGATATTGTATTCGTAAAACATTTGTGTTTATTAAGACGTTTTTGTTGTATTTTAGCCAAAGTCAAACGCGTCGCGTCCGTGTCCGTTGCAACTAACCTCGGGTAGAAGAGCCGGCCGCGCCGACAGAAATCGCGCGGTTGTTGGAGCATGTGAAACCAAACATTGCGATCGCACTCGCTGCGTCGGCTGTCGCACCGATTTTTTTTCGCACAGTCGCTGCATGTGAAATAGTCGTTAAATTTTTAGGGCGCTGAAATCTTGCGTTTTTATCTGTCTGGCAAAGGAAAAAAAAAAATCATTCTGCCTTTGTCAGATTGCACACCATGCAACACCAAGCAGCAAACCAAACTTTGTAAAGTTACAATCATGATCGATTTTTTTTTTTTTTTTTTTAACTTTGGGAGTTGTTTTGATATTCACACGAAGCTGCTGGTTCATAACGCAAGCCCCGGCCAATAACGATATATAAAATTAAAGGCTCGAATGCGGCTAAAAAAGTCTGCCACCCTTAGGTCTTACATGTACCGTCTTGTGCGTCTTATAATGTGATCATCGGTCACAAATGTTGGAAGCGACGAGCTTGATGTTCTGAACTCACCCACAACCCATAAATAATCGCGCCTCTTTTTTTTTTTTTTGCCTTTGCCGAGCTGAGAGCGTTCCCGTAATTCGAAAAACTGCCGTTTCGGCTCGCATTTGTTTTATATGCACAGTTTATGCCAGATTCAAAAAACGATTCTCACTGTCTGCATTACAGGGGCGAGTCCTCAGTTTCCGCAGTTGTGAGCAGAGTGGCTGTCTGCTTCTCTAGGTCAGGTAACACGCTCAGGTTAGCCCAACGCGCGATGCAGAGAAAGAAACCGGCGTTGATCAGTTCGTCTTCGCCCCCATTCGACGGACGGCCAGCGTGACCGAGAGACATGTTTGCGAGTTGACTCGCCCCGCACGCCGCCGCGCAGCGCGGATGACCGCCAGGTTGGGAGCGTGGCGAGCGAGCGAGCGCGCAAGTCGGGAGCCAGGTCGTCGGCTATCGCTTTCGAGGGGCCCTCTTCGGCCCCCGTTCGGCCCCTCTTCGGCCCCCCTGCCTTGGAGCGTCCCGCGGCGTCGTGGCCAGGCGGCAGCCGGCGCCGGGGTTGGGCCGGTTAATTGGCGCCGAGCAATTAACCGGCTGCCCGCTGCGGCTTCCCCCACTCGAGCGCGGTCGAGGGGACGCCCCTGTTAGCGGGCCGGGTATCGCCACTCGCGGGAATCACGTCCTTCCCAAAGAAATCGATCGGCGGCCTGCGCTGCGGAGCGCTCCACGTCGGAGCGCCACCGGCGAAAAGGAACGCCGGTGCCGCCGCCTTCCGTTCAGCGTGCCGGCAAGACTACGCTGGCCACCCCCCTCCCCCTTCCCCCCTCCCCCCCTCCCTTTCGCCCAGCACCACGCTTGGGCCTCGGGGGAGGGGGGAGGTTCGAAACCCGCTCGGACCACAGGCGGGCTTGCGTGCTTGCCGCGCGGCAAAAACCGCAAAAAATCGTCTCTTTTTTTCTTTTTCGTTTTTTTAACGGCGTTTAATGCGTTGCCTGCATGAGTGCAACTGAACTTTAAAATCCGTCTTTTCCGAGATTGGGTTTTGGAACGCGGTCACAGACTTTAGGTTGGCGCGTCTGGGGCCTCCGCCGGATCCCCGTGCGTTTTCCCAATCTTACTCGTTCAAAAAAAAAAAAAAAAAGCGATTACGCGAAGTAGCAAATGTGAAACATTGCTGTCTGGAAAGGAAACGTGAGCCCTAACGCACCCAGAGAAAATGTAGGCGACTGCTAATCCCGAATTTTATCATTTATAAAGTTGAAATTCCCGTCTATTTTAATTCACCTAATGTGAATTATTTGTCATCACTGGCGAATTTTAAAATAAATGTGGAATTTCCGAGCTTTTTTGTTCGCTCTTGCGGGACCAAATTCATTCGGCAGTCGTACGACGGTAGATTGAAAAGTTCCCGGAATCGCTGCAAACGGTTTCCCTTTTCAATATATATATATATATATATATATATATATATATATATATATATATATATCATTTTTAACTGAAAAAAAAATCAAATTGATCTCTCAAATTGTTTGCTTTCGGCAGGCATTCCAGTTCGCCAACCTTGCGTATATCCATTTGGGAATTAAAAAAAAAGTCGAATGGTAACCGTTTTTTTTTTTTTTTTTTTTTTTAATTTGGAAGGAACACTTTTAATGAAAATCAAATCTAGATCAATTAATTTTATTTAACACGAATAATAGTACTACTCCTACTATTAATAATAATAATAAAACATTCACTTATTCATTAACCAAATCCCTACCTACGCATTGGCCCGCATAAGCACTCATGGGCTTGTGTACGGGACACGTTATCCTACACAGAGTGCATCACTTTGGTAGTAATTCAGTTACAGTAATTAAATTACCATAATTTAATTATATTTGAGTAAGTCGTAATTGTAATGCATTGCGTCTGATTAAAAGTTGTGATTGTATTTGAATTCCATTTTGGCATCAGTGATTACAAACTTTGCATTTGAATTACAACTACTGGATCATATTTTGCACTAATATTTCAAGCTGAAGCAGCATGAAGCTTTTCCCTTCATTTGATCGAAAGGAAATCAGCCGCTGCGGATGTCTCACGTCCTCCGGCAGCGCGTGAGAAACTGCCTATCACTTCATGTGACTTTTACTTTGAATTTTTGTTAAGGCAATGGTACAACAATATTTGGGGTTGTATAAAAATAATAAAACAGCTTCTCCGGCGCTCAGAGATTGCGCACATCGTAAGATTAATGAACTTGGCGAAACAAGGGATCAAAACGTGATGAATTTAAGAACGCGCCTAGTGAATTCTCAGACAATGGGAAAAGAACGAGGGAATGCAGTTCACTGCGACTAAAATGCTGCAAAGTTACGACCAATCAAACTCGGTATGAAACGTAACTGTGAAGTAACTTAATTTCTTTTGAAAACTAACTAATAGTATTTTTTTTATTTTTTTTAATATGGCGTGGTATTTCTACGTGTGAAATATCGATTTTTGGATCTAGGTAACTGTTATCGTAATTATTTTTCATTGCAAAGCAATTGATTGAACTATTAAGCGTAGCGCCGACAGGGAAAAAAAAAGGATACATTTAAAAGTATGCTGCAAACAGCCATAATTGCAATCTAGTACGCTCAGTGTCTACGGTAAAACGAAACATAAAAATATAAAACAAATCAATTAATGCCAAAGAGAAATAAAAGTGAAGAAAAAAAAGAAATCGACAAGCCACAAATATCGGCCTTGCTCGATTGAGACAAAAGCTCTTGCGGTGCGACTCGCTTCAAGGAGAGTCTGTGTTTATCGCCGACAGTCTTGGCCTTCATTCTGGGTGAGGGCAATCGCACGTCTGCAGAAGCGAGCTTTATCGTATAGTTACACGAATCGTGCGAAGACCTCCGTGAACGTCATCCCGGCTCGTTGGTCTAGGGGTATGATTCTCGCTTCGGGTGCGAGAGGTCCCGGGTTCAAATCCCGGACGAGCCCGACGGTACTTTTTTTTTTTTTTATCATTATTTTTTATTATAAGATATATTTTAACAGGGCGGCGGCTTGCGCCACCTAGCCACAGCTTCTAATTCCAAACGATATCCAGGGTGTCCCATAGCGGCGGATGCGGTCAGTGCTTAGAGCGAAAGATCGGTTCGTTTTTTTATTTTATTTTATTTTTTTTTTTTTTTAATTCATCGCAACAACTTTATTTGCCGCTAACGGCTCGAACTCTATCTAAGAGGGGCGTCGTTCTTTAATAATCCACTGACACTGTGGCTTGTTCGCTTTCAATGCAATTGTTATTTTGCAGTAAGAGACGTCCTTCGTTGATTGAAACAGAAAACATGTCGTGAGATCACTTTGCACTACAGATGGCAATGCTCAATTGTGCGCGCTCACGTTTCCACGCGACAACCGCGCTAACGCGTTACAACTAACGGCGTTCCCGGTAACACGATACGTTTTCCGGTAACGCAGTAACGCAGTAACGGTAAGTAGACCGTTTTTCTCCTCCGCTACGGTATCCCTGCAGAAAACGACGCAGCTGCGCATGCGCGCCGCCAGCCTTATCTGCATAGTTCAAGGTCTTGTGGCGGATTACGAACGCTATCCGGGTGCTTAGCGGGCTGCGGAAACGGTTTGCTGCAATTCCCCATTTTCAAAACACTAACGGGTAACGTACTTGCGTTACTTATTAGGGAGTTTTCGTAGACCGCGTTTCTCCCCTCCGCTAAGCCCTCCGCAACGAAGCAGCCGCTATACTGCGCCGGCGCGCCAATGGCCTTGACTGTAGAGTTCCGGCTAGCGTAGCTGCTTGCGGAGTGCGTTGCGGGACAGCGGAAACGATCTACGAAAACTCCCTATTTTTAGTAACGCGGAACGGAGTTGCGTTACTCGGTACATATTATTCTCAAGACCTAAATAAATTACACCTAAACTTTTTTTCGTGTTTCTAGGCGCCAAGTCATAAAAATGTTGAGTCTTTTGCGTTTTTCTTTGCTTGTTTTCTCGTGAACACTTAGGTGGAACGATAATGTAATTGTGTTCAGTTTTTGGATGGAAATACTAGGGAGTTTTCCTGGACCGCGTTTCCCCCTCCGCTAAGCCCTACGCAACGAAGAAGCCGCTATACTGCGCCTGCGCGCCGATGGCCTTGGCTGTAGAGTTCCGGGTATCGTAGCTGCTTGCGGAGTGCGTTGCGGGACAGCGGAAACGATCTACGAAAACTCCCTAATGTGTATTGAAATATGGCGCTTACGCATACCTGTAACGTCAGAGAGTAAAACGTGTTAATTCATCATGAGAAAAAGTAAGGCAAAAGTAACCTGCGTTACTTTTTATTGGTAACGGTAACGCGTTCCTTTTATTTTGAGGTAACGTAGGTCGGTAACGCGTATTTCGCGTTACCGACCTAACGCAAACGTAGGTCGGTAACGTAACGTATTACGGTAACGTAGGTCGGTAACGAGTAACGTATTTCGCATTACTTTTTTTTTCGATAACGCCTACAACTGCGTGTTGTAGAAAGATAAGATCACGACGGGGGAACACCGATAATAATCTCGCTGGAGAAATTACACAAAGTTCCGCTCTCGGGGACAACTTTCTGTGGCAACTCAAGAAGGTAGGGTGAGGGTAAGACGGGCTGGGGAGGAGGAAGCAGACTGAACGCTGGAGAAGAAACGAGGAAACCTCCTTTCCTCTTGGGCGTTCCGTCTGCTTCCTCCTCCCCGGCCCGTCTTACCCTTGCCCTACCTTAGGTCATCACAATTTTCTTGGCGCACATCTAACATCTCCCAAATATCGTCTAAGAAGTGTAACATGAAAACAACATAAAAATAGAGCGCCCAACGTGGGGCTCGAACCCACGACCCCGAGATTAAGAGTCTCGTGCTCTACCGACTGAGCTAGCCGGGCTGTACGTTGGCAGACGCACTTTGCAACTGCAACTCAAGAAGGTAGGGTGAGGGTAAGACGGGCCGGGGAGGAGGAAGCAGACGGAACGCTGGGAAGAAACGAGGAAACCTTCCTCTTGGGCGTTCCGTCTGCTTCCTCCTCCCCGGCCCGTCTTACCCTCGCCCTACCTTAGGTCATCACAATTTTCTTGGCGCACATCTAACATCTCCTAAAGATCGTCTAAGAAGTGTAACATGAAAACAATAAAAAAAGTGCGCCCAACGTGGGGCTCGAACCCACGACCCCGAGATTAAGAGTCTCGTGCTCTACCGACTGAGCTAGCCGGGCTGTACGTTGGCAGACGCACTTTGCAACTGCAACTCAAGAAGGTAGGGTGAGGGTAAGACGGGCCGGGGAGGAGGAAGCAGACGGAACGCTGGGAAGAAACGAGGAAACCTCCTTTCCTCTTGGGCGTTCCGTCTGCTTCCTCCTCCCCGGCCCGTCTTACCCTCGCCCTACCTTAGGTCATCACAATTTTCTTGGCGCACATCTAAAGCCTGAACCACATAGGGCGTATTTGCGACGTATTTGCGGGCGTTTTGGCGGGCGTAATCCCAACGTACAGCGGGCGTCGGGACGAGCGCTTCCGAGGTCGGCGTAAATACGCGCGTATTCGGCGATCCGACCGAGACAGATCTCGGCGCATCGGCGTATTTCGGCGTGGCGTATCCGGAAGCGTACGGCGCGGTGCCGGCCAATCAGCTTCCGAGTTGAGAGCCGGAAGTTGCTCGAGAATCGGCTTGCCTAGCTATGCGGCCGGCTGACTGGCTTGACTCGGCCGCCGAAATGGGAGCTCGCTTGTCGCGTTCGCCGGTTTATCGGCGAGCTGCACGAAATCGCTATCTCTCTTTGGAACGAGCGATAAACTACTGAGACAGAAGAAAATACCATCGATGTTGCGGACGATGTGAAAAGAATTACAAAAGGAAAAGTTTTGAGCAGAGATCGCGGCCGTCCTCCTGCCGGGAGTTTCTGGCAACTTGACGGTTGCAACGAACATTTTTGAAACAGGTGTTAGCAAACTAGGCTTTGGTTGCTTATTAACATTCAGTTCTTTCTGTCTCCTCGCGGAACGCAATAATATAGCAGCCTATCTACATATTTCCTCCTTTCATGAAAGGCGCGAGTCGGGCTACACTGCACCAAACGCCGAGGAAACGTCGACGAAAAGCGCCGTGTGTGGTTTGGCGACCTTCCCCTCTTCCCTTCTGTGAAAAAAGCGCCCGCCAAATCCCGTGATTACGCCCGCTGATACGCGCGTAAATTCGTCGAGAATACGCCCTATGTGGGTCGGCCTTAACATCTCCTAAACATCGTCTAAGAAGTGTAACATGAAAACAACATAAAAATAGAGCGCCCAACGTGGGGCTCGAACCCACGACCCCGAGATTAAGAGTCTCGTGCTCTACCGACTGAGCTAGCCGGGCTGTACGTTGGCAGACGCACTTTGCAACTGCAACTCAAGAAGGTAGGGTGAGGGTAAGACGGGCCGGGGAGGAGGAAGCAGACGGAACGCTGGAGAAGAAACGACCTCCTTTCCTCTTGGGCGTTCCGTCTGCTTCCTCTTCCCCGGCCCGTCTTACCCTCGCCCTACCTTAGGTCATCACAATTTTCTTGGCGCACATCTAACATCTCCTAAACATCGTCTAAGAAGTGTAACATGAAAACAACATAAAAAAAGTGCGCCCAACGTGGGGCTCGAACCCACGACCCCGAGATTAAGAGTCTCGTGCTCTACCGACTGAGCTAGCCGGGCTGTACGTTGGCAGACGCACTTTGCAACTGCAACTCAAGAAGGTAGGGTGAGGGTAAGACGGGCCGGGGAGGAGGAAGCAGACGGAACGCTGGGAAGAAACGAGGAAACCTCCTTTCCTCTTGGGCGTTCCGTCTGCTTCCTCCTCCCCGGCCCGTCTTACCCTCGCCCTACCTTAGGTCATCACAATTTTCTTGGCGCACATCTAGCCTGAACCACATAGGGCGTATTTGCGACGTATTTGCGGGCGTTTTGGCGGGCGTAATCCCAACGTACAGCGGGCGTCGGGACGAGCGCTTCCGAGGTCGGCGTAAATACGCGCGTATTCGGCGATCCGACCGAGACAGATCTCGGCGCATCGGCGTATTTCGGCGTGGCGTATCCGGAAGCGCACGGCGCGGTGCCGGCCAATCAGCTTCCGAGTTGAGAGCCGGAAGTTGCTCGAGAATCGGCTTGCCTAGCTATGCGGCCGGCTGACTGGCTTGACTCGGCCGCCGAAATGGGAGCTCGCTTGTCGCGTTCGCCGGTTTATCGGCGAGCTGCACGAAATCGCTATCTCTCTTTGGAACGAGCGATAAACTACTGAGACAGAAGAAAATACCATCGATGTTGCGGACGATGTGAAAAGAATTACAAAAGGAAAAGTTTTGAGCAGAGATCGCGGCCGTCCTCCTGCCGGGAGTTTCTGGCAACTTGACGGTTGCAACGAACATTTTTGAAACAGGTGTTAGCAAACTAGGCTTTGGTTGCTTATTAACATTCAGTTCTTTCTGTCTCCTCGCGGAACGCAATAATATAGCAGCCTATCTACATATTTCCTCCTTTCATGAAAGGCGCGAGTCGGGCTACACTGCACCAAACGCCGAGGAAACGTCGACGAAAAGCGCCGTGTGTGGTTTGGCGACCTTCCCCTCTTCCCTTCTGTGAAAAAAGCGCCCGCCAAATCCCGTGATTACGCCCGCTGATACGCGCGTAAATTCGTCGAGAATACGCCCTATGTGGGTCGGCCTTAACATCTCCTAAACATCGTCTAAGAAGTGTAACATGAAAACAACATAAAAATAGAGCGCCCAACGTGGGGCTCGAACCCACGACCCCGAGATTAAGAGTCTCGTGCTCTACCGACTGAGCTAGCCGGGCTGTACGTTGGCAGACGCACTTTGCAACTGCAACTCAAGAAGGTAGGGTGAGGGTAAGACGGGCCGGGGAGGAGGAAGCAGACGGAACGCTGGGAAGAAACGAGGAAACCTCCTTTCCTCTTGGGCGTTCCGTCTGCTTCCTCCTCCCCGGCCCGTCTTACCCTCGCCCTACCTTAGGTCATCACAATTTTCTTGGCGCACATCTAACATCTCCTAAACATCGTCTAAGAAGTGTAACATGAAAACAACATAAAAAAAGTGCGCCCAACGTGGGGCTCGAACCCACGACCCGAGGATTAAGAGTCTCGTGCTCTACCGACTGAGATAGCCGGGCTGTACGTTGGCAGACGCACTTTGCAACTGCAACTCAAGAAGGTAGGGTGAGGGTAAGACGGGCTGGAGAAGGACGAACGCGGAGAAGAGAGACATCCTTCTCTCTTTATGATTCCGTCTGCTTCTTCCTCCCCGGACAAGGTTTGGCCGGAGAAAACTGGCGACTCCCTCGCGGGGGGAGAAAGCAAGCAAGCGAGCTCTCCTCCAGCGGAGAGTTGTCACGCGCTTGGTTCCGTCCCTCTGATTGGTTCACGGGAACTGTAGCGTTCACCCTTTGCCAAGGTATGTTCGTGCATGCGGAGAGGAGGATGTTATCACTGAGACCGCTTTATTATCGCTTCCCGAGCGAAACTCTTTTCGCCTTATCGCACGCATTTCTGCTTCTACAAACGATCAGTGACAGGAACAGCTTGCCTCTCCTTTGTCACCGTCGTAGAGCTAATCTGGAGACTTGGCGAAAAATTCGGGGATATATCCGGAGGCTGTGATTGGCCGGCGACGCGCTTGACCTTGGCGCCGGCCAATCAAGCCCTCCCGGATTTATCACCAACTTTTTAACCAAGTGTCCAGATTAGGGCCCCCCCCCCCCCCCCCCCCCCCCCGGGCAGATTTCCACTCGTGTATACGATTACATATGTCTTATTATTATTTCGTTTTCGTTTTCGTTTCCTTTTTTCAACATTTTGCTGTTTTATCCTAAATGTAATTGTCTCAGCGTCTTTCAGTGACGTGATTTGTAGCTGTACTTCGTTTCACCTCAAGTCCAGACGCAGACGACGCTGCGAGTGATGGGACTAATCAGACGGGGCACCGTCATGGTGTTCGTTATGTTTCTGGCTGGTCCTATTAGCTCGTGGCGTCGGCTGCGGACTTATTAAAGGGGTGCTAAAGATGATTTTGCGATCGTCTGTTCTTGGTCCTAACTGATTCTACGGGCCCTAAGCATCCTAGAAATCCAAAAATGTCAAGGCTGCCAAATCCTCCATAGCACCATCTATTTTCTTCTTCTTCCAAAAATTACAATCACGCAACGCCGATTTTTCTATTAAAAGTCGGGACACACCGCTTTCTGAGCGGATTTTTCCGCTCAGGAAAGGACCCCGGCAGCGGTCTCAGCGCC
This sequence comes from Ixodes persulcatus, assembly GCA_013358835.2. Lineage (NCBI taxonomy): Eukaryota > Metazoa > Arthropoda > Arachnida > Ixodida > Ixodidae > Ixodes > Ixodes persulcatus. Next base: position 185,034 of record JABSTQ010011336.1, on the reverse strand, counting down.
GTGACCATGGGCGTTCGTCGGCCAATCGCAAGCCGCCTCTATCCTCTTTAGTGAAACGAAGTATAAGTTTGAGTCCTTTCCTTCTGACTTTTTTTCTTCTTGTTTTATTTTTTTTTATTTTAATGTTTTTCTATTTAAGTCGTGGTAAACTTCCATCAGCTCTCACGAACTTGGGCCGTTGTATCGTTTAATCAGTATACTTTTTTTTTTTTTTACTTGAAATTTCTTCGCGGGCATACAGTCGTTCACGGGAACAAAACACAAACACGCAGCCACACACACGGGAACAACACGTCGAACGGTGATTGAACGTCCACATATATAAACTGGTCAGCAAGTTTCTGCACAGGACGTGTATATAGCCTGGTCGTTTGACTGTGGTTCTTGGCACCTTCAAGCAACGAATGTACTTTCCATCGGAGGGGCCTTTATCGACGGCTTGCCTGCGTAGAAGGTGACGAGCGCCGTGTCGACCCCGTCGCATCCATATGTAAGGCCGGCCGCGCGATCTCATCTGGCACGGCTGCTGACGCCTGCCTGCCGCCGGAATCAGCCGTGCTCGAGGGTTGGCTTCGCGCGCTAATGAGACGACGCGCTTCGCCGCCGCTGCCCGATTGCTCGCGGCCGGCAATTAACGGGCAGCCGAGAGCGGAACTCGGCGCCGAAACAAGGCGCAGCGGGATTCTGCGCTCCCTCGAGGAGCGCGGGTGGTGCTCGCGGAATGAACGCGGCTGGCGAACAATGCCAACTCTACGCGAAGCGCGGTGAAGCAGTATCGGTTAAATTTTATGGGCCCATGGCGATATTGTAGCGATACTCGCGGAAGTACGGTCCTTAGACAAAGTGCTTACCGCTCTGAAAACTTCAGCGGTTACCGCCCTAGTAATTGTTTTTTTTTTGTTTTCTTTTGTTTTTTTTTTACATGCGGCGCTAATTTCTACACAAAAAAAAACTATATATATATATATATATATATATATATATATATATATATATATATATATATACTTCTTTTTTTTTTAAGCAGATGTAGCACTCTTTATGTCGCGGTTCACTCCAAAATAATATGACCCCTAGGTTTAAAGTATAGATGGCGAGTCCAGTCTATCTTCGACGGGTCCGTGGGGTTTTATGAAAGAGTAGACGCACCAAGCAACTTTCTCCACGATGGCTTCTCCGAACTCACGTTCATCCCTTAGGTTCTCCGAGAGATTTTATTGGTTGACTCTTAAAGGGGCGATGCAACAATTTTTGTACTTTGCGCAAATACCGCTTAAAACGGATCCCTGACGTTAATGACCTTTGAAAGACGCGTTCGTTTTTCACCCCACAAAGTAGAAGTCCCACAAAAAAAAAAAAAAAAAAATGAAAGAAAAACGAGCAGCGTTTACCCCCTCAACTCGCAGCCAGTAGCCACGCGCTGGGGTTGGCAAAGCACAGGACACGCGCTGAGTTCCAGACATTGTTATGGCTCGGCTATTGTCGTCGTTGCAGCGATTGGACACGGGCCACTACCCGAAGGCTTCTCGAGCTAGTAATTATCACGAGCCCAAATCGAGTGCCCACGCAATGCTCGGGACCAATCTATGAACCGCATTCAAATATCGTCACTGGGGGGTACTGCAATCCTCCAGCTATGTCATCAAGTTTTGCGAAGGAGAGATTGAAAGAAAAATGCTCGCTTTTGTCCTTGAAAGTGCACCGCAACAAAGGAGTTTCTTGGCCAGCGGCGTTGCTTGCGAGTATCCTTGAGTCCCACTAGTGCCATTAAGCTCGTGTAAAGAGAAAAACATTCCAATTGAATATCGTTGCACCGCTCCTTTAACGTCGGCAGCGTGCTTCAATTCCAAGAGCAAAGAGCTTGCTTTTCCGTAGGGAAGTTCGCTCAAGGGAGGACTGGTTTCTTTTCGCTTCGGGCAGATGGCGCCACCCGGTTTCACCTCAAGAACCGACGTAAAAAAAGTCCGCTCCTCGCGGAGCATTACTAATTTCCCCCTTTATGCTGATAATTAAGATATATGTAGATGAATTTTAGAATAGATATATGCTTTTTATCAAGACGTACACGTTTGAAACGCCAAAAACATCGCTTTTCGCTCCGACAATCAAATCTCGTAAGAACTACTTCGCGCGGTGTATGAACAATGTGCAAAACTTGCTTTTTTCTTGAGGTGAAAACGGGTATAGGTTTTTGACGCATTTACTCATGTTGAGATGACAAAATTTATAAAATATAGCATTAGATAGAGCACATAATGGCACATCTTGCCAACGTATTACATTATAGCCTTAGTTCCCATGGCCGCCGCCCAGCGGCTGCAAATCGAAATATGCCCGTTCTTTCCTTTGCTATTACGTAACGCAATCGTGATATTTAAAAAAGAATGAGGCGGTTTTTTTTTTTATTCCTTTTGGTAAGATAGACAATGTAAAAATTTAAAACTGCAAATTCTTTCGAAGTTAAAATTGTTGCATTGCCCCTTTAAACAATCGCTTGTGTGATGCGTCGTCTGCTCTAGAAACACGTTGGGAAGTGTGGATCCCCACGACGAATGCCTGTTTCCGGGTCAACCCTTTTCAAAAAGATGTATGGTCTTACAAGTATGGGAATGCAACGAAACGAGGAATCTCATAATATTGCTACTGTGAGGGTGTCGAGTCGCACGTTCTACGCATTTTTTTTTTTTTTTTTACCGCACATTTTAGTTTTTGTGTAAATATAAATGTTGTGCATTGAGATAAATTAGTGATGATGGTTATTAGAAATTCCCCTGTGAAAGTTATTTCCCCGGCAGCCGATGTATCCTTTTACTGTGTCATGGTGTGGGTTTGTTTTTCGAAGTCGGAACAATTCTACTATGTTGCGATGAGGAAAGAGTGTCTCTTAGCTACGCCAAACTGTTCATTGGCACGACAACCGAGGCAAGCGAAACGAACTGTTCTAATAAATCTTTCGCGAATGGAATAAACGAATGTGTAAGCGAGGGGCGAAGCAGCGTGCGTGTTATTGGGTGCTCTTCTCGGTAGTGTGGGTTCACCTGCTTCGATGTTCTTGGGGAGGGCCGCGGATGCCAATAGGCTAATATTCTTAATCTCTGGCTAAATTATGTTCTGTAGAAACGAAGTAGACTTTTAAGACTCAAACAAACAACCCGGCCGCATTAGAACACGGGCCGCATCGGACGCGACGGCAGTATTTTACTGATGAGAATTAGTGACTGTCCGAAAACCCTCCCGCCTGATTTCGCTCATATCAGGACTAGGCAATTTATTGATTCACCTTCAGATTATTCGAGTAACGCTTAAATCGCGAATACATGTTTTAACCGCTTAATCGGAATCCAAAGTTGGAGAAAGTCGGGCCAACAAGAAAGTGCAAAATGCCTGCTTTCATTTTTCTGACTTTATTTCTCTCAGTAACCAGGCTTCCACGATAAACCCCTTCAGCGTTCTTGTGAGAGAGTTCTTGTGAGAGACTGTTCGAATAGTAACTTAAAAATGACTTCACTTTTTAAAAGGCTTTCCGCGTTTATATTTTTGTAGGCGTCACAAGGTCAAGTTTCAAATGGGACTGCATATGCCATTTATGACAGTAAAAATGTGTAGTTTTATCGTTTTTTTTTTAAATAATATGCCTAGAGATCAATGGGGAGGCCAATGTGTAGGACCCGCAGTTGTATAAACCACAGTACTAAGATTATGGAAGCATCCGACTTAATATTTGTCGCTTGCTGAATTTACACGCATGTGACGCGATACAACATAACCTTTAAGAAAAAGAAACAACAAGGAAAACAGCAAGCATTTAGTAAGGAGAGTGCAGCTCAGCCGGAAACAGGCTTTTGTCGTCGAGATTCATGCTTCTCAACCTGCGCCCGCAGCAGACGCCGCCGCAGCATCAACACTTGTGGAGGCTGACAATTTCGGCCGCACGGTGGCGGCACGGTTCGATCTTGAGGCGATATAGGTGGTATTCAGCTGGTGGCACATTGGATCGCGTTGTTCGCAGCGCATGCTCAGAACGACACTTGCAGTGTTCGAGGAACATCAGTATTGATCGTGTCAAACGGACGTTGCGGATGCCTTGTGGCAACTCGCCGTAAGTGCACGCTCAGCAGCAACGGGCTCAGATATAGTGTCTAAAGAAAAAAAAGTTATTCAGCAACTATCGGAACAAACATAAAGCCGTATGAACTCATAAAATTATCCGAGGCACCAAGGCTGACAAGAAAGTATCGGAAAACGATCGACAATTGATCGATAGTAATTAGTATCGATGGTCGGAGAAAGGCGCGTCTTGCGGACTTGGCCTACCGCATCCTTTGTGTTTGCCGATGGGACTGTTCCGCGATTGTGGTACAAGTCATAAAATTTTATTTCTAATTGTAGATGTAGTAGCTTCTCAAGGTGAAGGATCTGCTGCTATTGTAAAAGGCACCCTTTAAAAAAAAAAAAAAAAAAATCAGTAAATTGATAGATTTGCAGTTATGGGCTAACCGCCTCGAAATGCGTTCGAGGCTCCCATAGTAAGTCACATGCGGCATGCAGGATTATGTAGTTCTGATTTCGTCTCGTTGCCTCGGATCAAGCGTGCTCCTTGCTTGGATCACGGGAAGTATCTTTCCCTTGCTCTGCTTGCGTTAGATTGTGTCCGGCTTATTTTTAAAGTGCTTTCTTTTGTCTTAGGGTCGGATGCATCATTCAGCAGGCCGCGGTTTTGGTCATCCGGAAATAGCTCACTAATACCATGATTACAAGAAACGCTTATGACAGGCACGTAGCCCCCCCCCCCCCCCCCCCCCCCGAAATCCTCCATTTTGCTGGGGCCTCCTCTCCCTCCTCCCTCTCATACAGCATTTTGTCATGGGCGGCCTCCCCCTCCCTAACAAAATCCTGGCTACGTGCCTGGCTTATGACATTGATAAAGTCTGTCCGTAGCTCCCATAACATATTATAAAATCACCAGCACGTTTTTATTCACTATGTGAGCACCCACAATGCGCCAGTCATGCTAGAGAAGAGAAATGAAAACATATTCAGTCGACGATCGTGGTCTCGTCGCTCCTCCGATATGTTGGAGTTGCCAACAGTTTATATATATCAGGCACGTAGCCAGGATTTTGTTTTTTTTTTGGGGGGGGGGGGGGCGTCCATGACAAAATGCTGTATGAGGGAAAGGGGGGAGAGGAGGTCCCAGCAAAAGTGAAGATTTCGGGGGGGGGGGGGGGGGGGGCCCGGGCCCCATGGGCCGCCCCCCTGGATACGTGCCTGATATATATATATTGTATAAAATTGCCTCTCGGCACCCAAGCTTCGCTCGACGAAGTTTGGTCTGAACTGGTCATAGCTGTATATAGGACTCCGAATTTAAAGGGGGCATCGTAGTAGCGAGTCGCGCTTGGTGTCGAATCGATTTCCACGATCCCCGACGATTCCAAGCACGCGCCACCGCCTGCCTGCCTTCGCTGCCGCCGGGCGGCCCCGCCTGCCAACTTTACTCGCCGCCGCCGCACTTCGACAGACGTGTCGAAATGCACGCCGGAAATATATTTTCTCGTTTAGAGGGCTTTCTTTGTTTTTGTCGCCACGGGTCTGAGAGGTCTATCCTTCGCGCCGCGTTTCCTTTGCCTCCCCTTGCGACGACTCGAAAGTGCTCTGCTCGGCTCACTAGCAGGAGGAACATGCTGGAGCGGGTGGTTGGTCAACGGGGGCGGGCGATTCAAATGTCGGGAGACACGGAGGGTTTCCGCGGATGACGTGTTGCATACTGCGCTCGAAATGCCTCCCGATATCGGAGGACACTGCGGGCGGGATCCCGGAGTTGGGATGAGGTCGTCCTGTTGAGCCCTCCTCGCTCGTCTCGTGTTGGAGATGCGTTGGACGCGGTCGGTACTCACGACGGGCTCCGGGCAGCTTCTGTGAAGAGTCTGCCTTCCACATTGCACATGAGCGCAATCAGCCTCAGCGGCGCTTTATTGCAGCTGTCCCCCGTTGCCGACCGCCCCCTTTGTTGAAGCGAACTCCTCTCGCGCTCCGTCTCGCTGCCTCTCCACTTCGATCCTGATTCATTCCGGCCGTCCTTCCTGGGCCCTTAATATCACTTTTTTTTTCTTCTCTGTTTCCTTCATGATTTCTCTTCTTTTCATCTCCTCACCCCCCCCCCCCTTTTTTTTTTCTTTTTTATAAAAAGGAGGGGGGGGGGGGGGGGATGCGGCGAGGGGCGCTTTTGTCGAGCAGCGGTGAACAGAAGCGAAAGAAGGAGGCCGCCTTTTTCCATCTTTCTGTCTGCCTCGGTCCTCTTTTTTTTTTTTTTTTCGTCTCGTGTTCTTGCTTGCCCCATCGCGTTCGTGTATTCCCACTTTGTGCTCGCCGCCTTTGATATCGCGCACAGCCAGTCGCCGCCGAGTTTGCGGATGGCCCGCCAGGGGCAGACGCGTCGCCGTCTCGCTTGCTTATTCCACTCTATTTATCTAGTTTCTCTTTTCCTTTTTTTTTTTTTTCCCCGGGAGAGCGCTCTGAAATGCTAGAGGATAAATGGTTGCGAAAGAAAAACAGATACGATTATGAACAAGCTTACACGTATTGACTACTGTCATTATGCGCGTTGGTTCATTAGTGACTGCTTTACTGCGACGTGACTGGTGCTTTTCTATGCGTGATCAGCCTTATATCGTAGCAGGTTGCTTCGATAAGCGGGCAGTCCCGAGGGGACATTAATCCTTTCTTTTCTTTTTGTCTAGCAGCGAACAGAAATTTCGAAGGAATTCACCAAGTTCATCTTTCATATTTTAAGGGAACTCTCTTTCTTTCCTTCTCTTTTCTCTTTGACCACACCGAAGATCAGCAACAGTGTCGAAGCCTGCAGCCGATGTTTAGGTCTTGGTAGTTTTTTTTTTTTTTTTTAACATTAGAGCTATTAAGGGCTAGTTTTCCCAGTTTCGATCGTGTCCGTGGACAAATAAATCTCGACACAACCCTCTGGACAGCTACCGCCATCTGTGAGCGATGGTGGCAACCAGACAATCGGCTTGCCGGTTGTGTGGTTGCCGCCGTTGCTTATAGATGGCGGCACACAGCACAGCTCCTTGTTTTTTTTGTTTTTTTTTCTTTGTTTTTTTCTTATCTGCCGATCCTGATTTGGCTTACGGATCTCGGAGAACTCGAGAACCGGCAGGCGTCGTTTACTGTGATCTCGGGCACGGTCATCAACGTCCCGAAATTCATCCTCAAACCTTCGCTGGAGTGGGTACACTCGCTACGGCTATCTGAACAAACTAATGGATGTCAGTTCATTCTTTCGAAGAGGCAACGAGAGTTGTCGGGACTCTGCGTCGCTCGGAACTCCACCGAATGGACGGATCGAATGCAGTCAAACCGAGCCCACAAGAGATGGCTCGATGTAGCTTTTCCCTCTCTCTCTCTCTCTCTCTCTCTCCCCCACCCCCTTTTTCCGCTGTTTCAGAGTAAGAGCGTTTGCAGTAGTAAACGCTTCCACTCTGACACTCCGGTAAAGGGGGGGGGGGGGGGGGGGGGGGTGAAGAGAAAAGCTACATCGAACCATCTCCTGTGCAGTAGCCCTGCATAGATGTTTATGAAATCTACCGTAGCGTCTTCCATTGAGCCCACGAGCGGTGCACGGCGGCGCGCCGAAAACATTCTGAGGTCAACATGGCGACGCCCTGTCGGTGTGAGGGTGTTCTGGTATCTCTGTCAGTCTCTCTTCCCGCGAAAAAAAGCTTCCCATCTGGGTTGCGTGTCGATCGCTGCGGCGCTGCCGATGCGTGGGGACTGTTCCCCGACTAGATCCGGCAACCCGATTTCTCCAACTCGGTGGAACTGGCGATGATTAAACGAGAAAACTTTTGGCGACGAGTTCTGTGATTGCAGCGTCTTGTCGTCGGGAAAATAGGCCTTGCCCGAAGCTGCTCTCTTTGAAATAGACAATGAAAGCGAGGGCGAGGAAATACTGGCTGCGATTCGGCAGCTAGAAATCGTTTGTCGGCGATTGAGATCAAACGTTCTATTGGCTTGCGAAAGAAAACGACTAGACTTACCGCTCATTCACACTGGAAGCGGATCCGCGTTCACAAAGCGGTTGCGAACGCGGTTGTATAAAGATCCAGTACATTTGCACGCGCATTTGATGTCATCGAGTGCGCGTGCAATTGTACGTTCGCAACCGCTTTGCGAACGCGGATCCGCTTCCAGTGTGAATGAGCGGTGAGCATGCTGTATTTGCTTCTATTTTTGCTGTCCAGTTCGCTATATATGTAGAGACTAGAGGGCTATCGCTCGATCTGTATTCTGTACAGAGCCATAGTCGCTCTATCTGTAGAGGGCTATTGCACAGCGCTAGCAGAAGGCGGTGAACAGCGCAACCTTCGTCAACCAGCAATGCAGGCTTTTTTTCGGTTGCCTGCAAATATCGGCGTCTGTCGACCAGCTCTTGGAATCCTTGTTGGTTGTCTGCCCTTCAGAGGAACCGGCATATTCTCTACCTCCGAATTTTCCTATGACATGGCCAATAGATTGCATCGCGAAGAAAAATTCAGAACTGTTGGCTGTACTATGTTTCTTTCTTGGACTATAGACCTTTCCAATGTTTACAAAATCACAGTCCAGGGGGGCTATGTTGCGCTTTTTGGACTCCCAGGAGACTAGGGAGAGGGAAGTCACAGTCCAGCACGTGCGTGTTCGTCGCTTCGGAAAGCGAGCAAAGAACGCGCCATACGCACGAACACTCAAAATGGCACCGGCCACACGCTCTTTTTTAGAATGGTCTATACAGCGAACACCCGGGATTTAGTACTTCCGTTCCGTTTGAAAGGGGGGGAGGGGCGTTTGGAATACATTTTGAACGTCAATTTGTCTCTACATACACTGTGTATAGTATTGTGAACAGGCCTATTTTAGCTTACTGTATAAAATATGACGTGTAATTTTCATCCCTGTGGAGGTAGTGGTACCTATGATATTGCAGTGCTCTTTCTTGCCGATGTTTTGTTTTTTGCCGATGTTTTTTTACTTTTTTTTTTTTTTTCCATTGACTGCTGATGCAGAGTACTGAGGGGACTGGGCCTCGTGAGGCAGAGCCTATCTGCCTTTTGTCCTTTCTCCTTGTAACCCTGTGTACGAAATAAAGAAACAAACAAACAAACAAACAAATAAATCACGAGCGGAGTTCGGACGGGATGGCGTGCACGAAACTTGCGCCACGTTCTCCTTGTTCATACGTCGCTATGGCGCGGTAGACGCTGACTCGAGGAGGGTCGCACAACCTTCGACGCCGTCCGCCGACGCCGAAAGGATCACTGGGAACATCCTGTATAGAACCTGCTGTAGGAGACGACGGACGGGGTGGAATATACGCGGGGCGAGTGCGCGAGGGCGGGCGAGCAACTGCGCTGCATGGCTACTCTCTCTGTCTCTCTAATGGGTTCTTCTGTGGCACGTGATCGATAATGCTGAGTCAAGGAGGAACATGTTCACGTAGTCCGCTGCGCGATTCGCGCGCTGCTCACGCCGTCCGCGGGAGAACCGTGGCGTATCTTGGCTGCACTGCGGGACACCAGGCTCGATGGGGGTGCACTTCACAATGGAATTCGGCACAAGTGAACTGCACCCGACGTTCATCGTGTAACGGTGCCAATCGGTCTGTCCTCGACCGCTAAGAAATTGTCATGCGCATTTTCTCGGCGGGTTTGGCATACATACTTGGCGAGATGAGTGCTGAGCTCTCTTTTTTTTTTTTTTTTTTTTGCTCTGCCGCCCCTAACTCGCGGGAAGGTTTGCCCGGTTCATGAGTAAAATATGGGAGGGAGGCGACTTTATGGAGAATAAGCTGAGGAAAGCTGGAGTAACTGTGTATGCTGAGGACGGGTTAGCGGCGCCATCACTGTGCAGCGATTGGAATTAGGAGCACCACCGCTTGGGAAACCGTTTCGGAGGTTGCTCGATTCTGCTGAGGTACTGACGGTTTTCAGTTCAAACAATTCCGAATTCCCAACTCTCCTGCTTCCCCTCTCGCCTAAGGAAAAAAAAATTGCCTTTTGGTACAAACGTCATTGTGTGTGTGTGTGTGCGCGCGCGTGTGTGTGTCTGTTGAAAGGGGGGGGGGGGAGGATAATGTATAATCGACGCAAAATCAACATCCGCGGGGGGGGGGGGGGGGGGGGGGGGAGCCGTTCTATCAAGAATTCTCACTCCTCTGCGGATATATGCTACTGAGAAGAAGGGGACGGGCGAAATTGGACGTCGTGACCGTTCGTTTAGTGGCCTTCTTTTTCACTACCGTGTGAGATGATTGATAGTATTCGGGATTTCCTCTTGGAAAGTTTATCAGGAACTTTAGCAGGGAGCTTTGTTGGAAGCTGGCAGTCAATATATTTAGAAATGTTCTTCCAGCACTAAGGACCGAAATTGTCTCAGGATATAGACGTTTGCAAGCATGGCGTCCCGGCTGGTGCCCCATCCGTGCAAGCACGTGCAGCATGCACGTGAAGATAGCTTTGGCAGGCCTGGAATTCCACGTGCTTGCTCACACGAGGAAGAGCATGGCGGCCGCCAGATTCCCTGTTTGCAATCGTCTATATGCTTCTCGAGTCTTCTTTTGGGGGGCTACACACGCGTGCGCGTGTAACAACTTTTTTATATATTTTTTTTTAAATATTTTAAGAGGACAGTTTCGGCGAGTGCACTGGGGCCCTGTATGAACATGTAGGCGACATGCTTTAAAGTCTCCGTGTCATTGGCCATCTTTTTGTCTTACTTGTCGAGCGGGACGAACTGCACGGAACAGATGTTTTGTTAAGTAATCCGTTCCACGCGAGATCATTGTTGTTGTCAGCGCGGGTTCCGCGCCGAGCGTGCGCTGGACGCCGGCGTTGCACACGGGTGAACGAACCTGCCCCTCGTCTTCTCCGTCCCAGGAGCTGGCCACCGGCACAGTGAGTCCGCGGCACTGCGTGCGCAACAGCCCGACGGGTTCCGGCGGTGGCCCGAGCCTGGTGCCGGCCGGGCCGGCCCACGGGCCTCCGCATGGGCCTGCCCACGGCCCACCCCACGGCCCGCCGCACGGCCCGGGCCACGGCCCGGCGCTGGAACCCGACGGCGGATGGAAGGGCCCGGCGCCGCCGCCGCACCACCACCCGGCGCTGATGGGCCACGGACCGCCGGGCATGGGCCCGCACCACGGCCCGCCCCACCCCATGGCCGGCCCGCCGCCGCACACCATGCCCGACGGACGGCCGCTCGAGCATGGGTACGCACTCGCCTCTTCCTTCTTCCCCCTCTGAGCTTCCAGATAACCAGGCCTCAGTGTTAAAGTTACGTCACCTAGTGAAGGTCAGCCCGCGGCACAGATTGAATGCCTGTGTGAGGACACGGGTTCCGAACGCTGACGCGCCGCTCGTGTCTGTGCCCGCCTCCGCTGGGTGACGCAAAACATCGAGCACTACGGCCTCGTTATTTAGGAGGCGTTGCTTGTCCTCGCTGTTGCCGGTGGCGGGGCCTGGTCGCCGTGCCTGCAACAATAGCTGCGTTTGTTCTAGAAATTAGTTAATTTTTTTTTTTATCTATCTATCTGTCTTGGCATTTTCAATGTTCTTAGCACATTTTGGCTCAGATAGGAAGGAACTTATGAATGGCTAAAGTAATATATAACAAAGATTATTCTATAACGAAAAAAAAAAAAAGTTTGTACGTGGTGACTGACGTTTGTCTCGTTGCAGCCTCCAAAACATGTGTCTCGCATAATTTGACCGAAGTGCCTGCCTGCCTGTCTGGGTTTGTGTTGCGGCCGTAAAACTTCTCACATAATCGAAAGAGGGGTTAGTTTAAGCGATTCAGGTGAACTTTTCATGACGTCGGAATTACACCGGATCAGCATGATACGCCCGCAATGCGTATAGTTATGCGACGAGATGCTTAGTTGGATTGGTTGGTGCATTACTCAACAGATTAAGCATGTTAGATGGATGCTAAGAAGGAGACGATTAGATTACCAAATAGGAACCCAAGGATCCAGGCTTCGCTCCCACCCCCGCCCGTTTCGATCTGGATGAACATCATACCGGCGTGCGGGCGGCTATCCTTACTGCTTGATGAACGTTTTAAAGACCCCAGGCTCTACTTCACTTGCGAACCAGTTTCGTCATACATGGGCAGAGCAAACTCACGCTGTTTAAACACTAATGTAGAATCTGATTGAGGGGGATCGGTGGCCGAGTGGGCTAACGCACACTAAAGTCACTGGATCCTGGGAAAGTAGCGCCATTGCCTTCCCTGCCTGCTAGCCAAGCACAAACAAGTACTAACATACAGACGGCCAAAACCTCGCAAACGATTGGCTCCTCGGTCTCCGTTGCCATGACAATCGCCATTTCGGTCCATTCAAATCTTCGAAGCTTCCAGAGGGTCGCTCGAAAGCAGTCGCGCCAAGAATACCATAGAGCATCGTACTGGAAGCGTTCCTCACCAATATAAGCGTCTTTGCCTCTGCGTTTGCAATCAACTTATCAATCATGCCCATGTCCACGGATCTCTTACAATTATATTGTTCTTGCGTATTTCAAAACACGAAAATTATTTTTTCAATGCTTCCAAGCACCGACGCCGCGTGTGGTGGTGGTACAAAGATGTATACGCTTGTTTCGTCGGTGTGTGGATAGCAAAATCTTGGTATACGAGAAACGTGTCTATAGAGCTACCCGTCTCCAGAGAATTTAGATCGGTTCCCCATGAATGGAGAGGTCAAGGAGAAATTTTTCATTTTAAAAAAGCGGTGCAACGATATTCAATTGGAATGTTTTTCACTTTACACGAGCTTACTGGCACTCGTGGGACTCATGGATACTCGCACGCAACGCCACTGGCCAAGAAACGCCTTTGTTGCGGTGTAATTTCAAGGACAAAAGCGATCATTTTCATCCAATCTCTCCTTTGCAAAATTTGATGACGTAACGTGGGGATCGCAGTACACCCCAATGACGATATTTGAATGCGGTTAATAGATTGGACCCGAGCATTGCGTGGGCACTCGATTTGAGCTTGTGATAATTACTAGCTCGAGAAGCATTCGGTTAGTGGCCTGTGTCCAATCGCTGCAACGCGACAATAGCCGAGCCATAACAATGTCTGGAACTCAGCGCGTGTCCTGTGCTTTGCCAACCCATGCGCGTGGCTATGATCAACATTGGCGGCATATAATTGGCTCCAGATCACGTGGCCGCTTCTTTTCATTGCGAGTTGAGGGGGTGAACGCTGCTCGTTTTTCTTTAATTTTTTTCTGGGACTTCTATTGCGTGGGGTGAAAAACAAACGCGTGTTTCATAGGTCATCAACGTCAGGGATCCGTTCTAAGCGGTATTTGCGCAAAGTACAAAAATTGTTGTTTCGCCCCTTTAAGGGCCAAAATGGCGACCATACGAGGAGGGACAGAACGAGCGGGTTGGTAGGGATAATTAAACTTGAGGAAGAAAACGAGAAGGGACGGACAAACACTTTGTGTTTGTCCGTCCCTTCTCGTTTTCTTCCTCAAGTTTAAATACGAGGAGCTTGCCGCTACTTTCCCACGATCCAGTTACTTTAGCGCACACCAGCTCGGAGCACGTGGAGCGAAAGCTCGCGCTGCAGATCCAACGGATCCTGGGTTCAATCCCCACCCCTGCCCTTTCCGATCTGGATGAGCATCGTACCGGCGTGCAATCGTGTCTCACTACTGCGTGGTGCACGTTAAAGACCCCAGGCTAGCGGTTGTACTGCACTGGCTAAATTTCTCATCTACAGCTGGGCGACCAGTCGCCGTTGAGGCAGACTAAGTTCAGGCTGTATAATCATACTCACGCGCCATTTTTTCTAATATATTTTGATTTGCTTTGCTGGCGTTTCTCTGCTCAGCTTATTCCCCTCGCGCTCGAGCGTGAGGTGCACGAACTCCGCCGATGGCCTCCAATTTGATGGACGTCAATATGTCAGTCAGTACATTGGCGGGATGGTGGAAGCTACGTGCTCGCTGGATCAGTCAACTGTCGGTCTTGCACCACGGGATCAAGCTCTCTGCGCACACTCACGCGCAGAGATTGGGTCAGGCGATGATTGACAGGCGATTGATTGATCTGGCGAACGCGTAGCTTTTACTTATCTGTCAGCCTCTTTCTTTGTTCCCCCCTTTTCTCGGCCGCTTATTTCAATTGATGTAGTTACGGAACTTGGGCTTTGCTAATTTTGATAATTTTCGCAGAAAGTGTTTTCGTGCCGGGAAAGCCGAAAGCGAAACAAGTACGTCCTGCGCGTACCTCGTTCAGTTTCGAAAGAAATAGCTGGGCAGACGTCACGACGAAGAGGCTTGCGAGACAGTCTGACCATTGCTCTTGCCTACCGGCTTCTTCGGAATGACTCGCCCCTATGATAGGCCAGCGTTTCATTGTTGCGTAGCGGTAGCGGTTTCTTTTTTTAAACTTTTTTTTTGTTATAAATTGTATTTACGAACGACTGTAATTTTCGTTTTTCTGAAACACAGAGTGTAGCCTCTAATATGTTACACATCTAGGCCCTTACAAACACCGAAATTTCAAGGATATTTTGTTAATGCCACCATACGTAGGTATTAATCTTTTTTGTTCGTTTAATTTTTTCTTGTGTCAGTGAGTTTCTGCCTATTCAGTTGAATGGGTAAACGGTACGAGCAATTTCAGTTAAATCTTCGGAATGTTTTGGTTTTGGCGTGTTTCCTAGGTTCACAAAGTCACACGGGGCGCATTACGAATACTAGCCTTAACAAAAGATGCATAATATATTTTCATTACTAGCATGCTCCGTGTCTTTGGCAATTCTTCGAGTTGTGCTGTTATATTTCGCATATGCGTTCTGTCAGAGTTTGCTTCGGTACAATCCTTCCCCGCGTTCACTGAAACCAAACATTGAACAACGAAACGCAAATATAAGCTTGCTACCGTGGTGCGGCACTAGATAGTCGCAGTGATGCAGTTGAGAAAACACAGAAGAGACAAATGTGACGCGCTCAGCCTGGCTCAGCACAGCGGCAGCGGCGCTCCAGCTTCCAAAGCTGGCCTGAATCCCCGCTTTCTAAGCCGCGATCCTTTCATCCTTTCAACAGTGTGGCTCCATCTCGCGGCGCTTGCTGAAATCGCAGATGTGAGTCACCGAAGAGAGAGAGGAGGGGAGTGATGGGAAAGAGGAATGGGCAGAAGTTTGGTCGGAGTGCCGACAGAGGGCGCAGCATGCCGTTCGTTCGGCTTTCTCCTAGAGATTCTGCCGCGTGCGCTGGCGTTTACGCTGTTTACGCCACCAACCAGAGGAGGCGCTGCACCACGCACTCCCTAGCACGCATTCCCGGACGTCTTGTTTCATAACTGGACAATATAACCGGGAATGCGTCGTTCGTACTGTAGAGTTTGGAGTTTGCTACAAACCTAGCTGGGAGCTGAGCTGGTGCTTCGGCGTGCGAGAAGTGTCCTCACCTCGAGCGCGCTCCCGTGCGCATGCCCAGCCGTTGCCTAGCTACACGGGGGGGCTTCTCCTCTGTACGCCATCCTCCAGTAAATGCTCCTCAGCGGCCTACCTCCCGGGCTCCAGCTGGTCAAAATCCGAAGGCGGATAGCTCGGGACACGGAGGATAATACCGTCGCGAAATATTTGTTTGCACTTTGTTACGGTTGTTGCCCGTTGTACATCTTTGAGACCACCATCAGGGCATTCGAATTCGCTCTGGGAACTGCCTTCTTGCGATTCAGCCTCTGCAGTAGGCGCATTTGTTCAGAAACCGTGTCTGCTTTAATATTCAATCTTCCGTGGGACGTTAGGTATCACGGACGTGTGTGTGAGCCTGTGTAGGACGTGGCGTCGCAATCGAAGCAAAAGCCTACGTGCTTGCATCATGTGAAATATAGTTACTGAATCACCCATCTTTCTGTCAATCGAATTGTGAGGGGAAAAAAACAACAACAATAAAGGTACAGCTAAAAACACGTGCGAACGTTTCTCGTTCATAAATATTTCGAATTTTCGGAATGTTTAGCTTGCAATGACATTAATAGTCACGAGGTCGTCCTTTCCAACTATCTTCCCTTTCTGTTTGCTGTCAATGCGCCGTCTCCTCTGTGCGAGGTATAACTCACGCCATAAATGGTTAAATTGCTCGTGTAATGTAATTTAATTACAGTTACGATTGCCTGGCTCCAAAAGTAGCAATTGCACGTAGAAATGACACTGCACAAAAGGTGATTCAATAATTTATTCGTAAAACGAAAGCAAAGAGGGGAGGCGAGCAGGTTTAACTGTAAACCCTGCAGCGAAGCTAAGACGTAAAAAAAGTTACAAATACCAAACTCCAGATGCAGCTCCATTACCTTTGAAAATGCATTCAATTGCTTAAATGCATCTGTCAAAAGGATTAATTACTTGACTGTTACGGTACTTTTGCGATCCGGTTTGAGTGATATATAACTTGACAGCATTTTATCCGCAGTTAAAGGGGCGGTGCAACAAGTTTTGTACTCTGCGCAAATACCGCTTAGAATGCGTCTCTGACGTTTGTAACCTATGAAACTCGCGTTAGCTTTTCTCTTCACGCAATGGTAGCCACAGGAAAAAAATGAAAGGAAGACGAGCAGCGTTCACTACCTCAACTCGCAGCCAGAACACGCGGCCACGTGATCTGGAGCCGATTATATGCCGCCGCCAATGTTGATCATAGCCACGCGCTGGGGTTGACAAAGCACTAAATACGCGCTGAGCTTCTAGACATTGTTAGGGATCGGCTATTGTCGTCCTTGCCGCGATTGGACACGAGCCACTACCCGAATGCTTGTCGCCTTATTGGTTATCACGAGCCCAAATCGAGTGCCTACGCAATGCTCGGGTCCAATCTATGAGCCGGATTTAAATATCGTCACCACGCTACGCCATCAAGTTTAGCGAAGGAGAGATTGAAAGGAAACGCTCGCTTTTATCTTTGAAATTACTCCGCGACAAATTAGTTTCTTGGTACCACTAGTGGCAGTAACCTCGTGTGAAGTGAAAAAAACATTCCAACTAAATATCGTCGCACCACCCCTTTAACTGCATTTGGTCGTTCCTTTCCCATTTTTTTAAGCATTTTTTGGCGCAGTGTTTTACATATGTCACGTTTTGTTCATTTGTTTCATCGAGTTTATTATTATTACGATGGGCGCAGAGCTCTGAGTACCGGGGAAGTTGTTTGATCATTTCGCTACATCAATAAGACTGCTAGAGCGTTCTCTTTTTTACAGCAATTCAAAAAAAAAAAAATCGAATTAGAAAAGCAGATGACAGCTCGTGTCTCACGTGTGGCAGATCCCCGGTGGCTGATTTCCTTCTAATCACCCAAAAGAATGAGCTTCCGTGACAAAATATCGATGTCATATACCTAGTCGTTGTAATTGTAAAGCAAATTTTGCAATTACTGACACCGAAAATTAATTCAGTTGCAATCGCACCGTTTTGGTAATGCGTTAATCGCAGCTTGCTCAAGAAGTAATTCAATTATAATCATACAATTATTGTGGTTTAATGGCGACCCACGTGTGGCGCACGCACCGCCAACTAAACCAAGAAAAAAAAATATCGTATCTGGGAATAACGAAACGTCTTCCCTAGAGGCGAGTGAAACACGACAGAAAGGTTGCCTAGCGCTGCTTGGTCCCCCGCCACCAGAGGTCAGGGAAAGCGACTGCTGCACTGACTGGCAAAGTCTCTCTGGGCAAAGCTGCCAAGAGGCTTCTTCCCCCTGTGCCAAACACGAAAGATGGAAGACAAGCCAAAAAAACAAAAGAAACAAAAAAAAAAAGGGAGAGGGGTGCCGTCTGAAAGAGACGTCGTCACGTCGCCTAGACAACGCCCGGCATGCGTAGTAGAGCCGTAGGGTGGGCACCACCCACCCACAGTGCGGATACTGACTCTGCTCGTGCGCTGGGTCGACCAGGAGCGGTCGGGTGCGGTTCACAGGACCGCTTTCTGCCGATGCATCGGATATGTAGTTGCGTTCTCTGCGAGTCCTGGGGTAGCTAATTGGGGCCCTGTACGCGGTTTGATAAGCCTGGGTTGAACGGAATTTGAACGGCAGTCGTGCAGATAACGCCACGAACGTGCGTTCCAGGTGGCATAGTGAAATTAAACTAAAACGGAGAACGTTTGTGGAGCAGCTAAGAACAATGACGACAAAAGATGCGGAACATGAGACATGAGAACCTGAGAAACAAAATAAAAAAAAATAAAAAAACGACGTTCGGTTTTCCTGCTGTGTAATGCCTCCATTAGGGCGTCAGGTTTGGCTCTGAGGTGGAGAGAGTGGATAGACGAACTTTCGGAAAACCTCTATTGAAAGAGTGAAGCCCGAATTTGGTAGGGCGCCCGTTTAGTGTTAGATATGCGTCATTCTTACCAGGTCTCCATTGAGGGGAGGATTAAAGGGTGGACTCCATGGAGCGAATATATGCTGCGAACAAACTATGATTATCGCTCAGAGGCGTGCGCTCTTCGCACGAAAAGCGAACGTGCTGTCGGGTGAAGTTCGTCGGGTGTTCGTCGCATGTCAGGGGGTCAATGTCAGGGCAGAAAGGTTGTAAGTGGAGCTGTTGTGAGCCATTCCTTTGTGAGCTTTTTATTCCGGGAACTGCGGTAAACAAAAACGTTGTCGTTTCGCAACGATCGGAGGTGGAACCAGCGCACATGCGGAGAACAATGAAGAACACTGACTAAAGAAATCAAATAAAAAATAAAAAGAATATCGATAAAATGTAGCTAAGCTGGGAATTTTAGGAAACATATTTCGATGTTTTCCTCCGCGCTGAGACAGCTGGCGCTGTTTCTTGACGCAAAGTAATGAAGCGTTGCAAAGGAATTTTTTTTTATTTTTATTTGTGAATACTGTTTACTTAAGTACGGGGATTTTGACAGGTGTGGGGTATAGGAGAACATTAAGATACAACATCAGGACTACAATACAGTAGACATTCGGCGATGTCTACTTATAATAAAGGGGCTGAAATAGCACAATCGTTCAATATATTACCTAGCACTGAACAAAATTAATTCTCAGCACTCAACATCTACTACTTAGCAGAAATATTAGAACTACTATTTCTTAGCCCATCTTACACATATTCTGAAGGGCGCTCTCAAATTCCTCTAGACAGTCCGATGATAAAATATTGTGTGGGAGATTATTCCAATGCCGGCTTTCTGCGAGTCACAGCAGTTAGATATGCTCATCGAAAGCGAAATAAGCATCGTGGAGTGGGACTGGGCAAAATTTATTTCGATTAAAACCTAAAGCCACAGCTCCAAAAAAATGCCCTAACTTGATAAACTCATCGATCATTAGCCGGGTGCTCAACGATAGAGGCTGCTGCGCCATATTGCGCCATGAACGAGTCTCCTACATCTCGCGCCAAAGCGCCATTTTTTTTTTTTTTTTTTTTGCTAAGAATCGCGTCACGCCTGCACCGAGGTGGGCTCGAACAAAGCAAAATATATAAAAAAAATATGTTATTGTTGGTCGAGTTTAATCTTTGGAGAAGTAGAAGGAAACGAAAATGGTGTAAATATGTATTTCACGGTGTTTCTACCCACCGTATAGTTTGTTTCATCTTACGTCAAAGCACAGTCGAAGACTCAAACACATACAACCACTAACACACATACTAAAAGCGCAAAGCTATAGGGGCATATTCGCTGCGCTTGATTGGTTTAGCGGCTTTAGCCGATGAAAGAGCGCGAACAAATGCTATGCCGCACTTTCGGCGCTGTTTGACTGGTCCCATTGTCTCGTGGCGTTGCCTGTGCCCTGACAACCCCGCTGGCCCCGTCATCGTTTGAATTTCCAGACGATGTCGGCGATGTCAGGACTTAACAGTCGCGAGAAAAATGTGCAGAATAGTGGGAAATGGCGGCCACCGTAGTAAGCCAGGATCAGGGTCTTTCGCTGCTGACGATATTACTTGATTATCGTGTCTGCCACATGCCCCCATGCCGCAGTTACAGGTGGTTACAGTGTACCGTGTCACTTTCGCCGCTCGCGGCAACCTTCACGGCCTCACATCAGCCCCCGCGCGTCGAGCTTCACCGCTTCGCATCCGGAGTGCTAGGAGGAGCCGATATAATGGGGGGAGAGCATGGGTTAGCGCGATCGGCTCGGAAATTATGCTCGGCACAATTCCCGGTCTACCTTCTTTGGTCTTGACTCTAGGTTGACCTTTAATTTTAAAAATGTTGTGCCGAGAAAAGAGAAAAAACGCGGTTCGATATTTGAATGAATACGGTAGTCAATGTGGTGTGGTTCCCGTGCAGCAGTTAATCGAAGGGATGCGAACTTTGACTCAACTTTGGTTCGAACGCCGCTAAAGCGCAGTGTTACTTTTAAAACGCAACTAAAGGTTTTGATAATATTTGTGGGTAGTTGTTATTGCAATTTATTATATTATAATCTTGAATTCGGTGTTCATAAAACTTGGGGGGAGGTACATTTTAGTTGATAAATGTTTTAGCTGGTATACAGGCACGTAGCCAGGGGGGGCCCATGGGGCCCCCCCCCCCCCCCCCCGATATCTTCCATTTTCCTGGGACCTCCTCTCCCCCCTCCCCCACATACAGCATTTTGTCATCGGCGCCCCCCCCCCCCCCCCCCCCGAAACAAAATCCTGGCTACATGCCTGAGCTGATATGCTGACTTTTGCCGGCATTTTACGAGAATTGTACATATATAGGCTAAGTTAACTACCGAGGGTAAAAGAGGGAGGGAAAGAGATGCTTTATCCCAACTGAAGTGTTGCGCTAAACTTTATTTTTCCACATTTTGTTTAACACTCATCGTAAATGGAATTTACTCTGACCTGAGATCTATTTTAGTAAGAAGCCTGTTTGTTCCTTTTGCGTCCTGTCTATTTCTTATTAGAAGAGGTAATAAACAATGTGCTTCGTTACCAAGAGAAACCCTCAATCATTATCAGATATGAACTCATTTAGCGATGCAATCAATTTTCGTTTTCAAGTGACGTGCTAACACATGTTTGCATCTGCTCCAAACAACGTCAGTGGCTGCTTCACACCAGTATTTTGCCTTCTAGAAAACCCGCTGCAAAAGGTCAAGTGCCGCTTCCATCACTGGGTGCTGTTCATTTGTCACATTAATAATACTAATACTAATAACAACAACAATCAGCCTTATTGCGACAACTTGGACTCGGGAATCCGGAATCGCTGGCAATAGACCTGTGTAGTCGTGACAGCACAAAAAGTGCGTCTCTTTCGGATGCCCCCGGCGCTGTTGCCTTCCAGCGTGGTTCGGCTGCGCGTAGCCCGCTGGAAGCTGACAGGACGCCGAAGTGCTATCGAAGGTAGGAGGAAGCTCGCACTAGATACCGAAAGACCGCCCTGCCGTCCATCGATCTCGAACGAACGTGGACGTGCCGAATGTTTACAGCGCGCCGAGGAATGCCGCCCATATGGCCCCTCTCTCGCTCGCGCCGAACGTTGACGCGGTCCGAGCCGTCCTGCTGTTGGAATCCTTCCCAGGATTTTCCCCGCGTGTGCGGTATGCAAGCTCGGCGTCTCGTCCCGCGGTCGCCGTGCTCGGCTGTGGCGCTTCGAGCTGCGCGCGCGCGCGGGCGCGCTTGTTTGGCAAGTTTGGCTGCTGGCGCGTGTCGCGGGGGCGGGCAGCAGCGTCGGTGACGCAGTCAGTGTCCGCGTCATGACGCGCGCTAGCTTCCGCCGAATGCCGCGACGACGGAGAAGAGCCCTTTAATGCAGGCGCAGCGAGGACACGAGCAGAAGGGGGAGACAAAGCGCCCCCGAAGGCTGGGGCACACAGCGGGGAGGACGCGTCTTCTTTTTGTTTTGCTTGTTTTTGGTTTCCCCTCTCGTTGTTTCATCGGGGGAACATTTTTCACCGTTGCCTTTATTCGCGCATTCCTTTATTTCTAGCCACGTACTTTCTTCGGGGCTCTTTTTGCCCGCCTTTTTTTTTTTTTTTGCCTTTCTGTTTGCCGCGCCGGTCGGCCCGAAGCGGGAGCGGCCGCAAAAAGCAGCCCAAAACCAAGAAGCGCGCCGAGCGAACAAAAGTTTGCTCGTTGTTTCCAAAAGAGCCTCCTTCCCCCTGGCGGAGGCTGCTGCCGCTGCGCGCCGCGCTTCCCCGTTCGTGTGGGCTCGGCCGCGTGTGTTTGCTTTGTGTTATGGCGCATGGTGCCGCGCTGGGCCCGGCCAAGCCGTCCAAGCCTCGCGCACACACACGCACGCACTGGCCGCAGCGAGCCGGCCACACAGCGGCGCCGCTCTCCTACGCTCTCCCCTCCGCCTGCCGGGGTGGAGTTGGCGAAGCTCCGGAGCGGCCGGAGCGGACGCTCGCCGGCGCGGTGACGTTTGCGCTCGTGGAGCGGACGCGCGCGCTGACCCCCGTCGTGCTTTTCTTCGCGACGCCGCCGCCTGAGGAGACAGTATCACGCGGTGGGAATTCGAACCGCCAATCGCGAAGCGAGATCCCCGAACGTAATAAGAGACCATGTGCTTTTTTTTTTTTTTTTTTTCTCTTAGGGTTCAGCCTCGTCGCTTAACAGCCCTTAGAATAGTTATAATCACTCTGCAAGAACGAACTATGCCAGGAGCGGAGTATCGTAGAGTTACATTGGCCCTGCCCTCCATTTCTTCGGACTTGTCAACTTACGAGCTCCAGTCACGTGTTGCCCTTTCGTTTGGGCGCCGAGCAAGGCTTCACGACCGATCACGTTTTCATTCCCTCCGTGGTTTGCGCCACTTGAATGATTTCCTAAAAGAAACAACTGAAATATATCGTAAGTAGTACTCGTCCTACAATGTTACCATCACTCGAAGCTGTTCTCTCTTTACCGAAAATGAGGCGTGCGACGGTTCTGTGTATACAAGCCGTTGTTCTTGGGCAAAAAGTCTGTGGCCAAACACGCACGGATACATCTCGGATGCGGGATTAATTTCCTTCCTCCGGTGTCTCTGTAGTCGTGCGTCGTGAAAACAAGCTTGGGGTGAGTGATTTCCTAACCAGTAGGGCCACTGCCAGCTTAGCTAACGTTCGCGCTTCTTGCTTCGTGAATCCAGCGAAGTCATTGCTGAGCCACATGCGCCAGGCTGCGCACACTGCTACATCCTGCTACATGTCGCCAAATCGTGAGCAATTCGCGCCAACATTGCTCCGAAACGTATCTTTCCTGCATTAATACGGATCTATAATAGCTCAGGTTCCTCTACATGATCGGAGGGTTTCGGTAGGCTCGTGCGACTTTCCTAAGCTTTCGGTCATCGCTTCGAAAAACCTAAACTATTCGATTTCATCTTGGTATCGAACACCCACGAGTCACAGTACACGGAAGTTTCGCGCAATTTCTCGTGTTCCTGGTCTGTTCTGGCGGGGTTAGCTAGCTCCGTTGAGTGCGCTTCTCTCCGCGCACCAGTGTACTGCAGCGAAGCGACAGTCGCGGTGTGTGCTCCGTTTCGTATACAAGATGAAGCCAAGCGCGAGCGCTTGGCTTCATCTTTCGTCACAAAGTCAAACGCAAAGTCAATACATAAGCTTGCTCCAGCAACTTATATAGCTTTGTACTGCGTATCTTGCCTCGCCGCAGCGTATCCGAGTGCTAAGGGGAAACACAGTTTTTCAGAGTGGGATGTTGCGCCCGCAGAGTCGGGTGTATACAAGAAAGAGAGAGAGAAAAAAAAAAAAAAAAGAACTTGTTAAGTGCTGATATAACGACTCTACCTTAATGTAAAAATGTCCTCTTCAAACCGCGGATACTACACAATACTATATACTGCAATATCCTAACAATTTTTTTTTTTCTTTCGAGATTTAGCGAGGATATTTGGATATATTGTGGGAAGGTTTATGCGCACTGCGCTATAGGTTTATTTTTTTATGTAAGATATCTCGTTTAGCCATCAGTTTTATATAGGCCTCCAACTGTTCCATGGCATAGTTGGTAGAATAAATTAAAAGTAGATTAGCCCGAGCAGCGGATGGAAGTTTAGGATAACCTTGACGGGTTCGGCCGAATTCTTTTTTGAAAAAAGGCATATTTACTGTTCACGCGCCAATTGCGACGATCATGAATCTCTTGCATGTAAATCATCATTGATGTTCGTAAGTAAGTCCCAAAAGCTTTGTTTTTGCGATTTCGACGCAAAACTGTGACGCAAATTTCGTCATTAACACGTCGCCCTCCGGCGTCAAACGATCGTTGTCCTTCCAGCGGGCATCGCGCGTTTCGTTTTGGTATCGACAGGTTTTCAGAACAAAATTTGACAATGAATAACTCGTACTAAATGCTCGACCATAAATAAATAAAAAAAAAAAAAAACTGGGCTGACCTTTAACATTGATTGCCTCCATTTCTTTAATATAAACGTGTGCCCTAAAACGTCCAATTAGAAGGGTAATTAGGGAATATTCGTTAATTATTCATCTATTAGTTGCATTCTCTCTTGAACGTAATGTAAGCCTCGCCGTAACCCTCACTTGCGCTGACCGCATTTGTGTAACTTTAACGACTTTTGTTTTTAATATGTACTTGATAATAAAAAAAAAAATCATTATGTATGTACCAGACTTTCAAAGTTCGCTGCACATGTAATTTTTATCAGTTTTTATATCCACAAAAAAATTTCAAACGTAGGTGTAGTGTTGCTGTTGACTTATTTGATTGCAAACATAGCGATATTTTATGTTTCAGGTGATGTTCTCATTTTGCTGAACGGATAATTGAACTACAGTAAATTATTTGGTAAAGTCTGAAACTTCGGAGGTATTCGAAGACGTGGAGGAGGGCTTTTCATTATTTTCAAATTATTAATACTTTTAGCAGCCTATCAATCTTCATTGTTTGTGAAGCATCTATTTTATGAATGTATTATAGAATTAATGATATCCCATGAAGCGGGTTGTAATAAATAGACATGTATTACTATATATTGGACTGCCTTTTCTTTCCCATGATGTATATAAATATGGCGGAGTAAAAATGGATTTATTGAAGGGCATGTGGGAGCGTTCTTCATCGGGGTGGGTCTCGACTTCCCCCTTGTCCTGTATATACAGATGAAGTTTACGACAGAGAGGACGATGAGAAGAAAATTGTGGCGTATAGAAGCCTAAAATGGCATCGTTAAAAGCACAAGGTAGATGGCAGTTCAACCCGATGAAGAACGGTCCCCGTTCGATACGTCGATATATATTAAGGTAAATATTAAACATGCCCTTTCATGGATCCATTTTTACTACGTTATCTACGCCTACCCGGCCTGTCCCACCCCCTCTTCACGAATACATATATATAGTCAAATTACTCACAAGAGTAATTTGATTACTTTTGAAAGTACTAAAATTACTTGCAACCATTACTACTTCTCCCTCCCCTTTCTAACATGGACTCAAACCGAAAAAAAAATAGAGTTTCGGTTTACGGTTACCGTTTCCTGTTGATATCGGTTTCGTTTAGGTTTTTTTACGGTTATAATTTTTACGGTTTCGGTTACCGGTTACACGTTCCTGAAAACCTTTTTTTTTTTTCGGTTTCTCCAGTAATTTGTTTGATTGAAATGCTAGTCAGCCGTTTTATAATAAACGGTTTAAAGTAGTCCCATATATCATACAACGGAACATTCACAATAGCAAGAAATAAAAAAAACGTCTTAGTACTTCTAAATAGGCAAAAGTTGCCCACGTTTCTAGTTCCAACGCTTGTTCACTACATCTATTTGCATTATATAGTTTGATACCCAAGCATACATGTTACCCCCGATACTCGTGGATCATCGCATTCTATATAATAAAAATAAACATCGCTACTTTGTTGTTCGACAGCGTTTTGTAAACAACCCTCAGAAAGTTCCCACTGGGTGCTGGACGAACCATTCGCACCTTCTCGTCGCTATAGTTTGTTGCAACCTAAGATATGCAGAAGAGGCTTCGCCCACACAGAAGGAAGGAGCAGAACTATAGCCCTCCTCTCGTAAAATACTGCTAAGTGGAATAAAGTAATAAAATTGAAAGCTGGGCCAGTTGATGAAAGTCGAACATAATGTAAATGCAATAGCGCAAAACAAGGAAGACCAAGGAGAGGAACGAACAACACAGAAAGCTGTAAAAATATGTCCTGTTGTTGTAAAAATGTGTCCAGGGGTTTTGAAAGGACCGAGTTGGATGGACATCTCAAGAATTCTAACTTATTAGTTAATACCCCAAAGGTGACACGTACTGAATAGTGACACGTTTGAATTTAGATTGAACGGAGATGTATTACAAGATGCACCACTCGCTGACGGTAACTCTGTCAAATGGTCACGACATTTCAAGATCCCTCCTCGAGGTCATTCTTGAGAAAAAAAACTAATATTTTTTTTTTTCGGTTAATATCGGTTACCGGTAAATAATTTACGGTTACGGTTATGGTTTTCATAAATTTCAAATAGCAGTTTGTTGAGGTTACGGTTACCAAAAAAAAAAAAAAAAAGGGAATTTTAGGGAACCCTTTCCGTGCATCCGATATGGCACGATGGGCCCTCCGGTACGAATTGCGCATATGCGAGTCTTCTGTGGTAGCGCATGCGCAGTTCGTACCCGAGGGCCCATCTTTCCGCATCGGGTGTGCCAGAAACGGTTCCCTAAAACTCACTAATGTCTTTCCTAAACGGTTTTCGGTTTCGGTTACGGTTACGGTTTGAGTCCCTTTGCTCCAACGAGTTTCCTACCAAAAAATCCTGGAATCGAGTCTCTGAGAGGGGGATGGTTTACGAAAAGCAGTAAATTAAGGAGATGAGTATCTTATAATTCTGAAATCTTAATCCAATAATGGGCAGTACGAAAGACCAGTTCTCAAACTGGCAAAAGATCTGTCGTCTTGAAAATCTGAGGTAACCGGTAAAGTGACGGTTACTTTTTTTTTTTAAGCGACGGCCTATTACTTTTACTCTCGAATAATCGAGTAATCTAATCGAATAATTTGTAATCGAGAGTCATTGTAATTAACATATTTATAAACAAAAACAACAACGAAACATTCCATAAAATTGATAAATTCAGGATATCGAGTGCCATCTATCTATGTCGAGGTCAACTGATTGCGATCAGAATGACGATAATTGATTAATCAGACATCATTCGACTGATCCGTCGATGAACCTCTCCCTATAGTGACGACGTAAGCGTGATAGTAGATTAGGTGTCCTCAGCTCTCCGGGCCCGCGGAAAACCGGCGCGAGGAAGATTGCAGCCATGGAAACTGTTACTCTGCTATTACGTTTTATCAGGACGTGACGCTCGAGGAACGATCGGTCGCCATGCCTCCCGCTCTCCTCCCGCGCTTCTCTTTTGGTAGCTGCTGTTTGCCAAGCCGGCACCGGATGTATGTCACGTGGTACAGTGCTCCGCATCGGGCGACATGCTGTTTCGCGTGACCCAGCTGGCGTCTAAAACGGCGGCCCTTCAGTTTTTGAAGGAGCACTAAAGCGGTTTTTGAGATCGTCTATTTATGGTCGTAACTCAATCTACGGGCTGTAAGCGTTCTAAATAAAAATCCAAGATGAGGTTTATGCGCGTTCAATTTCCCTATTAAAAAGGGGGATCAAATATCGCGGCAAGCCCGTTTTTTCTGCGATTCGGCGCAGAAACCAGAGGGCACCGTCGGACGTGCGACAGCCAGTCGCAAGCGATCTCTTCCCGCGCGTCACGCAAGGGTGCCGCCGACCAACGGCGGACCGATTTTCGAATGAAAGCGATTTGTGCGCGGAAAGCGATGGCTCGCGATTGGCTGTCGGTCGTCCGGCGCGCTCTCTGGTTTCTGCGACGAATCGCAGGAAAAAAACGGCTGTGTCGCGATCTTTGATCCCGTCTTTAATAGGGAAGTCGGACGCGTATCGACGCAATATTTTTTTGTTCAATTTTTAAGCGTGTTTAAAGTTCGTAGATTGAGTTATGTCCGTAAATATAGACGATATCAGAAACCAATTTAGTGCACATTTAAATGTGATCTTGGACAAATGGGGAAAGGGGGTTTGTTGCATATTGTGTCGTCACTTTTTTTTTTTTGTTTTTTGTCTTCGTTTTCTGAAGAGGAAGTACAAAGCAAATTCGTTGTTGCACAAAGTTTCGTGCTTCGCAAAGTGTGAATCATGGCGCTATGCATGCCTGCGAAAACACGCGTCAGTCCGTCGACAGATATGCAGGGAGGCCGCGAATATTACTCAACACTCTAGTTACAGGTTTTTTTTTTTTTTTTTTTATTAGTCTTGCGAAATGGCTTTGAGAGTCACCGCATGGTGGTAACGTGCGCTTTTCTTCTTTTTTTTTTGCGCTTGTTTCTTTAAAAGTTTATGTTTATGACGATAATAGCGACGGCGATAATTTTAGCACACTTTGGTACCGTTAACTCCAAACAGCCACGGAGGAAATAGTATCGCACTACAGCCCAGACATCGGATGTGTTCAGTCTCGGTTATGCGTTTTTTTTTTTTTTTTTTTTTTCTTTTTTGCGACTGTTGTCGATAAAACTCGTTCCCCAGTATTTTTTTTTTTTACCCATATCAACGTCCGGTATCTGCAACGTCGCGTGCTTAGTGACGCGATCTGTGGGTCACTGCGGTTTCAGACGTGTAACCTAATACCTGAATTGGATATATGGCTGTTTCGCCGACTTCTCAGTTTTTTGACGAAAGCGATACGGTTTGGGGCCATTACTGAAGTGAAAGATGGCGCAAACCTCAAGTTCGGCGAAAGGTTTGTTGTCAAGTTATTGCCCATTGAAGCGGCCAAGGAGGAAACTGACCTTTGTCTCGCCTGTCGGGGATTGCATGTTTGATCCCCCCCCCCCCCCCCCCCCCTGCGACCCTGCGACCCATCAAAAATATGAAGTACCGCGTCGCAACCCCCCCCCCCCCCCCCCTCCCAACTTTTTGCGATTCCACAAGCTCTTCGAATATGCTGCATGAACAGTAAGTACTAAACAAAATTGACGGTGAAATTTTATTTCACTGTGAATATAGTGAGACTAAACAACCAAGTTAAAAACCATCGTAAAAAACGAAAAAAAAAAAAAACATGGTAGCAAGAATGATTGTTCTTAATGGCTGAATTGAACGTGCATGTTAGTGAACATTTTTTTTTTTTCAAAACGAGGGTGGAGTTTGGACGCCGTATCTCTTACTTTTGGCTCAATGTTAGCTGCGACTGTTTCCATGGGCGCCACCGCAAAAAAGACAAGTTCCTCTTTTTTTCTTTTTTTTTTTCAAATTTACGAGCCGCTTTGCGACCCCTTTCCCCCCTCCCCGCTGAATATGTCACGATCCACAGTTTGGAGCTTTTAAATAAATTATTTCTATACGCTAAAAAAAAAAAAAAAAAAAAAAAAAAGATCTGTGTTGTGACATTCGGATATAACATGGAGCACGTGAACCGTCATTCTGGGTGTCATGGCGCAGACTGTTTTCTGGTCTAAAGATATTGTCCCTCCTTGTCGTTCGCCCCGTCCTCTCCCTCTGTAAGGTGGCGGCTATTGGCTGTCACGAGTGCTTTGCGGAAAAGTAGACGCATCAGATTTCCTCGAACGTATGTATGTATTGGATAAAGTGCGTTATTAGTCGGGCTTCTTGCTCGATGATTGGTTCTTTGGCGGTCATATCGGCTAGCCGTCTTATCTCATTGGCTGCCGGTGGATAATGAGAGGCTCCCCGGGACTGGACCAGGTGAACGAAGATTGAGAAAATCTATAACTTTGTCTCATCCTACGATGGACTAAAGGCCAAAGCCACGGGCCGCCAGGTCCAATCACGTTCCACGCTAAACTACGACACGATTAGCAATGATTAGGTTTGGACGAATAATGCTCCGAATCCAAAAACGCTGCGTCACTTTTATAGCTTCGACACTGCAAAGAGCCAGTACGTCG
Organism: Ixodes persulcatus; assembly: GCA_013358835.2. NCBI lineage: Eukaryota > Metazoa > Arthropoda > Arachnida > Ixodida > Ixodidae > Ixodes > Ixodes persulcatus. Next base: position 155,095 of record JABSTQ010011336.1, on the reverse strand, counting down.
TGCTTTTGTTGCAATGTAAAATTGTTCAGTCACTCATTGCTCGATCCGAACCACTGTCCGCCCATTCCCATCAGTGATCGGAGACGCGGGCACCGATACGTGCATCGAAGCGAAATACCACGCAGTGTTTAAGTGGCTCGCGATTGGATCTGGCAGTTCGTAGCTTCTGCCTTTAGTCCATCGTAGGGTGAGACAAGTATAGCAAGTTTGAGACCATCTTTTCGACAACCTTCTTTTAGTATTATTTTTGTTTTGTGTCCGGTTTGTTGCTGTTGTGGTTTATCAAGAAATGCTAACACAAAATGTAATCTTTTTTTGTTTCCTACGTGTATCGGTTTTTACAGAATGCCCCCTCGCCCCCCCCCCCCCCCCCCCCAAAAGAAAAAAAAAATCTTTCTTTTTTTTTTTTTAATGGCAAAAATTGCAAAAGTAAAGCGCATCGCCGAACTCTCGTTCTCCGCCCAAATATAGCACTAGCGTAGCGGTCCGAGCTAAAGTAACTGGATCTGGGAATGTAGCTAGCGCCATTGCCTTCCCACCTGCTAGCCGGACACAACGAAATAGCAACATACGGACGACAAAAGCTCTCAAGATAATTGACTCGTCGCTATCGGTTGCCATGGTGATCGCCATTTTGGACCCTTTCAAAGCTTTGAAAGGGTCGTTAAAACCAGTCGCACCAAGATCGCTGGAGCATCATCGTACTGAAAGCGTTCCTCGGCCAATATGAGCGTCTTTGGCACCGTAAATTCAATAAACTTATCACTCATGCTTATTTCCCCTGATCTCTTACAATTATGTTGCTCTTCTTGCGTCTTTAGCGACAGTAAAATTATTTTTAATGCCCCCAAGTACCGACGCCGCGTGTGATGCCGTACATCTTCTTACCGCCATCACACGCAACGTCAGTGCTTGGAGGAATTGAAAAATAATTTTACTGTCTTGAAACACGCTAGAAGAGCAACATATTTGTAAGAGATCTGTGAAAATAAGCATGAGTGATAAGTTTGTTTCATGCACAGTGCCAAAGACCATATTGGCCGAGGAACGCTTTCAGTACGATGATGCTCCATAGCAGTCCATAGCAGTGCGACTAGCTTTAATGACCCTTTCGAAGCTTCGAAGCTTTGAACGGGTCAAAAATGGCGGTCACCATGGCAACCGACAGCGATGAGCTTTGGTTTCGTAGCCTGTAGGTGGGAGGCAATGACGCTACTTTCCCAAATCCAGTGACTTTAGTTCGAACCGCTAGCGCTACACTTGGGCAGAAAAGAAGCGTTTGGTAATGCGTAAATTAATTTTGAGAAAAAAAAAAGAAAAAGCTTTTGAGGGTCGGGAAGGGGGGGGGGGGGGGGGTTATATCTATATTCTTATAGATTCTTATTTTCCTATCTGTATTGCCGGTCTACCTTCTTGCGTTTCTTCTCGCAGTCATTTGTTGGCTGGGGACTGCGTAGTTTTCTGGGAAATAACTTGCGGCGATAATATAACCACTCATCCAATCCAACCTTTACGCTATCTCTGTATCCTGCATCATGCCATCAGGCATTAACAAATGTATATTTATTAGCTTTTAAAGAGGAGAAACAAAAACTTTAAAATATTATTTTCTTTAAGAAGCTTACAAATAGCTCGATTTTTATATTACAATCAACCTCGCTTGGACCTTTCACACCGCAGCATAATTAACAACCCTAACCGAATGTTAAGATATCTCCGACATAACTTTTCAAAAGCATCTGCGTCCCTGAAAGATACTGATTCGCTCATAACGCTAATTTGCCGCATTGATTTGGGATACCAGTCAAGAAAACTTGGTGCAATCCCTAGAAAGGGTTCAGAACAGTCCTGTTTCTTTCATATTGTCTAACTACAGTTCAATGAAGTCTAGTATTTACATACCATCCATCTCACCGTAAAGCATTACGTCTCTGTCTCTTTCACGAGTTCTTTTACCACCCATACCCGCGCGATGAAGTTTAGTTTACCTCCTGTACGTTTCATATCGAAGATCTTGTTCATGAGGTCGGAATTCCATCGCGCACCACAGCTAATGCTTTCATTCAGATAGTGTTTTGCCTCTCACATCTAAGGAGTGGAATTGCCTTCCTGTATCGACGATAATTATAGGTGCCTGTGTTTTTTACTGTACTACTAGCGGCTGCACTCTCTTAAAAGTTTCTCTATTCATCGTGAATCACCGCCTCTTAATAATGACTTTGATACTGAGGGTATAGTATACTAAATAAACGAATGATTAAATGCACGTGCGTCACTCGCAAAAACAGACCCTTCCGCCAAAAAAAAACAACAAAAAAACGTTTTAATTTAGTCATTTATTTCATAGTCACACACTGAACCATTTGGGGGTACACTGATGCACTGTTTCCAAGCGAGCCCACGTTTGGCCACACCGGGCACTGCACGTGTGCAGAAGCCAAATTCGCGCGAGTTTCTGCGCATGCGCCGACAACGGGGCCACCGCAGATGCGTGACGTCAGAAAGTTGAGTTCAGGGCATGGCAACGTTACTAGAACCCTCAGTTGGGAAACTCACCGTCGAAACCTGGGCCGCTGGCGTCCACCGAGACCGAGCTAAATACGACAACAGCGCCACCCTTTATCATTTGTCTTAACTGTGGTCACCTTGAACTTTTAGAAAGCATGTTTTTGCGTGAAAACCAACGGAAAAAACTCTTTTTGTAGTAACTTTTATTGGAGTTTAGTACAAAATGATGGGCGCGTGTTGTTTTCTAAAATATTTAGTTTGCAAGTGTTGCAGTACAATTAATATTGTTTTTATACAACCGTGCCTCAGCGGTGATTTCAGGTAACACGTCCTGAGCTAGGCGCATATTAACATCAGTAGTATTTCGCGGCGCGTCCGCTTGGGAGTCGGGGGTGGCACCCGGCTGAAGCCCTTTCCACAGTATCTGTTCTGGCCCCAAAATGGCCGATTAAAACCAAAATGGAAGTCACGTGCAGTTCCTCGAGTGGCCGCTGCGGGAGAAATGGCGGCGTTGTGATCGCCATTAGCTCGGTTCTGGAGGACGGGTCGGTGCCACTTTTTCAGAGCAGTCTCTATGGCAGTTTCCCAACTGAGTGGTTTAGTAACGTTGGGGCGTGGCTTCTTTCCTTCTCGCTCTAATCTCTTTGGCTATTGAGCGATAAGAAGATGCGCAGCCTTGTCGCTTTTTGAAGCTGTCAGAGACATACACAAAGGCAACCATTTCACATACAGGGAAAGTTACAAGGTTACAATTCACAATACAGGCACCTCGTGGAGCTTTTTCCAAAGATCAATAATATCCAACGAGAAATGGGTGTTTGATATAGTGTGTCGATTATCCACTACGAATGTAAATAATGAATGTGTTTTGTTTTATGCGGCATAGGCTCAGATAACTTCATATAGTTTTGAAGCATGTATCTATGGTAATGTCAGTGAAGTCGTCCGAGAAAAAAAAAAAAAAAAAGATATATTCTGTTTAATTATAATCTTGTTTCGATACTGGTTACATTTGTTCGCTTGTATACGAATCAAACTGTTTTGTTCTGAATCATTTCTAAACTATCAATATTTCGACCGATAAATGGGTCCCTGACAGGGCTGATTTAATAATTGGTTCACACCAATGAAAACTTTATTTTTGCTACCAGACTTCCATGTTCCAACTTTGTTCCCAACATCAAGTTTTTTTTTGTTTTTTTTTACGTACTTTGCCAACATGATAGCTATATATATATATATATATATAGTATATATATATATATATAATATAATATAGTATTGTGTTATTTGCTATAGCATAGTATAGCTATTTTGCGCTATATTGCGCCATCCAAACACACGTATATTCGAGCTTTCATATGAACCCTGCCAAGTGAAATACTTCATTTTCTGTTGACACGATGGATGCGGTCGCGGCGTCGGATTTTTTCGTCAGACCCCCGTTGTGGCCACACTATCGCCGTGGCACGCACGCGCCCCTCTACGACTCGCGCGCGTGTTGTTTGCGGACTCGAGATAAGCACGGAACAGAAAAGCAGCCGCTTCAGCGACGCAGCGCCGCGCCACGCGGCAAAGAGCCCCCGCTGGATCTCCTTTCCCTTCATCGCCGCGCATGCCCCGCCGAGCCAACGCCGAGCGCCGAAGGCCGACCTCCCCCGCGCCGAGTGGACGAACCCCTCTGGGCTTGCGCCGCGTTCGCACCGCTCCTCCTCGGCCCCCGCAACTTTTCGATCTGTTTCCCCTCGGCCGAGGTCTCGTAGTGGAGGCGCTCCCCCCCCCCCCCCCCCCCCCGGCGCTCTTTGGAGCAACTTTTGGACTCTCCCAGCGCCCGCTTGCGCCGTCGTGGGCGCCGGCTCCCCGGTGGACTCGCCCGGGAGCGCGCGTGGGTCGCCGGAGAGTTGGGTCGCGCCGCTTTTGCGGCGTGCGTCTGTACTCACTCGGCGTTCGGTCGTTCGGTGGTGGCGTGTGCGTGCGAGGAAGCGCGGCGCGAGAGCTCGCTCGCTCCTCGCTAGCTGCGCTAGCTCGCCCTCCCCTCTCCTCGGCTGCTCGGCTGCCGTCCTGCTAGGAAGATGGAACGACGGACGGATGGAGGTTGGGGACCCAGGGAAAGGCACTGTCTGAGCCTCGAAACGAGGGCTTCCAGGGAAAGGAAAAATTATCGGATCGATGCTCGATGCGTTTTCGCGTCCAACTTTGAGCGGAACGGGACCCGTGGAAACGGGCCCCCACCTTTGCCGAGACGGGAAAGAGTTTGATTCGAGAGTCAAGTGCGTTCAAATGGTTCGGAGCGCCTCCGGCCGCGCTGCTGAGGCGTCAACAGAAAAGGCGGAAGCGCGCGGCAGAACTGCTGCTACGGCGTATGTTGGAGCGGAGCACGTGGGGGACCCGTCGCGCTTTGGCGGGCGGCGAACGGGTTGGCTTTCGACAACGAGGAGACTGACGGCATTCCCCTAGTATTCCCGTAGCCCCACCGAAAGAGACGAATCCCCGAACCCTCCCACCAGCCGTCTACTGTCTGGACGCCTCGCGTTGGCTTCCATACGGTTCATTATTTACGTTTCATACACCGACCTATTCATTGAGGCGATCGATATGAACGGCGATCCTTGAATAGCTATCGTTCATCGCGCTTACAGTGGCGTTATTTCGCTTCTTTCCATGGGGTGGTCTTATTTATCGTACAGTTATCGTGGCTAGGGGTCTAATCGAGCTAGTTGGCTGCAGTGTTCTGTTTGGTCTTTTTCCCTGCCCAGCTGTTGATTTCTCTACTGTCTATGACAATAGCGGATAATTGAGACGTGCTTAATGTTCAGTTTTCTGTTGCCGAATTGGTCTGTTTTGAGAACTTCGATGGCCCGATCCGCGCGGCGACGGATGGGAAGAAGACACAAAAAGGGGACAAGTGTGCACTTTACCTTACTGCACCTCTGCTTGTTTCCTGTCCGGAAAGGAACTCAGCCACTGGTCGTCAACAATAAGACAGTCCTGCAGCACTTATGGTCAGAATGTCCGAATGGTCACGTGATACGCGTGTCAAATAGTCCGCTCCGGACTGATAACAAGCGTTCCCACAGACAGGTGTATTCGGGGTAAACTCTCATCGCATAGGGCTACAGAACTCGTGGGGACTCTTCGTATTTAAACGTCAAGTGACCAAAAGTAATCGCTAGCAGCACGAGTCGATACAGCTTCGTCTGCCATTTTATCCGCATGGCCTTTAGTTTGAATGAGATCTCACATGGCCGCGTGAAGGTTCCTATAGTTTCCGTTAGCGTGCTAAAACTTACGCAAATGACAGGCAACTTTTTTTGTGCGCATTTCAACGAGCTTATAGGATGCGCACTATGATATGTCCAATAAAGCGCAGCAGGAAAACTGCAGGAGAGGCACTGCAGCAAAAAACAAAGCGCCGCCCAGTGCCCTAGGCTATGAGCCAAAGAGGCGGAGCCTTATTTTGGAGGGCGGCAGTCTCGAAACAAAGGGCACTGACGGATGCTCCTCCCTCTCCGTGACGTCACGAAAACGGTGCATTTGTACTGAGTCAACAAAGTGGCTAACGGCGCCATTTCTCTCAGGGACTTCGGAGGCGGGGAGTCCTCTTGCAACTGTAGCGATCATGTCCATGTCCACCCCCCCCCCCCCCTTGTTTTTTGTTGTTTTTTCCTTGCGTTTACATTTTACTGTTTTCCGAAAACATTCGAGGCGAATAGAGTATCCCATTTGTTCATTTGCGCATATCAATCTACTGTGGGGCGATTTCAGATCAGATTGTACAAAGGGTGGCTAATCGAACGCTCCACGCGCTTAAAAAAAAAAAAAAAAAAAAGAAACACTAAGTTGTTGTTTGGGGGAGGGTTTCCTATTGGCTGTTCAAAGGAAAGATTCAGTCGTTAGAAGGTTTTAGTGCTAAAATGCAACCAATAATGAACGGAGAAACTCGGAGGTACGTTCAAAACGCAAATTCAACAAGTGTCTCTCGGGGCTGTACGTAGAACGCGGCACGCGCTTCGAATGTTTCGAGACGTTACGAATTGATCAGTCTTTGAAAAGTCCTCAGAAAGTTTTAAATTGAAACCTTTTTTTTTTTTAATTATTAAAATATCATTACGTGAAACTAATTAAAACGTAATTATTCCAAGAGCTAATAACCTCCATAAATAGGTATCGGGGCCAGCACTGCATCAACGCTTCATTTTGTGCTATACAGTATACTCACAGGGAAACGTTTATCTGCGTTTCGTGGAACCACATCTGTATTTCCTAAGCCATTCTCATAGAGTTCTGTGCGTAGAAATGAGTCTGAACTCAACGGTTATCGTCCTGGCCTCACAGGAGCGAAGTAGCGATAGCTTAAACATGCATCGCAAACAAATAGCTTTCATGTCAGGCGCTTTTCTATACCTCTTGGGGCAGATCAAATGCGGAGGAGTTAATATTTACTATATTTACTATTTCGTACGTATAACGCAGTGATGGAAATGTTGCGCCATTTGCGTCATTTGCGCCAAATTGCGCCATGTACGAAAGTCTGCTACATCTTTAATGTCATTTTTGCTAAGAATTATTCCACACCTGCGCCGAGATGAGCTTAAACAAAGAAAAAAAAAAGAAGAATGTTTTATTATTCGTCGATTCTAATAGTCAGAGGAGTAGAAGGAAAGGCAAATAGTATACACATATGTATTCCACAACATCTCTATCTTGCTGTTTAGTTTGTTTTACCTTTAGCCGGGGTCACACTTCTCATACGTCATACAAAAGACAGTCCGCAAACACGAATCACCGCCATGTCCGTGGTTCCTATGCAGCGTGCCAACTTCCAAGTGTTCTTGAACTCATTGCCATGCGGCATTCGAAGCACGGATCTCGCGTTCGAATCTGTATGCAGACTGTCTTTTGTATGATGTATCAGCAGTGTGAACCCGGTCATAGCGTCATAGCACAGTCGACGGTTGGAACATATAGAATCACGAAGACGCCCACTAAAAATGCAAGTCACGCAGTAATCGGTGCGCCTGATTGGTTTAGCCGATGAAGGAACACGCGCAGAGAGATGAAGAATGCCACGATGTCGCACCTTTGACGCTGTTTTGATTGTTCCCATTGGCTGGTAGCATCGGCTGCGCTTTGACTTCCTCCACAGCCTTCCGCCAGCGCGCGCGCGCGCGTCGAGCTTCACTGCGTGGCACTGGAGTGCTAGGAGTAGCGGCTGACATGGGCCATGGCTCATGGCATGGGTTAGCGCAATTGGCTCGGAAATTATGCTCAGTACTGTTACAGGTCGACCTTCGTTGGTCTAGATCGTATATCGACCTCTAAAAAGGGCGGAACGCGGATGATTTTAGATTATCATGGCGTTCCGCCACTGCTAGCTTTGCGCCTGCTGCACCGAGTGGGAACTTTGGTGCGCGCCCGAGTTCTAAAATTGACTGATATAGTGGTTTTCGATTATGCTCAGCATGTTTCTAATTGAAACCATACGATTATTTTTTACTAACTAAAAGTTAATTAACACATTTTACTTAATTAGCCGACTGATCGTTACGTTTAGCCTCCTATACTATCCCCCTGGCCGTATAACTCACCTGCACAAACCGCATAAGTGTAGAACTTGCACGGCTTTTTTTTTAAATAAATCTGTAAAGCTTAAAAAAAAAGAAAGAAAAGCTGTGTAAAAGTTTACCGAGTGAGTGACTTCACTTAGGCGTCAGCAGCCGTCCTGGGTCCCCTCTTGTTCTTCTGTCTCGAATGTCGCACAGTTTCTGCTATACTGTTCGTTAAAAAAAAAAAATAATAATAATAATAAAACGACGCAAGTTTGGAGGGGGCATGACGCTGCGGTCACGACACGGACGCGCCCGCCTGCAGCTTGCTCCTGCTGCGAGCGGCGAGCTTCCTCGCGTGGCTCGTGCCGAGCCAAGGAACGTGGCTGTGCTGGAACTTCCAGCGCACCACCGGCGCAGCGTCGAAGCTTGGCTTGTGCTGTTCGAGGGCCAAACACATCCGAGTAGGACTCACCACACATTCGCGGCGCCTATACTCTCCACCCCGCAGTTTTAGCAGTTTCCAGAGGCCTCCATGAAGGCGCAGCATGTGTCGACGGCCACGGGCTCCGTCATTCCTATTTCATTCGAACCGATAGTACATTGAAATTGAGCAGTCCTGTGTTCATCCACGGTATACAGTCATGGCGAATGGCTGCGACACGTCACGGCGAAGTCTTTGGGCATCGGCATCGCGTTCACGCACCGAGGGACTGCGTGAACAAAAGCGCTCGGAACAAAATAGACATCTGACCACTTTGTTCCGAACGCTTTTGTTTTTAATTCGTTCCGGAGCGCGTGAAAGCGTGTCTCCCTGCACGAGCTCTTGGCATTGACAGTGATACGACGGCATTTTGTTATCGGCTATTTTCTTCCCAGAGAGCTCATGCAGTGCGCATCGGGTACTACCTCCCCTTCCCCCCCCCCCCTTCCTCCCCACATACACGTACACAAATAAAAAAGGGAGGAGGAATGGAGGAAAAACCTATTTTGCTTCCTGTGGCCAACGGAAGGAGAGCAAGTTGCTCCCGTTCCTCCCTTTGACCATTTTACCAACTTACGTACAGCGCCGTTTGGTGGCGCGTGAAAAAGGGACGAGATCTCCTCGGTGAATTGGCGGCGGCAGCGGCGGTAGAACCGTATGAACTGCACCAATGTTTCAAATGCCCATCTTTCGTGATATGTTCAAATTTCAAAAGGGAGTAGAGAAAACTTGCATAAGCGATGGAAATTCCCAGACCCCAACTCCAGATGAAGTTGGGGTCTGGAAGGTTCAGATGACAAACAATTTAGCGTTCGCGGTTTGCAATGGATCGATAGAGGAGGAAGCTGCTCGGAGGACACATACACAAATGTGATCATGATTTCTCTCTTTTTTCTTTTTGTGTGGCTTATTCGTAGCACATTGCAATTCTCCGCGAGTGCGCGTTATTCACGGCGTTATACGGGTAGTTTGATTTTAAATCGAACACATTTTATAAAAAGAAGGTATGGCAGTTACATGAATGCCGTCTCTCAGTCCGTCTGTGTTTTGGGGCTCGGAGGACGTTAGATAGGAGAATAATCCTCGCGCTAATTGAATAATAAACGAAAATCTAATATTTCACATGGCTTCTAATAGAAATCCGCGTCAATTGTGGATCTTAACACAATTCATCGAATTAATATTAAAAGTTAATTAATGGATTTTAGTTAATTAAATTTCTATGGCTTTTATGAAGGCGTTAAATTAAGATAGATAAACTATTCACTGTGAAAATTTCAAAGAAATATTAAGTAGGAGTAATATTTCGTCATATTTGGTCAAGGCTGCCATATATAGCGAACGGATGAACGTGGTGGAAAACGGGTGAATCGGTTGGCCGGGACCGTGGAGCGAGAGCTTGCACTGCAGAACCTCCTGGGTTCGATTTCCACCCCCTGCCCGTTTCGATCTGAATGAGTTTCGTACCGGCTCGCGTTCGTGTCATCACTAGTGCGGGGTGCGCGTTAAAGACCCAAGGTTAAGGCCTGTCCAAACAGGATACTACAAAAATCGTGAGGCGATACGACTCCAACATAAATCGTGCGGCGCCCCGCTTCCGTCCGTTTTCTTTTTTTTTTTTTTTTTTTTTTTGGGGGGGGGGGGGGGGGGGTGAAGGTTTTTTTTTTTGTCAAAGGTCAACCGTGCCTTTGACATGCTCCGTTCCTTAAACATACTCAGCACGTGGGTCCTGGCAGCCACTAACAAGTTCCGTTGGCTATCGGTCAATCGCTTATCGCTGCTTTTCAGGTCCCGAAAACGCGAAAGGGAAGGGCTGTGTTCTAAATCTTACCCAAATAGATCCGAACTTACTCTCTGGCGGGTTGTGCCACGTGATAACACAGATAGAGCGATGCTCGACGCGGGTAGGTGTTCGAACGCAAAGGTACGAAAAACCCTTACCCCGGAGTAAGATAGAGTAAATTTGGGAACACGGCCAAGGATTCGAGGTCCCCGCTGAACAGATGGACAACATTGTCAGGTGGCGTGTGACGTCGAGTTTGACGAGAACCGAGGTCACCGAAAAGCGGAGGATGCGAGGAGAAAAATCGTGATGTTCGGTTCGCTTGGCCGGTGTCCAAACAGACATCGGACTGCCGGACGCTTCAATAGCCACGATTTTTGACGGAGTCGTGTCGCCTCACGATTTTTGTGGTATCCTGTTTGGACAGTCCTTTAGCGGTTGTACTGCACTGGCTATATTTCTCATATACAGCTGGGAGACACGACTCCCGTGGAGGCGTACCAGCATCAAGGCTGTCTAAACATACAAGCAACACAATTGTTTGGTGGAGGGCGCGGGATTGGTTTGGCGGTCGTGTTGCTATTCATTGTTTGTCTGTTGTTCTGTACGCGTATATACGAGTTCATTGTATCGTTATTTCCCGCTTGCCTCTGTATTGTGAGAGTGAATACGGAGGTAAATACGAGCGACGCAGTTCGCTGTAAAACGTTTTTCGCAACCTGGAAAAACAGAATTTATTTTTCACAAACTTCCAAAACAATAACCCGTTTTTTTTTTGTTTTTTTTTTTTTTGAAAAGCGCTGTTATTTATAAGAAAAGAAACTTTTCACAAACTTGCATAACAGAAATCCGTTTTTTTTTTTTTTTTAACAAAAAAGTTTGTTATTTCTAAGAGCAGAAACTGTTTTTCTGCTAGGCTGAGTAACAGAAATTCAGTCATTTTACAGAAAGGACAGAAACCGAAAAGATTATTTTTAACAAAAAGTACGGAAACAGAGAAACGGACGAAAACGGGTCATTTGTAATTTGTAATTTGGGAGAGAAATATCAAACCCCACAAAACATAACGCACGGTTGGTTCGTAAAATAACTCACACGCTGTCCCTGAAATACTTTCTAGTATGTTACGAAAGTTGACCGAAGCAGCGTTGCGCACAAAAAGGTCAGGTCAAACCTTCCGTACCATACAATCTTTTAAAGATTGTATTATATGTAAAGATACAATAATACGGTCTGTACAGGTGAATTATACGGCGAGGGGGACATATCGGGGGGCTAATCTTCGCGATAAGTTAAATAATAAACTAGAATCTTTTCCAAAACTTTTTAGTACAAGTAAAAAGCACTACATCAGTCAATTATAGAAATATCAGTTGTATGTGCTTTCTTTTTCTAGGTCGCATCTAAAATGGACGGGCTCGCGCGGTTTTTCCGTTTCTCATCCGCATTCTCTCGTCGCTGCAGACTTGCGCCTGTTGCACGAGTACGAACTTCTACGCGCCTCCCCCGTGCTCTAAACATCTCCAAACTGATTTAGTCGGTTTTCGGATGACGCTCAGCAAGTTTGTAACTGGAACCATATGCTAATTTTCACCAAGTAAAAGACCAATTAAAACAATTTAGTTAATCATCGGATTTAATCTGACGATTAGCCCTGTAGAGGTGGCCGCATTTTCGCGCGCCGCCGAGACGGCGTTTTCTCAGGTCCCTACTTAGCGCCGGACAGGGCGTCATATTGTTAATAAAGTTTGACACCACCACTTTAAAGAATTCGTTTACGTCACGGCGGGTCATGGCCGGAGGGTCTTCCCTCTCAGCCGGGGCAAGGGGGCCTCCGGGCACACAACTCTACGCGGGCGCTCGGGGGCACCGGAGTGCTGCCTATCAACGGCTGGCGCGCCATTTCGTAAACTTGGCCGCGTCTCGAGCTCGAACGAACTTCGTCGAAAGCCTCGGGTTAGGTTCCAGTGGTTCGTGACGCTGGCTGGAGGGGCACCGGGCGCGGCTGGTGCGTGCACGCCGGCGTGGACCCAGCATCGTGGGATTTTCCGCGAAACGGCTTCCCCGGACGCCCAAATGTGTGTGTTGTTGTTGAAAACTTTGTTTAATGGCGCGCCTTTCGTTTACTTTGAGGCTGCTGCCCGCGCTCTGTGGTGATGGAACGTTTGCTGGTGAGGCACGTATCGGCGATTCTCGCCGAAATCGAGAATGAGTATATCTTCCCTGGAACATAAATATGTCGGGAATTCACACTCTCAACCGCGGGGCCCGATCTTAATGCACCCCCCCCCCCCCCCCCCCCCCCTCGGAAACAGCAATGACCTCTCGTTTGATTGGTTGAGAGCGCGTCTGGGCCTGCACCCAATGGAATTCTAACTAGACCCTGATTGGATGGGACAGGTTTCGGCGCACTGTCATAACCCCCGACCGAACGGACCTACCTTGAGGCCCCCCAGCCAGAAGGCAGGTATCCAATAAACGTATTATCAATCAATCAGTCGTCGAGTTTGAACGAGCCCGAGTGGCTTCAAGTTTTTTCCCGCGGTTCGCCGCGTTACTTCTGTCGTGCGCGACAGCCCCTGCTTTGCAGCTTAGCCGCCGCCCTCGCCGTGCGAGGAATGACATTGACGCCTAGAAGTCTGTCTTTGTAACTGCGTAACTATGAAAGCCGTGCGCGGCAGTTAGCTGCAGTGTGTCGTTTCCTTTTGTGTAACTGTTTTGTTTTTTTATTGTTGTTGGAGTAAAATTAATTTTCATCAGTTGTATTCATTACAACTTCGCCTCCAAGTCTATCGACTCTCCGCCGTCGGCTACAACAATAAGAAGCAACAAGTCTTCTTCAACCCCAATCAGCATCGGCGGCCGAATTCGCTAAAAGGAGGCTCATCGCCATTTTCTCGTTTTAGCGAACGGCGTTCGCTAAAACGAGCTTCTCTAAACCGCATGCCTCCGCATCCGGACCACATCTTTCACGATCTCCCCTCCCGGTTCCCGACGGTAGCTCAAGGTGCTCGAGGTCCGGGAACAAAAACAACCTGATCCCTATGCTAGCCCCCTATATATTATGTCCCCCTGGCCGCCTAACGTATACCTGCGCAGATCGCGTTAGTGTACCTTTCACGATTTTTCAAAAATGAATCTGTTCGAATTAAAATTAAACACTCAGTATAAAACATAGTACATTAAAAGTTCCCACCGGCCGACGGCTGCACGATCTTATTTTAAATCACTGTTCTGCAATACAACCGCTTTGTACGCTGTATTTAAATTAGTTTCCATAGTTCCTTGTATCTCTTCTATTTCTTTAGCTAAATTAAATGAAAAAAAAACAAAAAAAAACACGTGTTCATTTGAGAAAACGAAGTCGGAATTCCTCCTTGCGTGTACTACACCGTGCAGACCAAAAGAAGTTGGTCCTATACTTCGTTTCACTTTATCTGCGAGCGAAGCCAAAGCTAGAAGCGCGAGACCAGCGCTTTTTGCATTTCTCCCCAGCACGCGCGCTCGAGCAAAGCCTGAATGCACGAAGCTTCCGTGCTCGCGCTTCCAGTTTTGCCTTCGCTCGCACATAAGGTGAAACGAAGTATAGAGAGGCTCGCATCTTCTTCCTCAACCATATTATGAAACATGTTTTAGCGGGGATGAACACCCATATAGAGTAGAACGAGCGGTGCAGATGAAAACAAAACCAAATTAATCGGTGTCAGACTTTTTTTTTTTTCGTTCTGTGTTGGTCACGTGTTTCCGTGTAAAATTACCTCTCCCACGGTACCACACAGAAACGTGACATTCGCATAATTTTTATTTATGTATGACTTTTTTATGTATAATTGCGTAGGTCATATGTGTCACGTAAATGGTTCAAATATCTCATAAGGTTCAGGCCTGCTAAGTTCGCGGACACTCGGTGAAGGTGTGACGTTTGTCATTTTTTTAAAATAAAAATACATATAATTGTATTATCCATTAGTATTAATTGTGACGACGTACCGGCACCCATACATTGTTTCTAAGAAGTATTAGACATCGTAATATTATCAATTAAGTTATTTACTCCCAAATATGACTACACCGGCGAAGCGCATTGAATGCCAGTCTCTTTATGATCTACGATTATTTGCGTCCAGATACCTTTTTTTTTTTTTGTTAGCGAAAATATTTATTGATTTGTTTATGCTATAGATTAGGCAGTGACATATCAAAATATCGAATGAATTAAAAACGTCGACTAGCCACTCTTTGTTCGATCTTCTCTGAAGTAGTGACAGTATGTTATGCTCCACGTTTGGTGTTGCCTTTATGTACAAACATTATTATCTATAAAGTCTCGAATGCGGACTATTTTACTGAATAGTGACATAATGTTAAAGAGTAGACATAAAATAAATTAGGCGGCGAGTAATAGTGTTCGCGCCTTTGTGCGCACACACTGCCTAAACTTTCGAAACTCAAAATAAACTCGGATCGGCTCGCAATATGCCACCTGGGTTGCATTTGAAGCATCAGATATCGCTCCCCCGTATACCTCTTCTCCACATTCCATACGTTTCGGGCTCGAGCGCGCGCGGGGCCTTATCTTTACGGCGCGACGTGGCGTAAGGTCGGAAGAAACAGTGAAGGGCGAATCCCTGTCGCGATTTGCCCGAACATCAAACCTGCGACGTGTTTCGCGTATCGAATATATGTATATATATATATAGATTAGACACATATATCGCAGCAGATCTGGTTGCCACCGTTAGTAATGGGCCCGACTGTGTGTCGATACGAGCTGATGCGATTCGCGTCTGACTTTTACTTTTTTTCTTTTCTTTTCTTCTTCCCTTGGCTGTTGTTGTCGCCGAACGAAGATGCTTGCTTGGCGTTCAACGCGAGAGCTGCCGTGCCGTATACTCACCGCTAAAGCGACATGTGGCGCGTAAAATATATCAGAATGATTTTGGGGGGTTATGAAGTCGATGGGAGGTTTCTATTTCGTGCTCGAGTTTGATCGATGATGCAACATCGATCGGAGAAGTCTCGGCCCGGTAAATTTGTGTTGCTGCAGCGCTTTCTAGAGCGACCCCCGGAATCGCGGGAAGGGTTCGTTGAGCCAGAGCGCTGGCATGGCCTCCTCGACCCCATCTCGTTCGCACCTTGGACTCGCTTTCGCGCCGGGGATTTTCTGCACAATATTACATCGTGCTTTCTGCTTCTTTTTCTGCCATGAGATTATAAATATTTGGATCCTGCGCAGTTGGGTGTACGAGAAGGACGAGTAGTTGAGAGTTGTGGAAATCGACGACGAACTGTTCCGTTCAGCTCGCCAAGGCTGGTTCTGCTTACTATGAGCTTGCTAAATTGACGTTAGAACATGTCATTAAAATATCAAGAATATTTTATTGAATTCGTGGTTGTTTGACATCCTGTAGGCTACTCTGGGAGCGTACTACACTTGCGTGCGTGCTCGTTCAAGATTGCGAAGAAAGGTGGGCATCTACGACTTGCCAGTCATCAACTGCCTGCAACAAAAGCGAACATCGAGGCCACCTTACCCTGCGGTTTTTGCCAGCTACTATATATTATCAATATCACGGTTGCGAAATCTTGCGTAAAACTCATTTCTTCCGTACAGCGATGCTATAGTCCCCGACTAAAGTACGAGCCTAAACGGCTTCCCATTGGACATTCATCGGAGCCAAACTATCCTGCATCGGAAATGTCCCACATCCTGCATTTAAAGTTCGCACTGGAATCGCAAATAGAGCATGAGACCCCTTAATGTTTTGCTCTTTTATTTTTACGATCACTTTTTGTAGAATTATTTTACCATCTTCAAAACGTGGATAAAGAGGACAATAGTTGTAGCTAGGGTGCAAAAAGTAAGGGTCATTTTGATATGTCTACTCTCGTGTTTATAACCTAAATTATATAATTGTATTTTCCATCGCACTTGGAATGTAAGTTGGAGCATCGCGTGGACTGTATCATAATGGAACGGTTTTTTGTTTTGTTTTTTCTCGAAAAGTCTACCTTTTTTTTTTTTTCTTGTTTTATGACAGCGAAATTTTCTGTAATACGATCGTGACACTCAAATTATTCATATTTTATTTTTCGCAATACTGCCCCGACAGTCACACCTGTAAGATCTAAAAAGCGTATTTACGAAAATAGTTTTTTTTCCTGCTTTTTTTTTTTTTAATAATGCCATAAATAGTCTGTACATCAAAATTTCTTCAGAGCAGATTGTTATTAAGATTGCTTATTTAGTGAACAAAAGGTTAGGGCGCAAACGAGCTGGTGGTGGTTAAACATTTGACTAGAAACCCCTAGACTGGGACGAGAAGGGACGGAATAACACAGAGACTTTGTGTTTGTCCGTCCCTTCTCGTAGTCAGATGCTTATTTATTTGTTTCTCCTGAGGCGCGCAGCAAACTCCAGCTCCAGGCTTCATTTGATTATTTCGCAAAAAAAAAAAAAAAAAAACAATATCGGTTAAGAGGCGATAGACACGTACATGTTAGCGCAGTGATTGTTTCACCGACAGGAAAGCTGTAGGGCTATATAGTGACTGAAACACCTGTTCGCCTGAACAAAAGGAAGGACTTAGTGGTAAACAAAATAGCCGTTTCTGTGCAGCGTTGAAGGAAGGGCGCGTGGTATGCATAATCTATCGTGTTGTCGAGTGACGTTTGTTTTAAGCGGCAGCCGCTTGGGGGTAGGCCCGATGCCGGTGCACCGTTTGCTGGTGTAAGTTCACCTGGCATACACCTGTGCATGGGGAGTGGAGGAGACGCGGACGGGCCAATATAACCATGTTCGTTGAGTGACGTCACTCAACGACATCAGGTCGAAGTTGTGTGGTTCGTTGAGTGACGCTGTTGAAGTTGTGTGGCTCTGACTGCGAGATTTGACGATATGATGCATGGTGAAAGAGGCAGAGATAGCTTGGTTGGGTACGCGCGCTCTTGGTACCTTCTCGATTCGATGCGCTTTCGGTCGCATCCACGTAAACGCTGTTCGGTCCGCAGCCCGTCGTGCCTGCCTGCATGCCCGTCCTTGGGGAAACACGGGCATCGCAGGGTGGCCGTCGATGGCGGGCTCGTCCTCTGAATGGCCCGGGTCCCCATTGTCAACGACTGAGCAGGCAACGGGCGCCCTCGACCAGAGCAGGTCACTAGACCCAAGCGGGACTGCGGAACAACCGGTCATGCCGAACTCTTTTGTCTTTTTTTTTATTTTTTTTTCTTTTGCGGAACAGACGTCGGGGCGGGGCTGACGGCTCTCCGTGATGAGTTCCTGAATCGTTCTTCTCGGGTGTCGCCGCCGCCATCTCACGGGCTGCCCAGTCGTAATGAGGTGGTCGGCACTAATCACGCCCTCTCCTTCTCGAGCTGTCGATGGTTAGACGAATGCTACAGTATAGCGTATCGCATCGAGAGGGAACGATATGATCGGGTATAGCAGAAAACAACAACAACAAAAAAAAAATAAGAAAAAAAGACGGGGAGTGGGTGCGTGGGATTTGTCGACTCGCCTCGATAGTATCGCATTATTCGTGGAAACACAGCGAATGGCCACGAGCAGCAGTCTGCACAGCTCTTCCCAACTAGGTAACGCAACTTCTATATCAAAAAGGGAGAAAGGAGAGCCGCTCCTGTCGCGCATTACATAGAGATATGCTTTGTCCGTGAGATCTTGTCCGTGTTGGCAAGGCCGGGTCTGTTTGCTCTTTATTCGCCGCGGAAGAGCCAATTGGACAGTCTTAATATGCGGTCGATAGCCCCGTATTAGGCGTGCAAGCTTCCTCGCTGCGCCTTTGTGAATTCCGACGTGGTTCCTCTGCCCCCCGTCCCGTCTCCCCAACAAAGTCGGCCGTCCCGTTCGCTCCGCAGCCTGTGGAAGGCGTCGCGCGACCCGCGGATATGATGGGCGGCCGTGGTCCGACCCGCGTGGTGTGTCGTGCAAGGTGGTGGCAGATTAGGCCGAGGAGCCCGTGCTGCGTCGCTGGTTACGCAGAGATCGATGCGCGGCTCCCAAAAATAGCCGAACCCGCGAGCCCGTCGCTGCTGCTCTATGCGCGCCTGACTGCCATGCTCGGGCTGAGCGCCCCTCGAAGCCGCCCTGCATGCCAAGCTGGGTCTTGGGGCACTCTGTCCTGCCGGGCTTAATCGGGTCCCCCCCTCCCCACCGGCCCAAGGTCTCCCTGTTTGCACTGCCAGGGTACGCGTCGTCCGCGTGGCATCAGCGAGTCCGCGCGGGCTCTTCGCGGCTCGCGGGACGAGACCGGGGTGCGTTTCCCGGCCGAGGCGCTGGAACCGGTCCTGGTTCGAGAATCCCGGGAACGTGTGGCGGTTTTTTTTTTTTTTTTTTTTTTCTTTTTCGTGACGAGCGTGCTTTCTTTTAGTCCTTTGTTGCCACAAGCTTGAGCTGGGGAAAAATAAAAAAAAAGAAAAGAAAACAAACTACTACACGCTGGGAGGAACAGGACGCTTTCGAATTTTTCGGATGTCCAGATTGCGTTTCGCCATCCGTATCCAAATAGCAAAACGAATGTGTTTTTTTTTTCTTGTGGATTTTCTGTTTACATTATTTGAGTAAATTGTTTCACTGTTAGAGCACGACCACCCAATGATACGCCAAAGTTTATGCCAGGCGCACGCTGGTGCGTCTGACAGCGGACTCGTAATTTACAAATTGACAGCTTTTGAAAAGGACGGCAAAGCTATAGTCGGTTACAAGTTAAGAAGGTAGGAGAAGCTCCTCCCACAAGCGTGGTGCGCCGGTTTCAAATCCCTCCGCAATCGAAAGAAGAGTTCACTGGAAACGCTCCTTGTTCCGCTTCAATGGATAGATAATGGCCACAGAGTGGTGGCGACTTGTCTCCGACCCCCACGTTTTAAGAATCCGACCTTTGTATTCATCGGAGAAGGAACCGAGCCCCTGAAAGCAGCCTTTGTATCAATCGGAGGGGGAAGCTAATCCCCGAAAGTCGTCTTTGTTTCCATCGGAAGGGGGAAGACTTAATCTCCCTCTCGGGGCTTCCACAATGCTAAGTCAAAGTCGAGAGATAAAGCAAATATGTACAGAAAGGCACGACCCTCCTCGCGCGTTGGCCGCAACGTCACGGAAACGATGGGACGCTATTGGATGCGGAGGTGGCGGAGGGATATATGATTCCCTTTGAGGGGCATTTGCCGCTACCTTCTTGACTTGTAACCTACTATAGTGTTTCTTCAAGACTGGACCACACATGCAAGATTGCCCGACCCAAGACCAAATCTACAGCCCACCAGCATTCACTTCTACCCGAAACTATTGTGGACTGGAATGGCCTTCCCGATAACATCGTCACCATCACAGATAACACCAAGTTTCGCCTCGCACTAAACCACCACTCCCCTCTGTAATGCCCCTCGGGGCCCTGAGGGTATTTGTAAATAAATAAATAAATAGACGCCGTTCGTCGCTTCGCTAGTGTTTCCGAATTACACTCGTCGGTCCATGCCCTGTCTTTTGTGGGCGAGAGGGAGATAAAGGAAACAGAATTAAAGGACCGGTCACTCTGTAATTTAAGCTAAGCGTAACCAAACACCTCTCGCGCAAAGTCTCTCACACGCGAGGTTCCCACTCCTGATTGTTCTGCGGGGGGATGCGCGTCGAGCGTGGCCTCCGAGAGTCCCGCTCGTGGAGGTGCTCGGACGTGATCGTTGACAAGTCATCGAAGAGGTCAAAATGTTCGTTGCACGAACGCTGGGCAGATCCTACACCCTACAAACCCACAGCCTCCTTTCTCGCCTTTCTCGGTGTAATTTCTCGTTTCACCAAAACCGGAGACTTGGGTTACCCTCTCGCCCAAAAAGGTGCAAGCTTTGCGAGGAGTACGAAAAAGAAAGAGGATCATAGAGATCAAACAGACCTTGTCGTCTGTTTGTCCTCTATGTGCCTTTTTTTCGTTTTTGCGTCACTAGCACGATCAACATTCTAAAAGTTACAAAGAGAGCGCGAAGTATTTAATGAAATATAGCTATAAATGCGTAAAAATAAATATAACGACTCACGGTGTGTTAGTGCTGCGCCTTGCACGCTTTTTTCTATGCATTTTCGAATCGCCGAGTTCCCTATCGACGTTTTGTGCGTTTCGACGTGCCATATTTTGTGCGCATGAAAGCAGTACTCCGAAGGCACATATGGAAGAGGAAGTATACTGGTCCCGTCATCCTGCTCCATCTCCTCAATGGGCTTCTTAAATTATCCGTTTGCCGGGAGTGTCATGCTCTGGAGGTCCGTGTTTCAACGGTGGCTCTCGCGAAGATGTACTATACTTCGTCTACGGGGCGATCGAAACCAAAACCATGCCACTCCTCTCCATGGTCAAAGAGGTGCCATAATGCAACGTGCGCAGTGTTGCGTGCAGGAACTTTTTTAAGTAGTCTATAGACTACTTTAAAAAAAAAAAAAAGGTTAGTCAGCCCCAATGGGCGGGCGTATGGTGTCTCAGCTGTAGATGAGCAATTTAGCCGGTGCAGTACAACCGCTACTAGCCTGGGGTCTTTAACGTGCACCACGCAGTAGCGATAGGCCCGTTGCTCTCGGGCAGGGGGCGCGAGCGTGTCCGCGAGACGCGACCATGTATGCATCCTTTATTTCAGACACAAAAAAGGGTCTGGGGGCTGGGGCAAAAGAAGACGAGTTGTCTTCTGACGAGGCTCCAGCCCCTTTTTTACAGCCCTCGGAGGAGCAATAGGAACATAAACATAATAAATATACAAAGATACAGCTTGGAGCGTGGGGAAGCTCCTTCTGCGGAACCAAGGGACCATGGGCCCAATCCTCACCCCTGCCAGTGTTTCGACCTGGATGAGCATCGTACCGGCGTGCGGTCGTGTAATCACTACTGCGTGGTGCACGTTATAGACCCCCGGGCTAGCGGTTTGTACTTCACTGGCTAAATTGCTCAGCTAGAGCTGAGACACCGAACGCCCATTTAGGTGAACTTCTGGCTGTATAAACACACACGCAACAAAATAGATTACTTCCAGAAACTCCCTGCACGCTACACTGCGCGCGTTGCATTATGGGACCTCTTTGGCCGCGGAGAAGAGTGGCATGGTTTCGGTTTCAATTGCCCCGTTGACGAAGTAGCGGACGGCAGCACTGCATAAAAATAACGCCAGCGCTCGATTGCATAGCACCCATTCATCTTCGTGAGAGGCCCCATTGAAACATGAACCTCCGCGGCCGTAAGGACCCGCCTGGACATAGCGAGGAGTAGGAGTACGTCTTGCCGCGTCCCATACTTTTTTGGAGGCCTGGCTCGCTCCAGAATGCAGCATCACCCTCCCGGCTCACGGATCATTTAAGAAGCTTAGGACATTGAGAAGACAATTCAACAGGATGATCGGTCCAGTACACTTCTTCTATCTGCTATCGTAGTTCTGTGCTTACCTGCGCATAAACTCTGGCACGTCGGGAGCCCTCACAAAAAAAAAAAAAAAAAAAAAAAAAACGTGCCCAGCATTCTATCCGTATTGGTATAGTAACACGAAGAGTATCATAAATTTAGGGAAAGTTACAAATTCGAAAACGCAAGCACTGTAGTTGGTCGTGACGGGGTGGCGAATAGTGAGATTAGAAAATCAAAACCGAAACTGTTGCCAATGGAATCCCAAGATGCTTTGCGCAGCACTACGCCGCTAGGATTGCTTCGATTTTTATTTTAAGTCTATTTATCTCGGCCGTTGGCGTCAATGAAACAGCGCGTGCCGCAAGCTATTAGCGACGTGCGCGATCAAAAGCGTCACTGTGATCGGCCTTCCACGATTGGCCGAGCGCTGACTTTGACGTCAGCAAAGGATTTCTCACGGACGGAAATAAGAGTAATGAAAGAACTGAAATTTTTACGGTGTTGGCAGTGCTGGTTTAAAAGCGGAATGATTTCCAGCTTCCACCAGGCCAATTACTAACACCATCAAACTTGTTGTTCGCAAGGTAATGACGTCACGAGAGGTAGCCATAGGAGGGCGCCACTCAAACAGCGGCGAGATGTTCTGGTGGCGGTGGCGCCCCCCGCCTATGGCTCCTAGAGTTCCTGTATAGGCTCCCTACGAGAGCCAGAGTTGCGCGTTTGATTCCACGTTCCGCGTGCCGCCCTCGCCGCTATTCGCCGAGATCCGATCACGTGAGGAGCTGTATCAAGTGTCGTGCAGCAAAGTAGACGTTGCACGCGCCCCGGCATACGTTCCCCGGCTTTTGAGCGCGCCGCGCGCCTCGAACGCACGGCGCTGCTATTCGCCGAATTCAGTCACGTGAGGAGCTGAATCCACATGCCATGCGTGAACGCGCAACTCTGGCTCCCGTAGGGAGCCTATACAGGAACTCTAATGGTTCCCTCTCGTGACGCCATTACCCTGCGAACAACAATTTCGATGGTGTTTGTAATTCATATGGTGGAAGCCTGAAATCACTGCGCTCTGAAACCAACACTGCCAACATTCAAGTCATTTGATTACCCTTGTTTGCTTCGATTAAAAATCCTTTGTTGACGTCATAGTAACCATTCGGCCCATCGTGGAAGGCCGACCATAGCGACGCGGCGTTCGCGCACGTCGCCAATAGCCACCCCACTTTCTATGGCTATGAGGTCAAAGCTACCGACGCCTGTGCACTCGCGCAGCTTCAGCGCCACTGAAAGCTGTACACGGGTGCTCTTCACCTCTTCAGGAATGCCTCGCGTCTTAGCACGGTCGCTCATGCATGCACTGATCTCTATGTCTATTTGCTGGATCGCGTTTGCCCAGCTCCGCCTATGCACAGGAATACGGCCACGGTCGGCCATCTTTTTGGTAGAGTTATATTATCTCTAGCCATCATGGGGGGTAATATGGCGGGCAGCGCTGTGGCGGCAGGCTGGCATATACAAAATAGCCGTGGGTCTAGTACGCTGTACAGTGGGTGATATTTCGTGCTTGATTGAAGTCGCTCGACGAAGCAGATTCTTGAAACTCAGCGGATGCGACAGAGGAAGGTCGACTATGCCGTCATGTTGTGCGACGCGCTGTTCAAATCGCCCCGATCGCGAAAAGACAAGAACTTACCATCGGTAACTATTCAGTGTTTTGCGGCTATTCTGGCACGTAGAGATACGTTTGGTAAAAAATATTTCTTTGTCCCCAAGGTTTCCGCGAAGTCGCCCCGCGACCCTTCAGTTGTGGGTGGAAAACGTGTACCCTATCTAACGGGCGGTAGATTGCGCCACAATACTAGGTGTGGTTTGAGGTAATATATAACTCCGCCAAAAAGATGGCCGTCCGTGGCCGCATTTCCGAAGCAGGCAAACGCGATCCAGCAAATAGGCATAGAGATCAGCGCTCATGCGTCACACGAACAGTAGATGTGTGAAGAAAAACAATAATTACGAAAAAGCAAAACGGAAACCAAGGTTAGTCTTTTAATAAAATGCTAAAACTGGCGGTTTTTTTTTTTTGTTTTTTTGCGTTTTATTACCGCCGGGGAGCAGATACTGACAAATGCTTTAGCCACTTATACACCGTTTCGATGTTTAAAAATTCTCAACCCAGCGTTAATGTTCAGAGGCCAGCTGAATTGTCGCTTCGAAAAGCGAGCAAAGCACCCTCCATAAGCACGAACACTGAAGGTCGCACTGGCCAGAAGCTTTTTGTTTACGAAATATTGGGTTTTGAAGGTCGCACAACTCAGCACGTCATCTTCCCAGCACTTCACGCAGATGTTCGTTGATTCCGAAAGCGAGCAAAGCACGCGCCGGATGTCAAAGCGCTGAAAATGGCACCATAGTAAGAAGCCCCTTTCTATCTACGACCGTGTCTCGTGCATGATCTCACTGCGCATGCAGGCTTGCGTCTAAAGGCTCAATTCTGTGGAGCCAAGTTTAACAGCGAAATTCGCCCTGCAAATATCTATTACAACACACCACCGCGTATTCGTCGGCACCACACAAACTTCACGCGACAAACAAGCGATGAACGCCGCCGAAGCCAATACATGTTGTCAAGGCATCAGTTGCGTGAGCAACTGATGCCTTGACACCGGCTGTAACCTGCACATGGAGCTCTCCAACCGGCACATGACGGGCGACATGCTCCAAGTGTCCCCTAGACGCGACGGAAGGGTATACAAGCGTCACCTTATATGGACTTGTCCTGATAGACTGAGCGCACTAGGTCTCAACACGGTGCACCCACCAGCTACCATAAGTGGCTGCCTGACAACCACTATCACAAAACATTGCTTCAATTCATTCATACTTCAGGCCTTGTAGCATACATATAAGACACTTATGCCTAAAAACAACCCCCCACGTAATAAACAAAAAAAGAAATCTTTATTTACACACAAAGGACGCACTTGCAAACGCTGAAAACCCGAGTGCATTACCACGCGCAGCAATATCAGCTAATAGGAATTTCACAGAATACGTTTGAATGGTTCGAACGTGATTCCAACTTCGGAGCCAGTCGGAAATCAGAGCAATTTCTGGTGGCGCCCTCCTATGGTTCCCTCTCGTGACGTCATTACCTTGCGAACAAGAAATTCGATGGTGTTTGTAATCAGCATGGTGGAAGCTTGAAATCATAGCTATCTGAAACCAACACTGCCAACACCGTCAGAATTGTAGTTCTCACTTCAGAAGGTGACTTATTGTCACCTTGTGCCTCAGCACCATGACAATCTTGTATTGTCAAAAGTTCGAATAAACAAACAATTTTGAGTGGGTTGTTGGTGTGGGCTGTTGTCCTGTTTAATGTGAGGACACAAAAGCGTTGATTGAAGTCTTTGTGTGCGATATCTTCTGCTAGAACATTTTCACTTGGAAACGTTGGAAGTGTCCGCTTCTTTTTTTTTTTTTTGTGATAGAGTGGAACTTGTAAAGTCACGGTGCAGAGGACAAGTCGTTTGTGATTGGTTGATGACGACGAGAACGAACTATATAAGAGGAGGTGGTTGAAATAAACTTGTAGCTGAGTTTGAGACCTGTCTGTTTTTCTGTTACTTTTGCTCTTCTAAAAACCCCCCCTGTCTCAGGGTAAACGACGAAATGGTTAACAATCTTATTTCTGACGATAAGAAATCCTTTGCTGACGTCATAGTCAGCGTTCGGCCAATCGTGTACGGCCGATCACAGCGACGCTTTCGATCGCTCACGTCGCCAATATTGCTCGCGCCCCGCGACGGCCGTTAGACCCTGAGTGGCGGACGCCGGGCGAACAAAGTCTTGACACGCCTCGATCGGCGGCGAAGAGCCCGTGCCCCGAGCCCACCTGGCCCACCTCGAGCGCCCGACCTGCATGCGCAGCTGCGAGCAACTCGTGTTTGTTCCGGAAACAAATTCTGCGCCATCTATGAGGAAAAGGCTACAAAATAAGTCGCGCAGGGCCGTTTGCTTATGATTTCTAATACCCCTGTCAGACGGGAAAGTAAATGTCATTTTGATTGAATGTCACTCACCGCTCGGTGAATCAGCTCGTGATGCTGGTTCTGCCCGTGGCGGGTGCACGCGCAGCGTGGCGTATTAAACACGCGGATTGGCCGAGCTGTAATGTCATTTTGCGTAAATCTCATTTAACGTGCCTGTCTGACAGGGGTATGACGTTACGTGAGGAGTCACGGGGACATTAGTGTTTCGTACACGTCGCGTGCGAAGCTGCTCCTTGGACAAGTCGCCACGCTTCATTCGAAGCACGGATGTCTCGCGACGTAAGCGGCCATAACGTAGAAAAACGCTTCACAGCCCAGCACGTGCGTGTTCGTCGCTTCGGAAAGCGAGCAAAGCACGCGCCTTACGCACGAACGCTCAAAATGTCACCGGCCACAAGCTCGTTTTTGGAAAGGTCTATAGACCTTTCCAAAAAAGGACACTTGGCAGGTTCCATTTTCAGTGTTCGTGCGTATGGCGCGTGATTTGCTCGCTTTCCGAAGCGACGAACGTGCGCGTTCTGGACTGTGATTTAACACGTGTGGACAGTGGAAACGTCTATAGACCTTTCCAATGTTTACAAAATCACAGTCCAGCGTGCGATCTTCACAGTCCAGCACGCGCGTGTTCGTCGCTTCGGAAAGCGAGCAAAGAACGCGCCATACGCACGAACACTCAAAATGGCACCGGCCACACGCTCTTTTTTAGAATGGTCTATAGACAAACGAACAGCGCGAGAAATGAGCACGTGTCTTGCCGTGCCCAGAGGCATCCCCGCGGCTTCCGCGCGCAAAGAAGATGGGCGAGAGGAAAAACATGGGATTTCCCAACTCGCCGCATTGTGTCCCCCTTTCTCGTGAGTTGCGTAACCACTCTGTAACCCTGCCCGAGACGGCGACTCGCCGCCGCTCTTGTTTTTGACCCGCCGTTTGAGGGCGGACATTCTTTGTCTTTCCATAATCGGGCCGTCGTGTCGCGAAACTTTGGCGAGTTTTCGCGTACGCGCAGGGATGGTAGGTGTCGCCACATGTACAGACGCAGGTGTGAGAGCTTCTTCGGGGCCTCCCTTTTACGACTACTTTTTTTTTTTTTTTTTTTTTTTTTTTTTTTTTTAGCGATATAAAGGGGGCGCGCCAGGCTCGGCCTAAATGGCGGAGGTGGGTTTCGTCGCTCACCACGGAAAAAAATCCTCGATTTCTTGCGTTGCAGTTTAGAATCAAGATACGCGTTTTAGACGCTAAGAACCTTGTTCTACTCATTGCCAGAGTGACATGGTGGCATCATAAAAATAATTGCCGTAGACAATTTTTTTCTTCTTCACGAACTCGATCCGAAGTTATTCTTTGCAAAAAATTATTTCAGGCAGTCTAAGAAACCCTATCCACTATTTAACGACTCTCAACTTTCTATCCAGTCACGTCGGTCAATATTCAATAGACTCTCAAAAGTCTACAGAGTACAGACGATAGAAATGCTATAGAATTTTATCACCACGTCTCAATAAACTTACACCATATTCTATATAATTTGTATAGACTAGAATCGATAAAATAATAATATGCAGTGCGGAGAAGCGACATCGCACCCAGTTGGAGCTTTCTGCGTGAAGGCTGCTTTTTTCGACTGTGTCAAATAATTGTAGCCTCTTGCAATGCTTTATAGTTGGAGATGCAGTTCATTAACCCTTAGTTTAGTGGGCCAAAAGAAAGAGGGTAGAAAGTCAAAGGCCAGCTTTTCGGTCCGAACATTTGAAAATATAGCGGACTATTTCGTACCTCCTTTCCTTCGAAGGCCCTCCGCCTTTTCACCATGATACATCCGCGGTACCCAAAGCACGTCAGCGGTGCCAAAGTGACGTCAGTCGACCCCAGCTCACGCATTAGACACGAGAACTGCGTTACGCGGACGTATGCGTGCGTCAACAATCAATCAGTCGACGAATATTTGGATTCGGGTTCGTGACCAATGACGGAACTTATCGTCACTTGCGAATGACAAGTGGCTAAATTTCTCATCTACAGCTGGGAGACTCGTCGCCCGTTGAGGCAGACCAAGTTCTAGGCTGTATGAACATACACACAACCCAATTTGTTTTTCTATGGTGTGCTTAAAATCACGGTGAAAGCTTGGAGTCATCGCTCCGGTGCCCAAGCATCTCACGACCACGTGATTTTTCAATTCGCCTTTGAGTTGAGGATTGAAGCTAAGGAGGAAGAAGTTGAAAAAACGTTTCATGACCCCTTTAATACGAAGCGAGGCCCTATATGGCCAATTTCTCCCGTACAAAATCGCTAACCTGCCATTTTCTTCTACTCTTCGAGACTACCCGGACTTTACAAACGCTTTCTTACAACTTGAGGCAACTTCGCGTACCTGCGCCACACAATCCCCAACCGTTTCACATTAAAAAAAAAGTCAGTGACGTTGTACAGTTGCTAAATGATACGATGCCTGCTTTTGGGGTATCCATACGAAGGAGAAATCCGCCACTTTCCTCCGGGGAGCGCGCATCACGTGAGAAATACGTCATCCCTTTTTGACGCCTCGCGGCGCCGTCCTCCTCCGTGGCGGAGGCGCGGAGGATTCGTTCTGTCAGCGCGAAAGCTCCGCGGATGGGTGGCGGAGCCGAGGACCAAGTTTCCCGGGTCGTTGACGTCGTGACATCCGTCCGCGGAGTTCTCCTTCGTGTGGATACCCCGCCGACGTGCGCGTTGACCAGTCACACGTCCATATTTCTCCGCGCGATCACGTTCTTCTTGCCAAGTTGTTTGGTGGAAAATAGAAAAAGAGACAATTCGGAGAGCAAGTTCGTCTGCTTCTTGAATCTGTTGCGGTGACGTCATAACGACGCCGAGCTCTTTTTTTTTCAATCAGCCAATAAGCGTCAGGTGATGAAACTTGAAAGGCAGGCCGTCGATCGGTCCGGCGACCGCGTGGCTCCTCCCGCCCTTTCAGCTTAGGGCTGACCGCCGTTAGAGAAGTGATTACCGTGGAAGCAGGATAATCCGCGGGGCGTCGGATCAGCAGGCAATCCCTGGCGGAGCTTAATTAATCCCCCAGTCTTTCGCTGGAGTGTCGTAAACCCTGAAATTTCGGCGCTCGGTCGCGTCGCCCCGTCTTTTGAAACGCGAAGCCGGACGCATCATCCGTGCGAAGTTCGTCGCCGTGGCAACCGAGCCGGCGCCAGCCATAGCTGTTACGTCAGCTGTGCAGACGTCGCGGGAACCTGCTTATCGAGGCTCCTAATTCTGCGGGTCTTCCGCGGCCCGACTTGTTGTGGGCACGTACACCTAACTCCCGTCTCTTTCCTCCAACTTCGTTTCGCCTTTGGTTTAACTTTTGTCTCGGTGCCTTCGTGGGTGGTGTCAGTTCTTGGCGGGAATTCGGGCTCTGAGAAGCGCGGGGCGTCCCGGGCATCGTAATAGCGCTTCGCAGAGATTGCTAAGGACCAATCACGAAGTAAAGTCTCTGCACGCACTTTAGGTCCCCGCGAACTTCCGGTTTCAGTGAGGCCAAACACCGCTCCTTGCAACGTCCATGACATTACCAATTCTCCTGGTGCTTAGCGAAAGGATCAGTTAGCGAGAAGTTTGTTGCATCGTTTTTAATACCGCAGTAAGACGACCCATCACCTCACACATGTGTATTAAATAGCACAGCAGAAGGGCCTTGGTAAAGAGTTCTGTGTCGTTTCTGTAGCGCTTAATAAGCGTCCTGCCGAAATGGAGCCACCAGAAGTCTCTTAGAAGACAAAAGACGCGTCAATTGTGTTTGGAAATGCGAAAAGGGTCTAGAAGTCGCCCGCTGCACTTCTTAAACATTCCGTGCGGGAACTATAGGGGGCGCTTTGAAAAACGCGCGTAGCGCCGCTAGTGGAGGTGGAGGAGCTGGCGTTCGACAGTGGGACGAGTTCAGCAGCCTGCGGCGCCTTTCGCGTGCGAAGCTGTGGCGGCGCGGAAGCGCGCACAGACGGAACTTTGGTTCTTTGAGCCGATACGTTGGGGGTGACGTTGCATGAGGGCTGGGACAGACCCAAGAAGGTCATGATATATAAGGAGCGTCTTATATATCCCAGGAAATGAATTTTACGTCTTCTATGAATCACACTGCATGCTGGCTTCCGATGAGAGACCTTCCCGGCTTCTAGAAAGTTGTACCACTTCACTTTTTTTCTGAAAATTGACGAGGCATTGGTATCCTGAAATTAACCTACCACAAATTCATTGCGTTCAGGACGGTGAATAAGATCAAGATGATATAAATTGTGATTTTAGCCACACCAATATCACTGTAATCATTTTCCACAAAAACACCTTTTTCACAAAAAAAAAAAAAAGAAAACAAAATTCTACAAGACCAATACCATAAATACGTACGTGTTTAATATTGTTTGTTTCAAATCAAATCAAATCAAAGCTTCTGCTCCGGGGAGGGGGGGGGGGGGGGGGGGTCACGTGACCTCGGGGGAAGGGGGGGGGGGGGGCTCGCGTGGTGCATTATGGGACATTTCCCATAATGCACCGCGCGGTTACGCTCACGCCGACGCCGACGCCGACGGCGACGCGCGCTCAAGCCGGAAACGGGCGCCTAAGAGCTGCGCTCTAAAAGCTGCTGGAACAGCTTGACTGGGCCTGGGACCCTTATTACATTGGCAGCAGCTTGGTAGTGAAACCCTCTACTAGCGTAACATTTGATGAAACAAAAAATAGATTACAAATTAGAACTTTGTAAAAATTATAACACCAAGTTAGGAAACAACGAAGATATAAAAGCGCAAGTCTCGTTTGCTAATCGTGTTTATGTTTATATTGTTTGTGAGACATTTATTTAAAGCGAGTGGTACATTAAATAATGTAAAGTTTGTAAATTGTAGTTTGTGCAGGTATACAAAGGAGGAATGCTTCTCTGCGGCGTATGTTGACATCACTGCTATGCCTTGCAAGCTCAGAAATAATGAATAAGAAATCAATGTATAGTGTAATTTTGTAATTTGTAATTTGATGCTATCCATGTAAATTTATTTTGCATAAAAAAGAAAACATCAGACAAATAAAAACGTATAGCACGCTGAAAACGAGCAAAATGGTGTGCTCTTCTACACTAATCGGAGAGGTGAGCTTTGTATCTATATTTTAGTTCTTTCGTTAACTACGTGGCATCTCATGCAAGCATGCCATAATGCGAAGAAAACAAACAAAAACTTGTATGCTTGCGCACACATGCACACGGACGGACAAAGGGTGTGACTAATTGTACATGTAATATTTTAGACAAAACCCCGAGACAGGGGGGAAGGAAGGACGACACAACACGAAGTTTCAGTTTTTGAGACCGTGTTGTGTCGTCATTCCTTCCCCCCTGTATCGGGGTTTTGTCTAAAATGTTAAACATTGACCAGCTTGTTTGCGCCCTAACTGTTTGTTCGTTTGTACATGTAAGGTTGATCTTACATCGGTCAGTATATATACGTTTTGTCTTACACAAGCTTGCCTGCTTTTTCATGAAATTAATTATGCCACCACCTCGCGCACTTTAAAACCAAAGAAAAAAAAAGTCAAGGTCGTTAAACAAGTCGCGAACCGTGCTCGAGTTCAGAGGCCATAATTTTACGTTATATATATATATATATATATATATATATTTCTTACTATTTTTTTTTTTTTCACTTTTGGTCCTGCTGAGAGACCTTTATTGCTTTGTTTGGAACCGGCCTCAGACGCCATGGCAACAGTGGCACCCCGTGCACGAAGCTGAGAAAACAATCTGGCGGGAACGAGCTGTTTCCTGGGCATTTTCTTAGAAACTCGAAGATATTCTTATTTTGTTGTGCTGAAGTATTACAGCAATTAAAGCTTTTTCAATAACCAAACAAACCAAACTCTTTCTTTTTCTAGTATGACGTGGTTTATTTTAAGAAAATAAGTTTGAATTAATCTGCACTTTACGGGATAATTAAATTTGCAGTGAATCTTTCGTTTACACTGTTTTCAGTGATTGGGCGGATTGAAGAATCCATTTTATGTCCTTAAAAAGACAAGTGAAAAATAAATTATTATTTTTTTGTAAAGAAATTTAACTAGTATATATATTTGAATTATATTGGGTTTAAACTTAAGAAAAACACTGATTTACTTGACTTTTGTTTAAATATCATCTATCTTTTTTTTTATTGAGATGTTACTAGTTATTTTGCATTAATTGGATCAAAAACAATTCCGGCGTTTCGTTTTGCAGTCACCTATGGCCTACCGGCAACCCCGTATGCGAAGAAAGGCGATTTCCACGTCTGAAAGGAGGCTGATCAAAAATGAAAGCACACCAGATAAACTGTCACACTCAAACGTCGATTGTCCAGTGATTCCAAGTTTCATTGTAGTTTTCCTTAGATTCATATTTGTCACTTTTTGTATTGCTCGAATCTTTCTTCATTAAGCACAGATTGCATGCCACACTGGTCCGTAACCATCATCGACACGTACGATGGGGACGAAATGTTTTTAGAGGGCATTCTTCCAATGAAATTGGCACTCCATACCCGCGAGTGTGGGATGGCGTTTCAGTTCGTCCTATCGGCGCTAACATACGTAGGCATTAGTGGTACAAAAAACAAACGCAGGAAGCAAAGCGGCAGTGTATAGAATATGTCAGCTGTGCCTACAGAGTGACAGACATGATCGAAAGATCAAATTTCTGGCGTCGTACGGCACGCGAACATCGTTGTCGCTGTCCCACAAAACATCGGCGAGTTGACAAAACTAAGAAACTTTGTCCCCACGAGACACGATGCATAACTATACTGGAGCATCTAACGACGCAGCAGTTCATGCTTTCAACCCAGCGAGACCACACTACTCCGACTTCAGTGCATACCAATTTACGCAGCGTGGTTTCGTTTCGCTGGGGTTCCCACTGCTTGCTATCGGTAACGGCCGCGCGGCGGCGCGCCGGTCGCGTCGCACGGAGTGTATGCGGAGCGCAAGTTCGTCTGCTTCTTTTGCAGACGAACTGGGATGACGTTAGAACTCCGAGCTCTGATTGGCTCTGATTAAAGCATAGTGGGTGGACCTCAAGGCAGCTTGCTTCGAGGTCTACACACTGCCCTTTCAATCAGAGTCAATCAGATCTCGGCGTTCCAACGTCATCCCAGTTTGTCTGCAACAGAAGCAGACGAACTTGCGCTCCTCATAGTGAAGAACGTTCCTAAATTCCTCATGTCCTCTTGCAACATAAAAACTGCAAAAAAAACCGCTTTTTTTTTAAGAGCGATTTCGGTCGAAAACGAAACCAAAATAATTAATATCGCTTTAGTGGCACGAAATATGATCACAGCCGAAATATTACGTCAAAGTGAAGCCGCCTACTCCATTAAAACCCATTTTAAAGATACCACCAGCTGACCTTTAGCGGGTGGCAGCGGGATAGCTTTTAGTCCAGGAACGCTGGGCGACGCGTACCGCGGCACCCCCGTGACGTCACATCGCGGTGGAGCCGCGGTTGATTCCGCACGTTGTACTGCTTATCGTAGCGCCATGGTGACGTTACGTCGCGGCATGGATGCTAAAGGCTATACCCTTTATAACGGGCGGCAGCTTGCGCCACCTAGCCTAGAATTCAGGAACCAAAAGTTTGATTTCTTTCCTTTGTCAATTTGCTTACCCTCTGCAATTTCGGAACTTTTATCTGGCAGTGTGTGATATCACCAGAATAACCTTTAAGGGATCAAGCAAAAAAAAAAAATGTTATCCTCTCCCCCCTTCTTATCCCCCCGGCGAGGGAGTTGCCAATTTTCCTCTGGTCAAACCTAGTCGGCGTTACCCCAGCACCGGGCCCACTGGCAGACGAGACAGGGCTGAGACTTTGGGCCGGAGCCACGCGGGAGGGAGTCCCCTTGTTTTCCTCTGTCCCGCCTGTCCCCAGCTGTCAGTTAGTTGTACGTCATTCAATCTTCTAGATAATTTCTTCCAGTCTTAGTCCAATCTCCATTTTAACGCAACAGTGTTAAGGAGCTCGTGTCGCAGAAAAGCCGGCGTCGGTGTCGGTGGGACGGGAAAATATTGATTGGTCGATAGGGTCATGACGTCACAGCCACATGACCTCGG
The DNA here is from genome assembly GCA_013358835.2 of Ixodes persulcatus. Lineage (NCBI taxonomy): Eukaryota > Metazoa > Arthropoda > Arachnida > Ixodida > Ixodidae > Ixodes > Ixodes persulcatus. Next base: position 121,241 of record JABSTQ010011336.1, on the reverse strand, counting down.
GCGGGATTTTCACACAACCCACAACACTCTCGTGAAACGTGACATCACGAGTGGAATGAAAGTGATTGCAACGTGACATGTAATGCAAATTAAAGGTCGCCGTGTGTCTGAAATGATTTCAGTTTATAAAGTAATTCATGAGCCTTAAAGAAAAAAAAAAATGGTGGGATTCGAGCTCGCGTAGGGTGACAACCCGTCCTGCGACTGGCGGGACTGCCCCGCATTGAGGGCTCGTGTCTCGCTTCCCGCGAGAAATTTTCGAATCTTCAAAATGTCCCGCATTACACACTGTCGTAAAATTCACTCTGCAACTCATGGTGCTGCCGAACAACGGGGTACGGGGAAGCGCGGAGGTTGATGGTAATCGTGCGGGGAGCGACCGTCGTTCTTGCAGAACCGACGCGCATGCGCCGATTGTGCCTCTCCCCTTGGTGGCAAAATATTGTTAGAGAAAATTGTTCTCCAAAAGTTTAAATATAAATTATTGTAATTATTTTCAAATCGCTGTGTCAATGCGAAAGAGTTGCTGTGGAATATATATATATATATATTTAGTGAAGACAGCCACACAACGTAAAAAGCCTGACACTCACAAAGTTCGAAAAGACCATAATGTTAAAATTTTGTGTAGGACCATTTTGATAAAACTAAGCGTTGACACGAAACAATAACCCGGAAAAGATTTACTGTTTCTTAGTTCCATTTGAGGCATTGAGCTCTGCTGCTGTCGATTTTTATGTTTTCAACTTCGACACAGTTTAATAACATATTTAGCATTAAAATATATCAATGGGAGGGAAAATTATTTGAACTTAATTGCTGCTATACAATTTGCAGGTGTATAAAGAGTACAGGATAATAAATGTGTTAACAGAGCCTCGGTTCGTGGACTCGACTGTACGGCTTTCTTTTTCCTTTCTTTGCGTGACGTGTATGTATAAATGTGTTTTCATGACGTAATTTGTTTTAAATTATACCTTTAACTCCTGTACCAGCCCTGTGATTCGGATAACAGTATCAATATATAAATAAATAAATAACAAAAAATAATTGACAACTTGCTTCCCTGGGCAATTTTGCCTCGGGTTCTGATTGTTGTGAGAGGTGAACCGATAAGAACTATGACAGGAAACATCTATCAGTGTGTAGCTTTAAACATAAGCTATCTGAAGATATATTGTTCGTGTAGGTGAGTTTTATGAAATTAACTATATCTTGCTCCAAACTTGCTAAAGATATTAAAATTTGAAATTTTTAAAATAAACTTTTAAAATTTTGAATTTTTAAAATAAACTTTTAAAATTTTGAATTTTTAAAATCAACTTTTAAAATTTTGAAATTTTTAAAATCGACTTAAAATTGTTATGTCGTTTGCTTATGACATTAACATTTACCATATGTTGGATGTAGTTTTTTATTGCATTTTTAAGGCAACCATTTAAATAATCCCCTTGTTTGCTACAAACTAGATAACCTAAAATGCACAATTACTTCAAACCGATTTTAAAACAAAATCTTTTTTTTTTTTTCGGCGACCGAGAGAGACCAGACCGGTTTTTAAGCCTCTTGCGACTTCTTAGAACCAGCTCCGCTGCAGCGCATCCGGTCCTAAGACGTCGCAAGAGGCTTAAAAACCGGTCTGGTCTCTCTCGGTCGTACTCGGTCGCCTATATGTGAACGGCGCTTTAGATACACATAGGGTGCCTTCATGAAGGCACCCTAGATACACAAACACTGTAATAAATATTGGTTGACCTTGTTTTGTTTTATTCTTGGGACAAGCAGTTAAAAAAAAAAAAAAGCCGCCTTTTAATTTGACTCGCAACCTTTTGCTCGGGAGTGCTGGCTTCATCGCGACGTTCTTGGTAAGTTCAAAGGGTTAGCATACATAAAAAAAAAAAAAAAAATACCATGAACTATTTTCTAACATCGCTTTATCACAATGTAAGCTGTAACGCCAAAACATCATCCCTAGCTAAAATGAAGCACGTCGACTCAGTTGGGTCGCCTGTAATCACAGACCATGGTGAGTCAATGTTCGTGCTTGTAACTCGAGTATTTTATTTACTATAATGATCTCCGAAATATTACGTGACGACGAGGGATGTATAAAAGAAAGAAAAAAAAAAAAAACGCCAAGGAATCACCCGTGCAGCGGGTTGTCCTGCGCGTTGTTGTCGTGCAAGCATATACGTGCGGCACTTGCATGAACAAGTATGATAACCCTGTTTTCGATATAAATGACATGATATTTAAATATTAAATACGCCGTCATTAAAAAAAAATAGAAACATGTACCCCAGTTGCGTACGTGAAACTTGCATCCCAGGTCATTACTGCATTAAATTTTAATGGCGAGAGTAAACTACCAGCTAAGCCTTATGCCATGAATTATGCCACGTTTTAAAATTATCTGCAAAATTGGAGCAAAGAAAAAAAAAAGAGAAAGATTTAGTTAACTGCAGTTGTCTGAAAAATAAAAAAGGCAACCAATATTTATATCCGATGAATATTTACGTCATAGGCAACAAACACAAAACATTTAAAATAAAAAAAACAATTACATTTTTAACATGGACTTCAGAAATCTCAATTTTTTATATTTCTAATAAGTTTGGCGCAAGATATAATTAATTTCATAAAAGTGACCTACACAAACCTACATATATCTTCAGATAGCTTGTGCATGTTTGAATCTACACACTGACGGTTGTTTCATGTCATAGGTCTTACAGGTTCAGTTTCTATGACAATCTGAAATTGAGGCAAAATTGCTCAGGGTAGCAAACCTGCGAGTTTGTGAAAAAAATAACCATAAAAGCAAAAAAAAAAAAAAAATTCTTTAAAAATAGTCCGTAATTTTCTTTAGAAGTTGAAAAAAAAAAAGTATATTGAAAGAACTAGCAGTTTGTAAACAACGGCCAAACTTGCGAAAACAACAAATTGAGCTTTTGAATTCCACCAGGTGGCACTTCAGAATTTTTTTCAGGGAAGCTGGTTGTTGTTTGCGGCCAGGACAGGGGTGTGGCGAACTAGGGAGTTCATAGCGGAATATCGGGACATAGATACGGTGTGTGGAACATGTGGGGAGGAAAAGGAGACGGCTGAACGCTTACTGTAAAGGGCTTCACCCTGCAGTTGCTCAAGTACAGGCGTTGGACTTTAAACGCAACGACGGGAAAATAGACGTTGGTAAAGCGGAGATCACAGAACACAGGTTATCGGACTGGTAACATTAGTCGGGGGGGGGGGGGGGGGGGGGGGGGGGAGGAGGGGGAGGAGGAGAGGACGATTAAAGTTTGCTATTATTTTCCTTTCAATGTCCGGCGAAAAGTGCGCGCGCCGGGTTGGGAAGAGGCGTCTCCGTCACGCGGATTGTAACTTTCGGTGGTGGAGAATGGTAGATGAACGCTTGTGCTTAGCTCAGCGCGACTCTCCACCTGGGTTGTGCATTCTGAGTTCACCGGCCTTTCTTGAAAGTTTTTGCCTTATTTGCCTATTCAGGATGCTTCCCCTTTTTTGTGTTAACTTCCACTGTGAGAACCAGGGAATACAAGAGCTCATAGCCTGTTCGGACTTCGCGGGAAACGAACGAAAAGAGCAAACGTAGAACAGCCCGCGACGCGAGTCTTTCGACGTTCTTCGAGGATTATCTCTGCTGAGGTAACCTTCGGAAAGCCTTCGCGGTCTTCGCGAAAAATAGGGAGTTTTCGTATATCGTTTTCCCCGTCCCGCAACGCTCTCCGCAACCCGCTACGATACCCGGAACTCTACACTCAAGGCCGTCGGCGCGCAGGCGCAGTAGCGGCTGCTTCATTTCGGAGGGCTTAGCGAAGGGGGAAGGAAACGCGATAGCTGTTCGGGTGCTGGGGAGGGGACGGAACAGACAGGTCCGTTCCTTTACTTCGGTTCTGTACAAAAAACGAAGGAGCTCTCCCCAAAACTTACCCCAAAACAAGTCCGGATTCGGTCCGATCGTCGTGAAGTGACTGTCGTCGTCGACACTGTAGATTGGATATGCTGTGTTATTTTATATCTTTCTCAAATAAAATCTGTTTGGATAACGCGGCACCGTGAGGTGCGTACAATATGCTGTTCGATTGATGATAGTTGTTGAATTTCATGTTGTGAGCGGGGAAATACCCGTGGCTTTCGGCTATCTTGTGTAATCAGATATTTTCGTCAGTTAAGGACTTTGTAGATTGACACGGCTGGGTGTTTGGCGACGTGAAAGATCTGCTTAAAATGCGACATACATTCCGGTTTCATTCGTACTGTCGCGCACAGACTCACCAAAAGTAGTTTTTTTTTTGGTTCCCAAAGATGATTAGAAGGCTTTCTCAAAGGCATCGAAAATTCTACTCGCCATAAAAGACACACACACACACGCACGCACGCACGCACGCACGCACGCACGCACGCACGCACGCACGCACGCACGCACGCACACACACACACACACACACACACACACACACACACACACACACACACACACCACACACACACACACACACACACACACACACACACACACACACACACACACACACACACACACACACACACACGCACACACCACACACACAATCCCAGAGTGGCTCCGGGATTGCGTCTACGCAGGTTGCCAGAGCCCACTGACGAGAAAATCCACAGCCCAGCGCAGTGGGGCAGCACTGACGTACTGTCCAAACCAGGGACGCGCGCTGTAAATCGCCTGGCTCAAGACTGACACCTGGAAAGGTTGAGTAGGAATGTTCAACGTTACATGAATACTCAGTTGGGAAACTGCCACTGCTTTGAAAGAGTGGCTCCGATCCGTACTCGAGGTCTAGAATGTCTTCTTTTCTTTGCCATCTCTTCACACCCGCTAAAACACACACGTGCTCGGACGCATACGCTGAGGTACGAGGACCTTCAGTTCAGTACTGTAAAATAAATCAGTCTAAAAAATCCAATGCGCTGCACACACACACACACGCACAAAAAAGGAATTTGCGTGTTTTTTTTTTTTGTTACCATCTGGAACAACACGGACCGTATGGCTGTTGTTATAACCTCGTTAACATAAATTAAATATGCACGTTAAAAAAAAAAAAAATTGCACTGGAACTTTTTTGCTGCTGTTCTAAAACAAGGTTATCTCTTTGCCGACGAATAATCCGTTCAGCATGGCTCATTGGAGGCAAAAAAAAAAAAAAAAAAAACCAGCGGAGGACGCGTTATTGGAGCACAGTGACGTCACAATGGCGGAAACTTAGGAGGGAGAGAAGTATTTTCCCAGCACCAGTCTCCGTTCCGTGACCACGACGGGGACCTGCAGGAATCTGGACACTGTCTGACATGTCCTACCCTGACCGGGCACGTCGCTCACGTTTCTTGTTCAGTCAGATTAAATTCTCGCTTGTCCGTTTGGTCGCGTAATGGCAGTCGTCAAACGGATTTGCAGGTACTTTTCCTCGACGCGCAAGTTGTTTTCTTTTTATCTTTTTGCCTATTTTCAAGTTGTTTCTGCGAGTGTGCTTGTTTACTTGGGCCGTTAGTGGCGCGGCTGGTTCCGTAGCATTATAAGTAGGTCCCCCTTTCATACGCAGGAAAGCGTGTACGTACATACATACCAATAATAGTACGGGCACACATTTCTTTTACGACACTGTCGATCGCGTGCGTGTCTTGGGACCTTATAGACGTTTTATCGCACGATTTGTTTTGTGTTCGTTTTCTTACAGTTTAAATTAACTTTCACCTTAAAATCGATGATGTGGCTGTCGAGGCTGTAGACACAAAACAGAAGTACTGGCGATTTTCTTGAAATAGCACGCCACTTATTCGTTCGTCGTCTTCCCTGTTTGCGGTTCAGGGTGGCTAGGCCAAATGTTGAAAATACGTGACACTATAACTGATGCTAAAGCCAACTTTTGTGAGAGCCGACGAAGGGCCGACCCCGGGAGGTGGACCCTGCCCTCCTGGACTTCCTCAAGGAGCCACGGTGCCGGAGTTGAATCCAGAAATTAAAGCGAACTTGCTCCCCGAAACAATTGCCTTGTCAGGTTGTGTATCGTCGTTTTTATCCTTATTGAAAGAGTTACTAGACTTCTGACATTTCAGGTATGTCGAATGCATGCTTTGATAACTCGTTGGGAATATCTTATTTTGTTTCTGTTCAGAAAATTACCATTACGTGATTTGCTTACCCTTTTTACCGGTGCAGTCTCGCTCATTCTCGCGATAGTGTGGTGTTGTACACCAATCATGATAGCAGTGTTGCCACCAGGCACGTAGCCAGGGGGGGGGGGGGGGAATGGGGCCCGCCCCCCCCCCTTCCCCCCCCAAAAAAAATCTTCCATTTTGCTGGGACCTTCTCTCACCGGCCCCTCCCCCTCATACAGCCTTTTGTCATAGGCGCCCCCCCCCCCCCCCCCCCTTCCCCGAAACAAGATCCTGGGTGCCTGGTTGCCACACCTATGCAATTCTCTTTCTAGTGAATATTTCAAATTGTTCTTCTCCTGCCTTGACTGTCCCTCGAGGCCAGTAGCACCTATAAATAAAAAAATAAATAAATAAAAAGTACTTAATTAAATTTATTATATCATGTACGCTTGCAATGACAGTGCATTTAGTGACAGCAATTGACTAATGAGATAGCTTCAATCAACTTAATAATTGGTTTCTTTGTTTAAATGTTTAGGCAGCGATAGAGTTCAGTTTGTCTTCGAGGTATGGCGACACTGGTTCACGATGTTGATCGGAAATTTAGTCGGTGCAGTAAGACGCCTAACCTGAGGTTTTCACGCAGTACTGATCACACGTCGGGTGCGATGTTCATCCAGTTTGAAATGGTCAGGTTTCGCGTCATTAGATAGCCTTCATAATGGTTTGAGTAATCTATATCTCTCTTGATAAAATGTCTTGCTTATGCAGTGATGTCACGTTTTGTATCTGTTCAACGCGGATAAAATAAAAGTGCCCGTTGTTGAGGGACACTTTGCTCGGCCAATAGACCCCTTTCGAAATACTGCCCTCTGTTGGCAGCTGTGGAATCCCTGCACAATGGCGGACTAAAACCGCAACGTCACGGCACACTTTATGCGTTTGTTTGGAGTAGAAGAAAAAAACACACCCACAAAAAAAGGTGATGAGCGCAGCGACGTTGCGCTTTCCCCGCTGTTCGATTGGCTCGTCTGCTCCGTTGGCCACCGCGCTCCGAACGTTCACTATCTCATGGAATGACTAGCACGTTCCACGACGCCAGTTTTTCCGCCATTGTGCAGTGGTTCCGACCTTCTAATAATCGGCACGCGAATTTCGAAAGGGGTCTATACCTCACCAAACCTGGTTCGTGTCAGTTCCCCGCCGCGCTTCCTCGTTGACGACAGTGGCGTACCAACTTGATTTTGATTGGGGGGGCAAACCAGACCCCCTTCCCCCCCCCCCCCCCCCCCCAGAACCTGGGGGCGGTGCCCTTGGCATCCATTGGGCGCCGCCGGCCAGTGTTCGTCCTGCTCAGTGGCGGGCGGCTGTTTCAGGGGGGGGGGGGGGGGGGGGCAAAACCCATGCCTTGCCCCCCTCACTCTGAGAACTGGGGGGAGGGGGGGGGGCAAGCGCCCCCCCCTTGCCCCCCCCCCCCCCCCCCCGGTTGATACGCCCATGGTTGACGATATAGTTATTCAGATGGATGCGCGAGATACGTCTTTCCGGAAGGGAATGCGCTTAACCAGCCTGTTCCGCCTCGCCAGGAGTCGACGTAAATAAGCAAATTACCCGTGGCTACAGAAGGACAGAACACTCGGACGTTTCAATTTGTATTTTTAGAAACGCACAAGCTGTTTCTATGCCCATCGTATTATTTAACTCGCTCGTCAAACTCATCATCGTCGCAGTTCAAGCGCGGGGAACTCCGTTGATACTGCGAGGCTCAAGTTTTTCCTGAGCGAAGCTTGGAGAGCGCGTCCAGCGAGCGCTGCCCCGTCGGCCGCACCAGCCTAGCGCCGGGCCCCGTCGGCGCGGTCGAGGATCTATCCGCGCTCGGCGGCAAGGCCAGTGCTCGGAGTTCGCGGCGGCGCGTCGGGAGCGAACGCGCGCCTGCTCCCCTTCTCGAGAGCCACCCCCGCCGGCCAGAATGGTACGACCCTGCTTTCGAGCAAGGTCACGCCGTACCAGTACAATGCGCGCTCGCTCCACAAACCGGCGAGGAGCGCGTCGCTTGTACAACGCTCTCTCGGCTCATTTGTAGCGTTGGTGGCGCTGCGCGCTGCGGCCCATGGTTTGGTGTGACGAAGCGACCGTAATTCGCTCGCAGTCGGGGAGGACCTTGCGGTGTCGAAGCGTGTGCCCGGCGTTCAAACTGTCTGCTGGCTCGCTGGTGTCCTCAGCGTCAAATGTTCACCGAGCTGTGTTTATGAGACGATGCCTGCGTTAGGCCTAACCGGCAAGCGGACTACACGGACGCGGCATGTTTTGGCGACGTTTGTCCGGGCTGAACCAGCTGAACGCGCGTGTCCATTCGGCTGTTCATGCTGAGCCCGCAACGCGACGTGGCTCCGTCGCACCGCCGTGCTTGTAGCCCACGCGCGTCACCACTCGTGGGTCGAGAGCCCTGCGCTCGCGGTCCCCGCCACGTGTATTTTTTTCATGCGTGCCGCTGACCGCGTCCGAACTGACCTGCGTCTAAGATGCCGTCCGTCGCCAACGGCCGTACAACGACGGGGAAACAGTGTATGACCGTGCTGCGCAAGAGAAGACCCCTAAATTGGCGCACAATCATGGGCCCCTGAACACTGTGCGGTTTTTGTTGCGTGCGGCACGGCGACGTTTCGGACTGTCGACGTTTACCAGCCCGGCCCACCGATGAAGTCGATGTTTGGACAGAGCATGCCCGGCGGCCCGCCGGCGGACCCTTTTTATTCATCGCCGTTTTCGTCCTATTTCAGAAGACATACACCGTACTTTGGTCAGCCCGACTACAGAATTTACGAGATGAACAAGCGGTTGCAACAAAGAACGGAGGTAAGCTCGGGCTTTACCCTATCGTCTTATCGAAACTGTGGCGATCGGTTCTAGCGGTTGGTGTCTGTCTGGCGAGCCACCTTCGCTTTCCGTGTGCAACTCTTTTCGCGAGCTAGTTGAGAAGGGTTACAGCCTTGCGCGAAGAGACTGGCATCTACGAGACCAGTCTCTTGGCGCAATGCCGAGTGCCGATCGGAATTTTTCACTGGGTATGCTCCTCACACCGCGTCCGGGCCTGTATGGCGGTTTTTCGGTGTCGTTTACATATTTACCTGTAGTTACCTGTAGTTAAGCCTATATCTGAGTCCAATCGACTGTTTTGTTGGTGCTTTTGGCGTGAACGTATCGCTTTGTTTTTGCTGATTGCAGTGTGTAGTGTTTCGTTCCGCTTTAGGTTTCCACGAAAGCACCGTTTAGCTCTCAAGGTTAATGCACCGAGCATGTTTTGCAAAATATTTGTGTGGCACAGCAATGACGCTGCAGAAATGCTTCTATGCTAGCCTGAGTTTGATGTGTTTATCTGACTTGCACTATGAGTGTGCCACAAGTGTGTTTTGGATCTTTATATGGGATCCACTTTTTAATGTGATTACATTAGATTTTCAGTTCTCAAGAATGGGCAACTAAATTCAAGACTAGTTGCCTTCCCTTGTAGTTGTGAGAAATTTTGAAATTTCAGTCGCTTTTGATTCACCTGTAGAGTGCATGTCCAAGTGCCCTATTCAGTTGCCCTCTTAAGACTAGGTTATGTCGAGCTCTGCCACGCACGGAGACAACTTTCGGAGGCAGTGTAGTAAAAATGCATCGGTGCTCGAAGGTGCGAGTGCCGGTCAAAACTGGTGTTTGCACTCTTCGCTTCTAAATTTCCACAGAACATTGTCCTCCCCGAGCATTGCAGTGGCACATTCTGTAGCTAGAAGAATGCCACAAATTTGTTTTGTTTGTACTGCAATCACGCCCTTGCATGCATGCTTTTTTGCAGGAAAGTGACAACTTGTGGTGGGACGCATTCGCCACAGAATTCTTCGAAGACGACGCCACGTTGACACTTACTTTCTGCTTGGAAGATGGGCCAAAGCGTTACAGTAAGTGTGTAGGGCCTTGGAAGCTCCAATTGTTGACTACTGTGATGACTCCATCCCGGTAACATGTCCAAAACGTTTTGTGAGCCAGACTGGAACCACAGCTACAATTGTAGGCTTTGCGTTGTACGGGCAACCATATTTTCCATTTTGTCCTAGTTGCGAGGAGGTGTTCTGTAAAGTATCACTTTTTTGTTTCAAGTACAGACGGGAAATCTACTGGTGACCTAACTAGAGTAGTGAAACTTGCCTGCATATAAATTTAAGTGTTCTGATAGGAAGCATATTGTTGCCTCCCTCGCTGTATACAGAGCGCTAGGGTTATTGGGTAGTGCACTACATTGTTTTTCACTTGCAGTGCTGGTATTGTCTAGCATCTTGTATTCCAATTCCTATTTCTGACACCTAAAAGGACAACCAACCTAAATGGCTATATGCCTTTTAGGTTGGTTGTGCAGGAATGTCTAACTTTTCTTGTCAATATTGTGGAGTTGGGAAGTTAAAAGCAGTGGCCATTGTTGGGGATTTAAGTGGCAGACTATGTTAATAAACTGCAGCTCAGCAGCATGTGGAGTGACAGCGTGCATGCCACAGGCTCAAAGATTAGTTTGGATATGTACGGGCGTGAACTAGCATACTTTAGTGCTGTCTGGTGCATGTTCGATGCTGGGGTTAGACAGCGTTCTAAACAACCGTTTCTCATAGATGGTATGTATCTTAGATCTCGCAAATACCGTCAAACCTTGCTCTAGTGAATTGGAGTTCCAGGCTCGCCTTGTAGATGGTTCCGCATGTTAGTGTCTCTCATTATAAGAGATCACAGGAACTCTGTTGTAAGCAAATGCAAGTGTGTGAACGGGCCTCTTGAGTTGAGACTCAAGACGCTACATTTCAAGGCAGACAGACATACTGTTTTGATATTCATACCACAAATTTGAATTTTGTCTTTATTAGTGACTGGGTAGCATTTCACCTTTTATTGAACACCAAAGCCCTCCACCTTCTACTTACTGAGTAAAGGCTTGAGAATGCCACCACTGAGCTTTTTCCATGATCAGTACTCTACTTATCACAGCCACTGCGCACATCAATAACATGCTATGTTGTATGAAAGACAGTGGCTGCCTCAGTTATCCTGTGTGTGTGCCAAGCTTTGCGGTGCATTTGTTAACTGATAGCAATATTGCTATCATTGGTTATTGATGTCACTGGCCTGACCTAAGGCTGAGCCTCCTCCGCGGGTGGGGCTTGGGCCACTGGCATCCTGTAAGTGCTTGGCGGTTTCTACAAGGAGGCGAGGCCGCCGCAAAGCGGCGTGTACGGGTGGGTCAGGTGGGTTAACATTTTTGGATTGAGCCGCCGCAGACTGTCACCGCGAGATGGCGTGAACGGTTGGGCCAGGTAGGATTAACACGTGCCCCAGAGATACACGCGCGAAGAAATGTCCCTACAGCGTGCAAATCGTGCAATGAGTGTCAATGAAACGTTGGTGTCAACGAAACATGGCTGTATCACTGGGATGCGTGTTAGCTACCCGGCCCACGTTTTCACGCCGTGGCACGTCTGTGGCGGCTCATTACACAAACGTTAACCCACCTGGCCCACCCATACACACTACTTTGCAGCGGCCCTGCTGCCTGGTCATAATTGCCAAGCGCTCGGAGCATTCGCAGCATGCCAGTGGCCCAAACCCTGGCCCCAGAGATAATGTCGCTGACCTTGGGACAGGCCAGCGACATCAATACCCGATCATTGTGCAAACTGCCACTTACTTTCATAGAGGTTCTAATCAAATAGTGCTCTGTCATCAAGAACAGGACTTGGTTAGCCTCTGTACTCTGGAGGCTATGAAAGGTACATTGGGTGTTATTGACCCTTTTTTATAAAAGCTAAGTATCGTAGCGAAATGTTGACTGCCACTCTGCAATGTCCGGGAGGTTTATTTGCATGTTCTTGCTACCTGCCTTGACCACCTTTGAGTTTTGTTTCTTAAATTTTTTAAATTGCTGAATAGAAATTTGAAGGGGGGAGGAATGAGGGTGGGGATTGACATTCATCATACTTTGGGAGTCGTAAACGGAGTTTCCTCGGCTCTGGTATAAGACTGAGTTCTCTCAGCTCTGGTACGGACAACTCTACTCGTTGTTACCTTAAGAAGAAAGTAAGTTTAGTGCATTGCTCGTATGCCGTGCGAAGTAGTTCTTACAAGATTTGGTTGTCTGAGGAAGAGGCAATGCTTTTGGTGTTTGAAACATGTATGTTTTGACAAGAGAACATATATCTGATCTACAATGCACCTGCATATATCTTGATTCTCTACATAAAGGGGGTAATTAGTAGTGCTTCACGAGGATCCAGACTTTTTTTACTCCGGTTCTTGTTGTCAAAACAAGTATAGTCAGTTGTCTTTGTATGTGGCTCTTCTGTGGCTGCTATTGAAGTATTTCATGTGCTAACTACTTGTGGAAAATCGACAGGAACATTCTGCCTTGTTTTTATGATACACCTTTAAAAGGGTACTCCGGCGATTTTTGAGCTACCTCACCTAACTATATTTTCGGACTCCCCGGCCTTTACCCTTTCCGGTATGCTATTTAGTATCGCGAAATTCATAATAGTTAATGCGAAATCGGCAAATGAAAATGATGCAAAAAGCAACATTCAAATATACCCACACTTTTCAGTGCCGTGACGTCGGTGGCGGGCAGGCTTGCCAGTCGAGCGAGCAGTCTAAAAAATAGAATATGCCAACCATTTGTTCGGTGCTGGAGCGCGGATCCTGGAGCGAGCTTCCAAAGCATTCATTTGACACCATGAAACTGCTTCAAATCAGTTGGGAACAAATTCTACAGTCCAAAGAGTGAACCCCTGCACTTCCACTAACGTCACTTTTTCGTTGTTGCCAGTAGAGACTTTCAGTTTGAAAAACACGGTGAGGACCAAAATTGTAAATTCAATAACTTTGTGAAAAAAAATTATTTTAACCTAATATTTGGGATACTATTTTAGCGATGTTGTTTGGCGAGTTTAGCAAAATTTCAAGCAAATCGGGGACCATGAAGAAATCGCCGGAGTACCCCTTTAAACGGTGGTGTTGCACTCTGGCATATAATGTGAACCAAGGAAATAGCGTAGATGTAATAAGACAAATGACTACACCAATGCAAAAGCATGTATGAGCATATAGAACAAGACAAAACTATGCCAAGAGTAAGATTAGCATTTGTTTCAGTTATCCATGACTGGTTTTACATTCAGTTGCTTTATGTAGCACCCCTCTGCTGTAGTTAGCAAGGCCAAGCTAATCTCTCGCCAGAACTCCAAGGTGACATCATATTTGTGTAGACAGTGACTGGGTAAAATTTCACATGGACACTGCATGCTGTTTGGCATATATTTGCCTGCACCAATTTGTTGCACATACTGGCTGTGCACAAATTGGATGCTGTGCAGGTTATAATTTGTGAAACTAACTGAAGTGGTTTCAATTTGTTGCAGCTATTGGGCGGACACTGATTCCGCGCTACTTCCGGAGCATCTTTGAAGGGGGCGTCACGGACCTGTACTTCAACCTGAAGCACCCCAAGGAGTCGTTCCATAACACCACTATCACGCTGGACTGTGACCAGTGCACCATGGTGACACATCACGGGAAGGCGTCTTACAGCAAGGTGGGCATCCCTCCTTCTCGGTCTGGTGGGTTTTCTGTGTGTGGCCAGTGTCGGTGGCATTTCATTGTCTCCTTATGCTCCTCCCTGGAGGGGTGGGTGAGTTGCCAGTGGCAGCAGTGCCATAACAGCAATTTCATCACAACCTGTCTGATCTAGAAGAAAAAAAAAAAAAAAATCTTATTTTCCGGGCTATAGTCCGCGGACTATACATGTTTAAAACTTGAAGTTTTTGGCTGTGCAGACTATCTACGCGTGCGGACTATACAGGAATTTTTGTTTTTCAAGATCGCTCATTGTGACGAGACGTGAGGAGTTTGTGAATGAAAGAGTATGTTAATGGTGATTTATGTATAATACAAGGTTCTTTGTGAGCTAAGAAAGCAGACATCTGTCAAGGTGTGCCGTGTATGAGAAGATTTTCCTGTCGACTAAGCACCAGGTGCGGACTATGCACGGCTTGCGGACTATGTACCAGGTGCAGACTATCTAAGCAAAAAAAATTTTGTTTTTCGCCTATATTGGCCCCTGCAGACTATAGCCCGGAAAATATGGTAAATGCGTTTGTGCACCCTGTTGGCCACGCCTTAAATACACGAGGTGATTTGCATTTGGTCAGATGCGACTTTAAAGCAGTGCTGCAACAAAATTCTAGCGCCTATTTTCTTGTCTAAATGTCAATCACATTCTGTCCACACCACAGAGACGCCAATTTTGGGCTCGTAAAGACGCCAAAACTTTTAAAACGAATAAACCGAACGTCGTTACATCAAGCTACCCATAAAAGCAGTGCCGCTTCATGGAACTATGGCGGCAAGTTGAGTGCTTGCGAGCGCTGTGGGACTTGGCCAAACTGGATTTCCCTTCTTTCTCGCGCCTGTTCAACTTCTGCGGGGAGCTGGCATCCCGAACGGCCAGCTTGTAATACGTTGACACCACCAAGCGGCGAAACTCGCACCCACACCAGCTTCTCTGTAGCCTTGCCAATGAAGATAAATGCGACGTCACGAATGCTCCAAGGGCGCCGGATCTCCTGAGATGCATCGTGCTCTCCGATTGCTGACCTTAGAGAGCTCGCTGGAATAGGCAGTTTGGAACGAAAAATATAGCCATCCGTTCAAAATTCAAACGTGTGATTGTCATTAGCAGATTTCGTTGATCATGTTTAACTCGTTTTTGAATGTAAGAGGTATATTTCAATTTTCATCTCAGTATCCCTTTAATGCATGCGTAAGTTAGTCCATAATTGCAAACAGTGGTGGCAGTCACGTGATCAGTGCCTGCTCACTATTGTGGGCGAGCTTAGCTATACTTTGGTTTTTACTGTGGCATGTGTAATGATGGTGCTTTATAGAGGTATCCCATTTCTAATGTAGTTAAAAAGTTTGCTTGTATGTGTATATTTTGTTTCTACAGCCGCCGTCCGATTTTTCGGACGGCAATAATATTGACTTGTTGATATTTCGGACCTAAAGGAGGAACCGTGGACTACCCGATAGAAATAGTGCATATTCAAGACCAATGTTTTAGACAGCTTGAAGTTCGACACTTTTAAAATTTTCGGTCAAAATCGTTGAGAGAAATCAGCGGGAAATGCCACTGAGAAGCCGCCATACGAGATTCTGTCGGCTGCACAGGTGCATTGTGGCTTGGTTTGGCAGCGCTACGAGTACTGCCAAGTCCTACCGCTAGGCGATGCTATGCCAAGGGTTATTTTTTTCTCTAGCTGCACGTCATTATTATCATAATTGTTACCATTTTGCTTAGTTCATTCGCCATTCTGCAGTTGTGTACTTGCGCCTCTCGTCTAGTCTCGGTGAATCATGTTTTCGGACTACGTTGGCTTGGACGTCGTGGCCCCATCTGTTCTTCTCCCGCTGCAAAGTGTTGCTAAGAAGTGCGGAAAGAACTTACTCGACCATAACGCTAGAAAAGGCAGCGATTCTTAAGCTAATAGAAAGTGGCCAAACGCAAGCGGAGGCGTAACCTGCCAAACGGAAGCGGAGGCGTAACCTGCCAAACGCAAGCGGAGGCGTAACCTGCCAAACGCAAGCGGAGGCGTAACCTGCCAAACGCAAGCAGAGGCGTAACCTGAAGCAAGGCACTATTGATGGCTTTTTTAAGCCACCAGATTAGACGTAATAAAAGTTTTTTAATCTACCGATTTTTCAGACTGCTATTATTCTGACGTTTTTTCAGTCCCTGTGAAGTCCGAAATATTAATCTGCAACTGTATTCTAGCTAGTAAGAGCACATTCTTTCACATAGAGATGTGCAAATATAAAGTTTCACCTTGACAATGTGCTTGTCACATCCATACACCAGATTTTACAATAGACTGCAACAACTCTCAATTAAAAAATTGGCTGCATGCTTGGACATTTTGCCAAACGCATTTAAATGCGGTAGCTTTATAGGGTGGGTGGTGCTCATAGTTTGGGGGGTGCCTAGTGCAGGATGACCCTTAGTTTTTAGTGCCTTGGGTGGGTAGTGCTTTTAGTTCAGATGGTGCCTAGGGCAGGGTTTTGTATGAAAACAGATTACGTCACACCATTGTCTCTCTGTGACGCTGCGTGCGCTTCCCTTCAGAACCACCAGGATGCAAAGCCTTTGCGCTGAATTTTCTCGCTCACCAAGAAATGGGGAAGCACGTCTGCTCTTTCTGCTCCTCGTTCCGTGCACTCTTTCTACGCCACCTCCTCTTTCTTGCCCTTTCCACCCCTCTGTTCCACACACTTTCTCCCACCGCCTGCTTCTGCTCCTCCCGTTCCTGCGTGCTGTGTCAGTAGCTCAGTCAGCAGCGCACTCAGCTTCCATGCCGGTGACCGGTGTATGAGTGGCATTAACGCACGTGGATCTGTGGGATGCGGTGCATGTCACATCTTGGAAGCACGGTCTCCATACATGGCGTTTGTAAGTTGTCACCCCAATGGATTAATTCTCCTCGTCGGCTGCTGAGGTGCAGAGGTGAAGGTGTTGCAGTCTGACGAGGTAAATTTGGTGCCTATTTGTAGCACTGTCCCATTCCAGATTCAGCGAGCCATGCCGAGTTTAGCAGAGAGTCGTCGTGTTGGGGAAATGCTTTTTGACAATATCAATGCACACTGTTTATTTTCCATTGAAATATGAAGGATGACGATCAGGATGTCAAATCCGCCCTCCTTAGCATCGTTCGATCTATCATGAGCCAGAGGTTTACAAATTTTATTGTGACATCTGTGGCACTGGAGCTGTTTCAGAGGCGTCGCTCTCACTGCAGTGTGTTTGGAAAGCAATATTTCTTTTTTTTTTTGCAAATTTGATTGGCTCTTGAATTGTGCCAAGTCTGCAGCATAATCTCATGTGTTGGGAAAAGTTTGAGCATGCTTTTTCTAAAAAGGAGTGTCACTTGCGGTCCACACCGCGGTTACATTGTTGGGATCCTTTTCTCGGGCAGTTTGTCTTCTCTGCATGTATGGAACAAACTTCAGTTTTTCCGACTTGCCATTGCAAATCTCGCTGGAGCTAGAAAATGTTAATTTGGGAGATCTTAAAAACTACTTAATTTTTGTCAATTTTGCCAATTGCCTATGATTTGCAATAAAATAGTCGTGTAAGCAAATCTGGCAAAATGTCAGTATTTTTTAAACGGTGCTAGGACACTATGCCGCATGCATGCAAATGCGTGAATGAATACATTCGTAGGATCGCTCGTGATTGTACATAGTGTCAATATTTCTGAAATAAAAAGGGCCATAATCTGGAATGCATCTCTACCTGTAGAATTTAATTTCACCCTTTCACTGACAATTTCTGCCAAAGTGTAACCTGAATTGTATTGCATTTTGAATAGAGTCCTCGCCTATAGCTGCCACAATCTCGTGTCTATTCGCTAAGGGCAAGGCAAAAGCATACCGCGGATTGGGTAATCCTGGGGCATAGTGGACATCGGCTGTAGTTTGTGCCACTGAGCTGAACCTGAGGACAGTGTTGGCAAAAAAACATTGCAAATTTTAGTAACCATAAAAAATGTGAAAACTTGGCTGGGGCTAGATTTGTGAAATATTGAGATCCTGAGAGAAAAGTTGTTTGCAGTATGCTTGTGTTCCTCATGGGACCTGCAAGACCACAGTGTTCTACTCTTGTTCTACTCTGCTACCAATGTTTGCTTTAGTCACATTTTTGTATTCTTTTGTTGCTTCGAGGATCTGGCGTATTAGAACGTTTCACTGCATGTTTAGAATATTTTTTTTAAAAGAACTAGTACTGTTGCTCTTTGTGTGCTCTTTAAAATCGGTGATCTACGCTACTAAGTGTATGTAGTTCTAAACCCTGTTCATTTTTTAAAATTGCTTTTTAATTCAAATATTTTAAGTTTGTCTTTCTTCTCAAACTCCCTTAGCCAGATTTGTTGTATAGCCGATTTTGGGTTTTAGGGATGGTTAGATGGGGCCTCACAGAAATGACCCAGTGCAGAACATTCTCGAGAGAGTGCGCCGAAAAGTTTGCACATGAGGAAGCTGATTTTGCTCTAAACTTGGGTGGCACAGGAACTGTTTGGTGGGGAGAGCGACCTGTTGCTCAGGTAGGGTCAGACGGAGCTGTGGAAGAGGAGGATCCTCTTCTGCGAGGAGAGGGGGGAGAGGGGGTGCCTACCTTTAATTGATTGGGTTGCCATGGTGAACTGGCTGTATTGATCCCGTTGCCGGGGCGACCGCTCCACATGTTTAGATTCGTGGGCGCTCCCTCCCGCGATGTATTGATTGAAGGGTCCTCTCCTTCCTTCACCCTGAGGTTTAGGAGGGGGAGGGGAGCGAAACTTTGCCAAAGTATTTGCATACAGAGTTTGGTCAAAGTTGGCCCGGGTATATAGTGCTCGGAGAGCACGGAGGGGGCTGGCGTTGGCCGGCAGGCTTTCCCTCTCTGTGGCTGGTGCACGGCCGGATCGGGAGTGAGCTTGACCTCAGCCGCGTGTGCCCTGACTGAGTTCTCTCTCGCCCTTTCTCTGTTTGGTCTTAGGGGCTTGGAGGGCAGTACCCAGCAGACCCCTTGAAGGAGCAACTTGCCAAAGACAATGCTGTCATTGTAAGTTTGCCATACTGATCGGCGGTGCATTGCGTGCGGCCGCAGTTTGGCGTGTGCCATGCAGCGTGGCGGGATTGTGTGTTTATTTTGTTTGTTGTGTACAGGCTGTTTTGTGGGCCAACAGGCTCTTTGTACGAATGCACTCTGCTTGGGTGGGTTGGAACCTGTTTGCGTGAGTTGTTGGTTATGATAAACTACGAAGACTACTAACTTCGTTAGTAGTCTTCGTAATATTATTATTAATGCATTAGCATTAGTACCTTCATGACTGGGAAAAGCCGATGCCGTTTGTCTGCTGCCAAAACAGGGGAAAGGGAAGCGTGCCTGCATAGAGAGGAGAGTAGTGAAGGACAAAGGTGAGAGGGAGGCGACGTCACGGGACGGAAGCCAGTGCACGCGCGGGAAACTGGTGAGCAGCGTCTGGCAGCGGATGCTGCTGCTAACCGTGCAAGGCAGGTGAACGAGACAGAGGAGCGGAAGCAGCGCCTAGCTCGGCTGGCCAAAATACGGCGCAAGAGGCAGCGGGCAGACGCAGGTCTGTGTGCAACAGAGGCTGGGGCGAAGTGGGCTCGGCGAGCCCGCTTTCGCCAGAAAAAATGAAAGGAAGATTAATTGGTGGATTCTTAGAAAATCCGTTAGCTGATGCTTACCCCGTAACGAGGCCAAAAAGTGGCAGCAAAAAATAGGGGAAGCAAAAACGAAAAGTGAAGAGGTCAGCGTTAGCGTTACCAAAGTTTCCCATCCGAACGCATTCCGTAAGGATTCCACCAATGGATCTTCCTTTAAATTTTATAACAAAGTTGTCTCTCTAAAAACGTCATTGCAGAAGTACACAAAAACAAGTATCCATACTGCAGATACAAATACCTCAAGAGGGGGAAAAAAAGAAATTGCTTTCCAAATGTTTTACGGCTATCAAATTAGGCCTATGCGCTCCTTGACGTAAAACTACTGCATGAGCAGCTGGTTCCTTTTCATTGTTGCTTGTTCTCAAAATAGAGATAAAAGCTGCCATATCTAACGTAACTACAGTCGCCGACAGATTTCTCGAACTCTGAGGGAACCCGAAATTTTCCGAATAATCAAGCGGTCGGAAAAATTGATTTCAGCCAAAATATCAAATTTCTGTGCATATTCCGCCGCGAATTGGCCACTTTCCACTTGCTTGATGTCAATTTTAAGTTCTCGTGCAGCTTCCGCTTTATATTGTTCACTTTTCACTTGTTTGTTGTTCTGTTTGATCACGGTGCTGCGCTTTGTCGGCTCCTTTGTTGGCACAAACAGCGAAGTTGAAGTTGGCGCCATTTGGCGCTATTTGGAGACAATGTTTAGTCCACCAAGCTCGCTTCAATACTTAGCCTATCGGCAAAAAACCTTCGCGCTCAAAGACCACAAGAACGGCAGACTGCCGCTCTTCTCACGGTCGCACTCGAAAAACACGGATCACGAGAAGAACTGGAAGAATAACACTGGGCAGACTGTGGCCATGTTGGCTATAGCGGCTGGGTCAAAGGGCACGCTGGAGCGATACCAGAGGTGCCGCGCCGTGGCGCAAATTCGCCTTAATTAGCCGTCTGCTCGTCCCATCGTGCTGTCAGTTGCAATGGCGAGCACCGCATTGAGGCTTTCTGCCTGTTGGAAAAGTGACAATTTTTAAAGGGGCCCCGCAATGACTTTTTTACTGGTTTTTAATTTGCACCGAACCTGAGCTCACTGAACGTAGTAACTTAATGAAACTTTTCTTTTCTCAAATTTCGCTTTATTTTAAAAGTTATAGGCAAATTAGAATTACAAAAACAAGCAAAAAATAACCTCCTTCATGACGTCGTAGGTCCTGGCTTGAGTGGCCGTGAACTAGAGGAAGGGTAGTGGGCTCATCGAGCGTTCACGGCTGCCGCACTCCGTGTCGACGGCTCGAGAGGGCGCCACTAAAGCATGTTTTGGATAGGCTGTATGAAGCGGGCGGCTCGCATTGCATTTGTTGCGCGATTAAAGACTAATTCGGCATAACACTTCATCGGCCACAAACGACAGCAAACACGGGGTAAAGATCAGTTCAGAACGGGAGCCACTTCGCGCTACCATACTGCCAAATGGCCAAATCGCCAACCAAGCCCGCGCCGAAGGCCTTCGGAACGCTCGGAAGCGGTCGGATGCTCGAGTCGGAATACGATCGCAGCGCCGCCGCGTACACCCGGGATTTTTCTACGCTCGCCGTTCGTCGGGGCCTCATCCCACTAGCCCTTTCTAGTATGCGCCGTTTTTTCCGCCGCTTGGTGGCGGGTACGTCGACGGATCATTTCTTGTTTCCATACTTTACAAACAGCATTTGTTTCTTTTCTGGTCTAAAATACTGAACAAAAACTAGTTTCATACATAATTGAAACGGTTCGCGACACTTATATTTTGTATCTCGACTAAAAAAAAGCTTTTAGCGGCTCTGACCAGTAGTAAGCCCAGGACCAAAGACGTCACATTTCGCGCGCTTTCGGCAATGTGGGTCGCCCTCGTAGGCGGAGGAGGTTTCCGCGTCGTCCGGTTAAAATATGGCGCACTGATATTTAGTTACTCTCTCCATGCCCGCTGGCTTTCCCGAACCCCAAGAGATGTGGAAACCGCAAAAAAAGCAGACGCTTAAATATGATTGCAGGGCCCCTTTAAGGAGGCGAACCTCCGCAAAGAAAGGTTGCCTGTGTGTCGGGTCTCCGGGGTGGAAGAAATAATCTAGGCATATGAACATTTGTCGACTGCGAAGTGCTTCTCGCAAGTTAGCGTCAACTGTAACATCCGCCTCAAGATAAATACTCTTTTTCTTTATGGTTTCGCTCACTCTTCAAAGTTAAAGCTATTCGGACTAAGATGAGGATGCAGTATTGTTTAAATTGTCTTTTCGCGCATAGCTGTGCTGTTGCATACACTCCTTGAAGTCAGGTCAGTGCTCTTAGAAACTCAAAATTACTAGCTGCTGGAAGCATGCCGTGCCTGTTCTAATTCATCCAAATGAAGTTAATGACTAGGCATGCACAGCCTGATCGCAGCACTAATAAAGAACCAAAACGGGACGTCAATAAGGCCACTGCTCATCTGTTCCTAGGTAATTTGAGCAGATAAAAAAAAACAAAAAAACTTTATGTATGTTGCAACGTTTTGCTGTATTTGCACGCATCTGCCGCTACCGCCAAAGTGGTAGAATCGCAATTCATGTATGTGTGTCAGTAACCCACTTATAATTTTTAGTAGAGAGTGATCTCCATTCGACTTGCATTTGCGTCGTAAAGCGTCGCCTTTTTTTTTTTTCGACTTATTCTTTATGTGACTGCAGAATGATAATTTTGAAAACTTGTGGTTGACTACTAACAAGATTTTTACGTCACTATTTGTTTTGTTTGCTGTTTAGGTAGAATTAAATTTGATATATTTTGAGTCTTTGTGCCAGGAAAGGATCGTCAATATTACTTCACTCTCTCTGCAAGAAAAGTTCATTTAATTTTAAATTTCAGCCCTGAATGTTTGTGACGTGCCCTGTCCTCGTCCTCTTTATGTTGCTTCTAATTTATACATCCAACATTGCCAACAGACTGGTATTAGTCGACCGAGGAATGTCCTAGGGCAGTGGTCTCAAACTCAATTGAGTGTGGGGGCCAGAATAGCCCACACCGGAAAGGGGGGGGGGGGGGGGGGGGGGGGGGGGGTCAAACGATTTTTAAGATGAGATACCTCGTGCTCCATGCATTTTGTAAACTCGCAGCTTTGCCAGTGACACCTTTAAATTTTATTTGTTTATACGACTCTTTGGACCCTGACCTGATGTGATAACAAGAATTTAAAAAAAAAAACTCCCCGCCAACGTGCTGGCTTTTTGAGTAGAACCAGAGAGCAAGTATGCTGTTGTTCCCGTTGCTCAATTCAGTCAGGAATTAACCTAGCTCAACATGTGTCTAAAACAAAAATCTGTGAATTTGAAAGTCATTGCTTTCCTGACGGTTTTCATTACAAGACTCTGAACAAATACTTGACTCTTAATGGTGATATTGTTTTTTGTTTGTTTTTTTAAGTCGAGAATCCCGAGCTCGTAGCGTTATCTTTTACAGTTGCTCCTGCTGATCGAGACTTCGCGCAGCCGAGATGCATTTTTCAACGAGGAGCTCGCGCTTGCAGCCTAGTAGCGGAGATATTGTGCATTACATAAAGCTGTGAAACAAAAAATAAGCGAAACAAATGGTGAATATGTTAACCGAGCAGCTACATTGTGAGCAAAAATTAATCGAAGAGATGAGATCACTATGGCGCATGCCATTTTTCACTCTCGAGACATGGGAACCTTGACTCGTAGCCGGTTGCCTACGGGCAGAGTCCCAGCGAGTCGCGGGACGCGTGTTGGAGACCCCTGTCCTAGGGTCTATTGTTTTAGAGTTCCTTGGGAAGTAATTATGCCTGTTGTAGGTTAACTACATCCTTTTAATAATATATAAAAACAATCTATAGAGTACAGCCGTCAGTTTAAATCTCTTTCAACTATGCGTTTAAGTCAGTGTGCAATACGGGCTTCGATTATCTGCGTCATTTGCCCTCATTTCTTTCGCTGCTTACTCACATTTCCTTGTACGCATCGGGGAACGAAATTGGTAGAAGTTGCTGCGGTGTATATCAACAATTTGGACGAATAGCCCGAGGCCGGGGCGGAAAAAGTAAAAATATCAACCGTTTCTAGTTTTCTCTACCCAGTCTCCAGTAATTCATCAAAATGGAAAATGTTTTTGGTAGGTTTGCGTACCTACCAATTTTCCATTTTGATGAGTTACTGGAGACTGGGTTCTCAAATTGAAAGTTGTTTAAAACATAGTAACTGCATAATCGGGTTTACTTTGTCGACAGCCACTGGGAATCATTGTAGCTATTACATCAGGAACATCTAACATTGCCAACACGCTCCAATTGGTCGACCCAGGGATGTTCTAGTGTCTACTTTCGAGAGTTCCTTGGAAAGTAATTATACTTGTTGTGGGTAACTACAATAATGTGTAGAAAAACTAGAATACAGCCGTAAATTTCTTTCCAATTATGCGTTCAAGTCAGTATGCAATAGGGGCTACTGATTATCTCCGTAATTTTTCCTCAAGTCTATTGCCGCTTTCTCGCTTTTTCTTGTTAACATCGGGGAACAAAATTGGCGGCTTTAAAGTTGTTTTCAAAAAGGTAACTGCATATTTGGATTATTTTGTTTGGCAGCCATGAGGAATCATCGTAGCTATTACATAAGGGACTTATCGTAGAACATCAGCGTTGGATTGCGGGCCCCACTCAAGCTCTGTCCACCCTCAAAGTGACGGCTCACCCAAGCAACTCAAAACTCTTGCATACTTTCATGTGTGATCTACGAAAAGTCCCTATTAACGTGACAAGTAAGCGTAGCTGCATTATTGAATCATGTGACAAGATAGAGAAACAATAATTAACCCTTCTCCTCTGCACAGCTGGCGATTCATGCTTCTGGCGATCTTTCTTGAACCACCTGCCAGGAACCAAATAAAACTTTTCGGGAGACAGATGCCTTTCTGTTTAATACGATGCTATGGCGCTTGAGTACCTTTTGCATTCAGTACATTACTTTACGAAGCGCGAGGCCAGTACGACAAGTGCGCCAGCCTCTCGCGTCTGCTCTTCGTGCTGCTAACAAGTATGGGCGCTCCTTGCTAGGGGGAGGAGTGACGCTGCTGCGTATGCGCGGCGAAACTTCAGCCACACAGCCCTATTGCGTAGGACGTGGTATTGAGGCTACAGGGCAAAATTAAAATAGTCAGAAAGGCGGCGACTAAGCTCGCGGCGCTATCGCAGCGGCTGTTTTGTGGCTGTAAACGGAGGAAATCGCACAAATTATGTCCGAAATATTGAGCAATAAGCTTTGTGACGTCCGAAATTTCGGTCAATGTTATACATTAACTCTGTGGGGTAAGTGACGGTTCGGAGGAAACGTCCAAAAATTCGGCGTCCGAAAAATCGATCGGTGACTGTAGCTGCAAAAGGGCTGCAGCTGGGATAAAGAAGAGAAAATAAATTGCACACTTTTCGGCCTTAAATCATTCTTGTGAAGCACTCTTTCCGCTCCCGTGCTTTGCAAATGCTCCGCTCTTGTGGCTACAGGGAAGTTTGGGCTGTGCCTGATCTCTTGTGCAGGTGTGCACAGAGGGTCGGCTCATTCTGGAGTTCACGTTTGACGACCTCATGCGGATCAAATCATGGCACTTTGCAACACGCACCCACAGGGAGCTGGTTCCGCGAAGCCTTATTGCCATCCAGGTGAGATACGCGGTACGTTCTTTCAGAAATCTTTTTACCCTAATTCTGTCTTGTCTTGTCCTTTTGGCTTCACCATTTATTTCCTCGGCTGGGGGAGCCGGGTTGTGCATGTGCTAGTGGCATTTTGTTTCAGTCTGCGATGTGCTTGGCATGAATTTGATGAACAGTGCACAAGAGACACACTGTAGAAGAAAACAGACAGCACAAGTGCTGACTTCAAACTCAATATATAGAACACAGAAGAAAGGAAGATGACAAAAATCAAAGGGGACGTGTCCATGGCACGAAAAGCGCATGACACACAACAGAACACGGGAAGGAAGAATACAATAACCAAAAGGGAATGTGTCCCTAGCACGAGAAGCGCATAACGGCCACAAAATTGCCAAGCGCGAACATAATTTTATATATGCGTGTAAAAATGAAACCTTCTTTCCGGGTAA
The DNA here is from genome assembly GCA_013358835.2 of Ixodes persulcatus. Taxonomy (NCBI): domain Eukaryota; kingdom Metazoa; phylum Arthropoda; class Arachnida; order Ixodida; family Ixodidae; genus Ixodes; species Ixodes persulcatus. Next base: position 95,681 of record JABSTQ010011336.1, on the reverse strand, counting down.
TGCCACAGATGGTTTGCTCACCACCTTGCTACATTTCATTGCTTGGCATGCTTTTTTCAGGCTTCCTAAATCTCCTCGAAAAGTTGTTTCTACGAGATCTTGAGCCTTGTGGTGGTGCTACGTTAAAAAGTCCAATACAGCAGCATTACTTTTTATTGCACAATTCCACATTTTTTTGGTCTTCGGCATCTCTGTATTGCATATAAAAAATATTGTTCAGCACTATATCTTGGGGGGCAGGGGGATCATTTTAACCTACTACCAAATCTGGAACATTCTTAATTAACTCCACATACAGTGCTTTTTTGTAGAGCACTTCGCGGATAAGTTGCATCGTCTGATCTGCATCTGCAGACTTTGTGCCCGCACCCGAACCACATCCGTAATGTTATTAAATTATTGTATCGTCTTCCGCATACTTTGTATCCACATCTGACCCAGACTCCTGTGCATTCATGTTACATCATAAAATCAAGCATGAATGAAAAAAAACAAAAAAACTCATCTGGGTTGTATCTTATAAGTAGGATTCCATGTTTTCAGAGTTGTGAAATTCGGAGGGTGTTCTTTGGAGCTTATTTTCCGCTGAAAAATTTGTGTTTATCGGAATATATTTTGGTTGAATTCCCAATTATCCAAAATTCAGAGTTTAATTTTACTCTGTTCCCAATTTTTCAAAATTGAAAATAAAAATTAAAAAAAGTCGGGGCATCGACATTCATCAGAACTCGCCTGTATTGAACATTCCTGCAGCTGCACTTGGCATTGGCGCTTTGCTATTGACAATAGCTATCCCACAACAAATATTGCAAAGAAGTGTTGCCATAATAAGTCAATACTTTGAAATAACTCCTGGACACAGTCGCTAGGAAGCATGGAAGCTTCCGCTGCCCTCCCCCTCCATTGAAATATATGGGTTCATAGCTATCACATAAGTACACTACCCCTCCTTCGTCTAAGAAGGACACAAATAGTATGGTCCAGACTATAAACCTAAACAATGGCTTTGGTCTTGATCCAGAGGTACATGATCCGTTGTCCTGAACAAACCTTGACGAGCTAGAAGGTCAAAACCCCTTTTGTCAGTAGTCCGAGATTTCAAAGGAAACTAAAGTGACCTCCCCTCAGGACAACTGATCCCAGGCTATTATAAAATTTATCTGCAATTTTTTTTAATTGTAATTTTATATTTTTTAGTTTTGGCGAGTAAATCCGAATTTGACACAAATTTTGCCGACGAGTGTCTTTTTTTTTTTTTTGTTTATTTGAAAACCTGAAACTCTACTTATAAACCATTTACTTATCTTTTTACAAAGAACTCTTCAAGTCAGAATACGGTGAGCCACGTTATCGTATTCTGTTTAAACGTTACAAATGATCATCCTTCCAGAGACACTTTATGTCGCTGGAAAGATAATTGCAGTTATGAGATCGTCCCGGGAGTCTGCGACACTCTGCACAGAACATGTGCTCAAGAGAAAGGGAATTTTTCTTTGTAACACTCACTTTATGCAGACGCGTATGTTCCAAAGATGAACATTAATGAAGGACAGATTATAGTCTGTGACAAGTTCAGAGCTCAAGGGGAAGCTCCTTCCACCCCTCTCTACTGGAGCAAAGCGAATGCTGCAGAGGAGGCAACCTCCTTGCCAGCATTCGCTCTGCTAAAGTTGAAAGAGGCAGGAGGAGTTTCCCTCGACCTCTTTCGCTTGTCATCGACTATAATGATGTGTTGTTTTATTTAGGCCCAACAATAAAAAAAAGTGGGAAAGAAAATGCGGTCACTCGTCGCAGTGAAGTACTCGTATATATCTGGTAAGACGAGAATACACCACTGGGAAAATATTGCAATATTTATTAATGGCAACACCTCCTATTGGTTTCAGTTTGAAAATCGAACCCACAACTGCGTGCTCTGTTACATACTTAGCAGCGACTTGGCAGCTGTAGAGAGAGAAAAAACGTGCACACACACGCACACCATGTTTCCTTTGTCGAGGAGGCTTCTACTTTCTTGCGGCTTGTGCGTTTTGGGTTTTCTTTGCCCAAAGAATTTTGCTGTTTTCCTGCTAAATGAGAGCACTTATCTTGGGACGATTGATGACCCTGCATTGTATACTTTTTCTAGGCGCAGCATTTTTGGCAAGATAGAATGCAGTGATGTGATTGCTGCGCCAATTGCGCCAAACTGCGCCAAGGGGCTAACCCTGCTACATCCTGCTACATTTTGCCAAAATATGGGTAATCTGCGCCAAGCCTGCGCCAAAGGGCCAATTTCGGTGGCCCTTCAAAACCGAAACTAAACTGAGTACTGTAATTGAGCATGCGCGAGCTAGGTGGGGCAAGCGGCCGCCCGACACAAAGTACCCTGCATCAATCGTCCATCTGATTTTGCATAGCTTTTCCCGCCGTTCCAGACTTCGCGCTCTCGTCGTCTCGTGAATCTCGTCTCATCTTTTTTAAAACATTTTCAACGATAGGCACACGCGGGCATGTGTGGACGCTCCGACACTAGCGTGCCGGGTACCAGCCATGCAGTCATGCTGTGAAACGAAACCACGTTTTAGCGCGGCGGGAGTTACTTTGTGAGCTGAAGCACTCGCTCCTGGAAGCAACGGCCGTGGAAAAACTATTTGGTCCCTGCCTGTCAGTCACCGTGGTCCCGCAACGTCAGGTGTTGCCGTCCCCACGTCACTGCAGATATTGCGCTTTCTAAACTGAAACTAAGTAACGCTGCATTTTCATCAACATTCCTGTTCTTCCTTAAATCATGCGCTACTACAAAACTCCCTCTTTAACTCAAAGAAGACTGCTGCGTCGAAGTATTAATTACCTAGGTTTCTCTCGGTGTGTTTTCTTTCGGGAGGGACCCCGGTACATGAAAAATCATGCCGCGAAAGAAAGTTGGTGAAGAGAAGTGAGCTCAAGCAAAGAAGGCAATATGTACACGCTGAACTCGCACAGCACGCTTGTTTGTCTCGAGTTCAGTCGTTGCACAAAGCGCTCCAAGAACGTTTTGACCCTGGCTCGCAATGTCTTGCATGGATGCGCTCAGGTTCTTTTTTTCTGTGTGTCTAGCTTGTACCACGCCTGCCGGCCTGGCAAGCACGCGCCGTTGGACTCTTTTTTGTCGTATGCTGGACAGTTACCATTTCCCATTATCCCATACATTGTTGGGAACCAGTTGGCGACGGAGCGGAGCGGAGTGGAGTGGCATGGTTTCGGTTTCGATCGAACAGCCGATCTCCGCTCGTGCGATGAAGCACGGGCGACTGCAAGCCTGCCGAAATTGCCCTCACGTGCATGCAAACATGATTGCACAACAGAGGCACCTAGGCGGGACGCTTGTAATCCATTGTTTTAAGTTTGCTTAATTTCTACGAAAATCTGGCACGTCGGGAACCAGTAAAACGGTGGCAAGTGGTTTTTCAGAATTGCTCGGCAATGCCTACAGCACTGTACACTTGTGGGATGACTCGGCTGTTAAAACAGAAGCAGCGAGTTCCGTCACAATACGTCACATCGCAAAACAACACAAAGTGCCCTTCCTTTGTCCAGCACTTAAAACATATATTTTTATTTTTGTTAGAATATCTGCTCCAAAAGCCTCTTTGGCGGCTCCAAAACACTGTTTTGGCTGCTCCGAAAGGTGCTCCAAACTGGCTTAGGCCAATCACATCACTGAGAATGCTCTAAAGTGACCTTTCGTGAGAATTGGGTCTTTCTTGGCATAAAGAACAATTTTCTTCCAACTCTCACATGTTTTTTGAGTAATTTGCTGCCGCGAACATTCAATGACGCACTTCATGTATTCCTCGCTTATTCACTCTACACCCAGCGGTTGCGCGTTTATCGGCTGCTCGGCAAAAATGTGCGTCCGAACCTGCGGATATCCATATCTTCAGCCCCTGGCATCCGATCTGCAATCTGTCAAATCCGAATCATTCTTATCCGCATTCGCCAGTTGACTGCGAATATCTTTGGATGATATGCCGATATGCAAGGCTCTACTTATTTGGCACATATGTTTGTTATGAAGAACCTTTGTGTTAATAATATCCAAAATTCGAACTTTGGTGAGAGGAGGCAATGCTGTAGTTAAAAGAAAGCTTGTGTTTGCAAAAGGTAACTAGACTCTGGTCCTGCTCGGTGCAAGTACAGCCGTCTGCGTGGAGCTTTGCTTTTGGCTGTTGCATGTTTGTCTTGGGGACATTTGTTTGGAGCATGGAGACTTTCCTCTTGCACTGTGTGACCTTTGCTGTATTTCAGGCCCAACAGCAAGACCCTGGAATGCTGGAGCAGCTGTCTAAAAACATTACGAGACAAGGGCTGACCAACTCTACATTAAACTACCTCAGGGTAGGTTTCTGTTTTGGTAGGATGACCATTTTGATAAGGACTGGGCTGAATTGGTAGCTGCTGTGCTTGCTGGCAAGTCAGCTGGGGATGCAGCCTCCATGGTCTGAAGTGAAATCGTTTGGGTACCTCGGTAGAAAGCACACATTTTACGAGGGATGGCTTTGAAGACTTGCTTTCAACTGCAGCAGTTCTTAGGGGCCATGCTTGGCATTGTTGCGTTCACCAGACTTTCTGACCGGGAACTGGTGTCTTGTTTCCAGCTCTGTGTCATTCTGGAGCCCATGCAGGAGTTGATGTCGCGGCACAAGGCATACGCACTGAGTCCCCGCGACTGCCTCAAGACTACGCTGTTCCAGAAGTGGCAAAGGATGGTGGCTCCGCCAGGTGAACAATGCCAGCCCTTGATCCTCCTCCCCCTTGGTCCCCACAATGTGCTCAGGAACAGTCCCCTTGGTTCCCAGAGTTCTGTTCAGTTCACAGCCTCCTTTTTAGTTTTGTTCATTTATGGCTCTGTGTTTGGAGAGTTTTTGAGTTCTCTTTGTAGCGTGGTTATGGTAGCTGTCTTTCGTTCCTCGTTTTGACTGGGAAGGATTCGGTTGTCGACCGCAGCAGTGGCAACGCGTGTTTAGCGGGAGCAGCCTTTGAATTGTGTGGGGGGGGAAGTGCTGTGCCGCGGGCTTGTTTAACTCGCCGACAGAGCCATGCTGCAGTTGACCAGGCAGGATTGGAGCGCCGTTGGGGGCATAGGTGTGATATGTGGGTTGGGGACCATTGTTCCTTCTCTGTGGCGTCGGGCGGAGACGGAAGAGCGAGGACAATTCCTTAACAAAATGATTGGTTGACCCTGCCAGGTGTCGCACATCGCGGGGCGCCTAATGACCTAAAATCAGCTCAAGATATAGGTATGTGATTTACACCCTGGGTCAAAATGTGAATTTCTTCTTTTTGGGGACTTGCTGGGGCAAGCGGCATCAGAGCTACTAACACCGCAGAGATGATCACTGGGCATCGGGAAAGACTGGCACTGTCTGGTTTCCTAGTGGGAATCCTAAATTCTGCTCAGCTTCGCTAATGTCCCTTTTCGTTCGCACAGAGGTAACTAACTGCGCCTCAGTCATCGTTTCGCATGTTAAAAAAAAATATGTATTATGAACAGCAAAATGTTTAGTTAATGGGAGGATGTAGAGACCTTAAACATTCATATTGTTACTTTTTCTTCCAATTCCAAATGTTTGATTGTAGTTAGCAAGGGGGCACATGCTTCACTCCCAGTGTGGCACTACAACTGAAGGCATAAATTGTCCTCATCAGTTTTTGTATCTTTCTCTAGTATAGAAACCAATGCCAACTGGTTTGGCAAGGGCAGGGTAGTGACAGTTTTGGCTCTGTAGGGACAAGTTTGAATCTACTTTAATGCCGAAATAATGCTAGCAGACAAAGCCAGCCAGGGATGCCTTGCAATCAGCTCTCGTTGAATCCTTCCTCTTAGGTGATGGCACTTTTGTTTTAAGTTGTTTATTTTTTTTCTTTGGTTTTGGCTTTTGTGGTTTTGTTTATGGCTTCGTGTTTGGCTTGTGTTGTAGTACCAATTAAGAGGGGGGACTAACTTCGTGGCTGCATGCTGCATTTGTGCTGGTTGCATGCTTGGCTGGAGGTGGTGGATCATGGCATTACAACATTAGTTTTGTATCATTGTGTAGTGCTATAAAATGTGCCTTCCCATCAGAAGGCATGCAAGTTAACTGAAGCATATCTTTTGTGTTGTTCTTAACACTGTGCCAACTCATGTGGTGGTGGTTGATTGATGCAATTAAAGTAACCTTAAAGCTTTGCTCGATCTGCTTGCCCCGAGCAGTGTGAGTTAGCGGTGTGACCGTTGCTGGCGTTTGCTTTTTTCAGAAACGCAGCGGCCGCCTAGCAAACGGCGAAAGAGGAAATCGTCTGCTGCAAACAATGCTGGCAATGCCAGTAATGCAGGCTCTGGAGGGAAGAAAAAAAACATGTCTCCGGGGCCCCCTAACTTTTCGTTGGCATCACAGGTGTGTGAATATGCTCATAGATTTTTCACGTATTCAACTAGTGTTCTGGCCTGTTTCGATGTAACCCTTTCAATCAAATTGGCTGCAATGATATTGCTCCGGGTTTGTGAAAACGGTACTACGTACCTTTTGGGTTGCCAAGGTGCCCGCAATATGACGGAGGCTTATTGCAGAGAAGGTGCCGTGGATTTCGGTTGCACGTCGAAAGATTTGCAGGTGGTCGAAATTCATTCTCACTCCTCCACTGGGGTGTGCCAGATGCCCTTCGTTGGTTTGGCACATAAAACCCCCAAGTTAGTGTTTTATCTTTCGAGTATCTGTTATTTGGCCCACTGACATAGCTGTATTTAAAATTTTAGGTTGCACAGCCTTGAGCAAGTCCTGCCTTTTTGAAGAGTCTTTTTGAATGTTTGAGATGTTGGTATCAAGCAGGAACTTGCGAATTGAGTAGCATCACTATGCTACCTTGCGAGACTAATTTGCTGGATTCATTGGGAGGTCCATTAACCTATGGCTCCTGGCGTAAACTAAAAGAAGCTTTCATAAGGAAACCTGGAACATGTTGATCTTAAATGCCGCCATTATCTTTTTATCGCTGCAAAAACAAAAAAATTCGGCAGAGACACTTAAGACTGCTTACGTGTAGGAATGCTTTCGCGTTCCTACATGCAGCGCCTTACAAGCAGCGCCGGCGGTGGCATCACGCTCCCCCATTGCACAGGCGTGGTTAATCGGCCGCCTCCACGGCTTCCGTGACGACGCACCTGCGTTGCTGTGCTTTCCTTTGTGTTTTATTTATGTGGCTCGTCTGCTTTGACCTTGAGTGCCGGCTGGCTTCAGTGACGAAGCATCCGATATGACGCGTCTCAGCCAATGGGAATTCCGCTTGTAGGTGCAATTGTTTTGCTATAGACGGTTACAGACAACGCCAGCTTTGCTCCATGGGACAGTTAATGCTTTCGCTTTTAGTGACATTTTTTAATCGCTGTACAACTACCGTAAAATCCCGTAAGGACGCCCACCCAAAATGAAGAGATAAATTGGGAAAAAAACATGGGGTGGGCTATATTTGGAGATGCGACAGCAAAAATTTATAAAAAAAAGGCAATAAAACACTGGGCTACCCGCTACAAACCACATAAAACGGGAACTGATACTGCGGATTGCGGACATGGCAAATTTGTGTTTTATGATGCGATAAACACTCGGTAATTTGCTACGACATCCTGTGTCATGGTAAAAGGGGTTACGGATGCAGCAGATTCGCTTTACAGTGTTTGCATGATTTTAACACTCTGGCAGATTTAGTTTTCAGATACTCAAAAAGTAAATTGTGGCCGATTCTACCACACCTCATAGAATAGATTTTATGAAACGAAGGCTAACACAAAAATAAATGACGTGCACTAGTCGCCGTTGTCAGTTTGACAATGTTTCTTCGCTGTCCACAGAGTTATCCCTGCTTTCATCTAAGTCATTTAAAGTGCCGCGCTTCTTGCGCATGTACGAGTGCGCGACCGTTGGCTTTGGGAGGGTCGTCTTCCAAGCACCACTTTGCGAGCTCGTCGGGTCGCTGGGATTGCGAGGCCACGCAGTACTGCTCCGTTAACTTTTCTCGCCAGTGGGACGGCCTTCCGTTTAAATAAACCCTCCTAGTGGAATTTTTTTTCCATCTCAAAACAGCGGGCACGAGTCCATAGACGCGGGAATGCGCATGAAACGAATATCGAAATGGCGAATGTAAACAAATGATCATGATGGCAATGGGGCTAGCCACTGTATACCGGGTATTGTTTTTGTTTAGTTTCAGTTTTTGGTTTCGAGTGTACACTCGTGTAGTTTTGGGCAGATTTTGGCAAAAAAAAAAGTGTGCGTTAGAATCTTGCAAACACGGTGCAAAGCTGATGCGGGAACCTACCGCAAACTCGCATGTTATGGGGACCGATGCCGCCAATTGCAGATGCAGCAGATTTGCATTTCACGGTGCAACAGACATTCGCGACAACACATATTTTATGGGAACCGATATCGCATGTGCACATCGCGGACACAAAACGCGGGAACCCACTACGAACGTGCATGCCACGGGAACAAATATTGCGGATGCAGCAGACTCGCATTTCACGATGCAATAAGCGTGCGGATCAACTTGCACGTCACATGAACCAATATCGCATGCGCAGATCATTGACAAAAACGAGTGAACCCGCTAGGAACTCCCTTGTCGGACGTACCGGTACTGCAGATCGCGCGGTTGATGCGATTCCCTTCGGACATCACGCGATGTTCGATGGGAATATTTCGGGCGATATTTCGGAATTTTTATGTTTTAGATATTTAGCCAAAAAAAACGGGATGGGCGCCCTTACGGGATTTTACAAAAGTTCATTCTACACATTGTAGTGTCCATCTTGGCAAAGACCTGTTTTGGTAACTTGGTAATGTCTCGCTGTGTCCTTCATTCTGTTCCTGTTTATGAATCCTTGGAAGGTTTCCTGACCTAGCTTTCTTGGGATGTCGTCCACATGGCATCGCAGGATAGCTGTTAGAATAGCTGTTAAACCTTCACGCAGCCCTTGCGAGTTTTTGAGACCACTGTGCAGTCAATGGGGATGTGGTCGAGCGGGCCCCACAGTAATTGCCAAGCATGGTCGTTTTGATGATTTGCAGAACGGTTTTCTAGAAGTGTTGGATGTCGGTGGGCACGCTAACCTGTTCGGTTGCCGCCTGCAGGACGTGATGGTGGTGGGTGAGCCGTCGCTCATGGGTGGGGAGTTTGGCGATGAGGACGAGCGGCTCATCACGCGGCTGGAGAACACGCAGTACGATGCCTCTGCCGCGGCGGCCAACGGCCTCGAAGACGGCGACGACTTTGCCGGCAACCCCATGGGTGGCGGTGGACCCCCTCCCGGCTGGCAGGGACCTCCTCCGGGACCCCCCACGGGCAGTGCCCCCGAGCGGAACCCCTCTGCGCCCCCTGCGGGACCTCCCCCGCCCCCGGAGGACAAGAAGACCTCTCCCACCATCAGCAGCCAGTAGCACGGGGGCAACACGCGTACCTGTACTTTGCTTCGGCTCGAGTCCGACTGCCGTCGAAAGCTAGACGCACGAACGCCCTTCTTTCGCATGCCTGACATGCGCTTCGTGACGACTGGCGAATTTAACAGTAATGGGGAAAGGGAGGTTATGCCCGGCATTGAAAAGCTCAATGACCCCTAAAGCAACGTGTAAATAAGTGATTAAAAAGTTTACTCTGACGTAACATAACACGCAGAAAAACTAAAAAAAAGAAAAATGTTTCACCATCTATACAGGTGGCATCCTTGGTGTACACTGACACAAATGAGGTAAGAGGCAAGCCAGTCACTATTTATTGCCTATATTCTCGTAAACAACCGGTAGGGGGACCGCGATTAGAATTGCACATGGATAAGTCACGATGAATATATCGGGGCTCCCAAAACGTCCTTCGACCCCAGCGCTGTTGTTCGTTGTATTGTCAAAGTCGAATGTATGCTTTGTCTAGCAGCGATCAACTAGTTCAGTCTTTATGCGTGGCCTTCGCCACGTCCCTTTTGCCTTTTGGTCTTATTATGTTATTACCCTCTTTCTGCCTGTTCCGCTAATGTACGTAATGTTAAACCGCACCGCGCCGCACACATACCCCTGCGGACGTCCAGAGCAACAGGGTGTTATATAAAGTGGTGATTGTAACGTTGCATATGTTGGCAAGATAGGCCGACAAACAAGAAGAATACAAAGGGGACATGGCAAAGGTCGCGCACGCTATGCGGAAAAAGACTGACTAGTGTATCGATGTGGCATACGTTTGACTTGAGCAATGCAGTGACCTTGGCATGGGAACGGTGCTAGTGCATAAGGACATTTTTGGAGTCATGGTGTAGACTCGCACGCTGTTTACAAACAAGCCCTGGTTTGCCTGCGCCAGGTGGGGCAGCATGCTCAGAAACCAGATGCGCAGTGCAAACAGCAGCCCCCCTGCAGTGGCACGACGTCTGAGAGTTGAGTTTGTGTGTATTTGTCCCCTATTGGACGTTTACAAGGACATATGATAGTGACAGGCTGGCTGGCCTCTCGCCCAATTCCTGTCGGGGGGCACCCATACAAGACGCCACCTGCACGGGTGGCGAATCGTCTGCATTTTTGTTGTTTCTTTGTGTGTTATAGGAAGTCTGCGCAAACTTCTTTAATCATCGACTTTGGAACATTTTTGCGTGTAAATATGTGGGTATGGGACGAGACCAATTGCAGTATTATTTGGGGAAAATCGATGGGAGTTACCTTCCTACCTCTGCGGTCTCTCTAGTAGAGGTGGCAGTTATCAAGCCACCTTTAGAAGGGGGAGAGGGGGTTGGGGGCAGTTCATCCCCTCCAAATGGACCCCAGGGTCTTGACTCGCCTCTGCACCATTCAATGACCTAGCTGGGAGTGTGTGCCCGTGAAACACGTGACAGATTTCCGACTGTTTGGCTCATCCTGCTCGTAGCTTTGACTGCAGTCAGACTTCAGGTGGAACAAGGTATAGGTACCTCCCCCCACCACCCCTGATCCCTAGGCCCCCACCCTCTTGTAGGCAGCGGGGGCCAAGGCAACATCTTGTGCATCCATACACAACCATTGATTCATGGAGGGAAGGGGGCAGGGGAGGGGTTGCCTTTGTTTGTCCACCACCCTCTTTACCTATGTTTAATTCATCTTCCTCATCTCTGTGCTCATTGCTGCTCTTTGCCCCCTTCTCCCCCAGCTTCGATTTTTTTGGGCACTTCCTTTTCCTTTGCATACTGAAGAAAACAACCGCGCCAAGCATCTTCATGGTGGCGTTAGAAACCGTTAGCCTAGGGAACAGTGTGGTGTGTTCTGGCTAAGTCTGGAACATGCAAGTGTCGGATTGCTTTAACTTTTTTTTTTTACATAGTTTTTATGACTTGTCTTTCTGGATATGTCCTTGTTCATTCTTTCCAACATCTAGGCACTGCATTTTTGCTTGAGGTTTGTTTGTTTTATTATTTTTTTTTTAATGTCTTGCATTGTGATTTGGAGTATGTACGACAATACCGAAGTATTGTCTAGGGAGGATTATTTTATTATTTTTTTTTTACCAGCAGCTGGACTTGTTTGCATCTTGGCTCCTGCATGTGCAGTTGTTGGTGTCTGCATTGAATGGAGGGGCCAAGGCAGCCACTGAAAAAGGTGTCGCAGGACCGTGCAATAGGTGGCAAGTGTGTGTTGCATTCATTGCTATTTTGTAATTTATTTTTGCATTTGCCCAGCCCATTTGTGGCAGGTTTTGCTTTATTTTTCTTATGGGGCATTGGAGGGTAATTTTTTTTTTTTTTTTTCTAGTAGGCACTATGTTTGCTTCTGAGCCACTTCATTTCTATGCTAGCATGCACTTCATGTGGCCTGGGTATATGATAGCGTGTTTTTTTGTGTGTGTTAAGGAAGTTTGTGGGACAACTAAATCAAACTAGGACTCTTGCTCCGGTTGTAAATTGATTGACTGGTGCATTCTTGTGTATTTCTCTGTAAATCTCTAAAAAGGATTGTAGAATGTAAAGAGTTGTTTTGTTCTAGGTTTTTATTTTAGACTACATTGTCACTCATGCCATTTTCTTGGAATTGGTTATGCACATTAGCTGCATGGCTTATGGCACAATTTCTACAAAACCAGCACATTCTTGCGTTTTGTTTCTAATGTTATTTTGGGGGGATTCTTTTTACTTGTTGAAAAGTGTAAAGAATCTTAGAAATGTTCTTGAGACTTCATGGTGTATTATTTAAGAGTATTATGTTGTGAGGTTAAGAAGTTGCATTTACATATTTTCATTTTGCTGAACGCTAAAGGTAATTTTGTTGGACAGGTACAACAGTGATTTATGATGTACACGCTGTATCAGGGCATTTGGAAGCCAGTTTAAAAATTGGGGGAATGTCATCGTATACACCACTTCTGTTTCTAGGGAAAAATTGAAAACATTTCAAAGTGTTTGTCGCAGGCCATTTATCATTCTACTCTGTAACTTGTGCATTTAAGAGATTCAAAATAAATTGGGCAAAGGACCTTTCACCTTTGTTACATCACCATATCCTATTTATGCAGTTATTGTACAACTCTGATCTGTTTATGGTTGCTTTCCCTATGCTTTTTGCATGCTGTTTGGCTAGGTTGAATGGCACCCTGAAAAGTATGCTTCGATTCTGTAGTTGGTGACAGGTTGAATAAAGTGGATGCTCCTCCCACCTCTTTCCGCTTAAGCAGAGCTAACGCTGGAGAGGCCCAGCGTTCGCTCTGCTAAAGTCGAAAGAGGTGGGAAGAGCTTTCACTTCACTCTTCACCTGCTCTAGCTTCTGGAACTCTGATCCTGAATGGGGAGTATATTCACAACATATTCTCGCGATATTGAAAGTTCACATGTGCACAGAGAAACTGTACATGAAATAATACTTTGCCTTCACAAGGCCTAGATTCGAGGTCATGTTGTGTTGAATACATGCAGTAGAACTGACCACATGAGCTTCTATCTGGATGCAGCAAGAGGCAGTGTTTGGCAATGTAGTACATCCTGTACAAAGTATGGATTACAATTCATCCACAACAAGAAATTTTGCCACAATGTTTTTGCTTCTCTATTTCTTCATTTTATGGTGCTTGCTGTGGAATTCAAAACACTTCGGACATGACAAACCACAGTTTGTGGCAGAATTCCTGCAGCTCAAAACTTGTGGCACTAGTTGCTTGCTGATGATGCATGTCAGATGCCCCTAGGAGCTAATCTTTTTTGGCAGGAAAGTAAATATACTTGGCACTTCAGGGACGTCTTTGCTGGGAGTGGTATTCGTTTAAGCAAACAATGTGCAGTGGATGCGGTGTCGGCTGGCTCAACAGAATGTCAAAGGGACAAAACTGCATGGGTCGCCTCCAGCACACTAAGCCGTGGAATGGACTGCCACAATAGACCTATTGATAAATTACTCAAGCATCAAGAAGCATGCAGGGAACTTAGTTACGCGCGCTGCACGTGCTGGCGTTGGCAGTTGCATTTTTTTTAAGCAAAAATCTAAAACAAAATGCTGTTTGCACGTGCGTTATCAAGCGCCTTTTTGTTGCTATTTTAAAATATTAATTAGAGGTAAGGCGAGCGAGCACAGCGCGTTGTAACTACGTTCCCTGCATGCTTCTTGATGCTTGGATAATTTAGCAATAGGTCTTAACGACAGTGAATAGTGGCAGTCCATCCCAACCTCCCAACAGCTTGGTGCACTTAGGGCTTCCTGCGTTGCATTTTGATTGCTCCAGTCTGAACTCTTAGTTTGGTGCAGGACAGTCTCCTCCGTAACTTTTATGCTGTAAAGCCGCAAATAATTAAACTCTGCTGATACGTAATTGTGCTCTCCCCTGCACTAACGTCTGGAAATTGAAGGGAAAATTTGTGCTTCATTGGCATGTACAGGTTCCCCGACTCGTTTGAGCAAGAGTTGTGGCTGCAGTAGAAAGGTCCCTACCATTTCACTGCTTTGACTTGCAACTTCTGTATCATAGACTTTTGAGTCCAAGGAATATACCCGGGTTTTACCTATGGCTCGCAGCTGTATCATGTCTTAAAACTCCCATTGCAGGGGAGGGAGATTTTACAGTGTAGTGTGCTTCAGGCTGTATCTGCATGCGTTGCAGCTTGACCGTTTTCTTTCATTGAACACGTGTTCGCTTAACTAGATGGGAGAAAGAAAAGCAGAGCCATGTGTTGATTCATATTTGCATACCGGTCACAAGGCATGCACTAAAGTTTTAGTACATGGCGTGTGCTAAACTGAGGCACTTTAAAAACCACCGCTTTGAAGGTTGCCACAAGCAGTCGGGTTACAGTGTACGCAAGTTTCATGATGCTACGAGTGGCACCATCGAACGGGAAGCCCGTTACTACACCAAGTGTGCCAAAAAAGTGACAGGAAATGGCGCGGATGCAAGCAATCGTAGCGATGGTAGCGATATCTCCAGTCTCTCCAGGCGCGCACACTTGATCTTTACTTTTACACTGGCACTCGCGCGTCGACGGTAGCGCCGCCTTCTTCACTTGAGTCGGAGCTAGAGTACACTCGTTCAATTTACCTGCACCCGTGCAGAAAAGTAGCGCTGTGTACTCCGGACGTATCTCGAATAGACAAGCCGGAAAGAAACTGCCATGTACATTTCCCTACTCTTTTCTGCACCGGTGCAAGAGGCAGGTAAATCGAACGAGCCTATCAGAACGCAGTCCGAGGCTAACAAACGCGCGGACTACATAGAAGCACTAGCTGTCAACGTACGTTCTGCGTTCAAAAGGCTGAGCAGCAAAGAATATGCTCGAAGCAAGACGGTGAAAGCCGTGACGATGCGCTTTCGGCGTCTTCCGTCCTCTTGGTCGTGCGTACCCTCTTATTTTTTGCTCTTTCGCATTCGCGCGTCTAGGGTAGCGCTGTCTGGATCGCTTCAAAATAGCAGGCGGCATTCTTCAAAGGATGTCGTTACCTTAGAAATGGTAGTAATGGCAGCGCTGCCTGGTTAATGCTGGAGAACCATGGCTACGGTGGGCGAGTTTAGGATAAGCTCCTCAAACCCCTCTCAACTTCAGCAGAGTGAACGCTGGAGAGGAGGCGACCTCCTCTCGCATCTCCAGCGAAATCGACGCCGCGTAGCGGCAACGCCGAGAAACGCAAGAGGAGGTCGTTTAGACTGTCGTCTGCTATCGCTACTTGGTTCTCGTAGGCAGCATAGAAACAAACATCGTTTCCAGTAATTATTTTTATGCTTCCGCCGTGTCATTCCTACGCACTGACTAGAAGAAGGTTTCTACGGTCGAAAAATCGCTTTGCTTTCATATGTAACACTGATTTTACGCTGCTGTGCAAGACATTTATGGTGGTCCGCGTGCTGAACGACAAAAACGACCTCCTTTCGTCCGCCATTTTGTCTAACCACAAGTCCGGCCCCTCGCGGAGCATTACTAATTTCCCCCTTTATCATTTATGTTGATTATTAAGATATATGTAGGTGAATTTTAGATTAGGTACATGTTATCTTATCAAGACGTACTCGTTCCAAACGCCAAAAGCATCGCTTTTTTCTCCGACAACCAAATCTCGTAAGAACTACTTCGCGCCGCGTATGAACAATGCGCAAAACTTGCTTTTTTTCTTGAGGTAAAAACGGGTATAAGTGAAAAAAACGTGGGAGGAGCTTCCCCTGAACTCTTAACCTGGAGCAGACCTGGAGATGTGATGAGCGCTTGCTTTGTCCAACGGGCGAAAGCGGTCCCGCGATTAAGCCTGCAGAGCGGAGCATACAGTGTTGTACACTGTATGCTCCGCTCTGCGATCTTTCTTTCCTTTTTTTTTTTTTTTTGAGAAACTTGTTCTACACGTTTCTCAAGAAAAAAAAAAAAAAGGAACGAAAGATTGTTCCTCGTTCGTTCTTATTTTTGGACTTGTAAAGGGAACGTTTACAAGTTCTATATGTGAAAAAGGAACTCGTTCCCGTTACAATAAAAAAAAAAAAAAGGAACGTATCGTTACTCATGCTTTACATTTGTATTTTGCGGATTACCAGATTTCGTTAGATCGAGGAAAGTTTATATATATATATATATATATATATATATATATATATATATATATATATATATATATACAGGGTGTTTTTTTTTTTTTAAGCTTAACAGATTTGTTTAAGAAAAGCCGTGAAAGTTACACTTATGCCGCTTGTGGAGGTGAGTTATACGGCCAGGGGGACATATTATAGGGGGCTAATCGTAGTGATCAGTCGGCTTATTAATTAAAATTCGTTAATTAACTTTTTAATTAATGAAAATAGTCATATGGTTCCAATTAGAAACTTGCTCAGCGTCATTGAAAACTCCTAAATCAGTTATTTTCAGAAAGACTTCGAGCGCGTGAGAAGCGTAGTAGTGTACTAAAGTTACCACTCGTGGAGAAGGTATAAGGCTGGGGCTAGATAAGAAACGGAAAATTCGCGTGGGCGCCTTATCGCAACCTCTAGCTTTGTACCTGCTCCACGAGCGGTAACTTCAGTTCACTACTACGCCTCTCACGCGCTCAAAATCTTTCTGAAAATGACTGATTTAGGGGTTTTCGATGACGCTGAGCAAGTTTCAAATTGGAACCATATGTCTATTTTCATTAATTAAAGAGTTAATTAACGAATTTTAATTAATTAGCCGACTGATCATTACGATTGGCCCCCTGTAATATGTCCCCCTGGCCGTATAACTCACCTCCACAAGTGTCATAAGTGTAACTTTCACGGCTTTTTTTAAACAAATCTGTTAAGCTTAAAAAAAAAAAAACACCCTGTATATATATATATATATATGGGCGGTTTCATTTGGATTCAGGCAACGAGTGGCAGTCTTCCTGTCTTTCTCAGAAACTAAATACGTCAGGACATTAAAATAAAAAAATACGACTGCCCCTCGTTGCCTAAATCCAAATGAAACCGCGGGCGGTTTATTTGGATTCAGGCAACGAGTGGCAGTCATATTTTTTTTATTTTGCTTCAAATTTTTATATTTTGTGGAGCATGTTCCAAGAAGAACAATCCTTTTGCTTCAACCACGACCGGAGTTCAGCCTTGCCCCGTCTCTCTCTTCATAAAATATATCCCCAAAGGAAACTTCTGGACGACTCGAAGAGGCAGCTGACGTTTCTTTATCTTGGGTAGCGCCATTTTGAATACTGTAGCGCCGTCTAGCGAGCGTCAGATTCCGCGGCCATGCTGAGTGGTTCGAAACGTTGGCGAAAGTGCTGTTCGGAACGCCGCTCCCGCGTTGGGTGCTCCAAAAAGCTGGGTATCCAACATAGGGTGCGTCTTGTGTTCTTGTGTGCCAGTTGAAAAGCATTTTCGACGTTTTGCAACTCATAGGGGACGTTTCTTGCTCCGTGACGGTCAACGTAGTTCACGGCTCTTTGGTATCGCGCAGGAAATCGCGATTCAGGAAAACGGATACAACTAACTTCTCAACAATGTCCCGTCACACCCGGCGGCGGAAACGAGCCTTCAACTAAGCGTTGTATATGATAAAATCGAGACAATGTCAGAAAAGTTACCATCTGAAACACCAATTCTCACGAGAAAACATGCATGCACCTTGCGAGCGTACCCCATGTGCATCATGTTCCGAGCAGGGTGTCGAACCGAACCCGAACCCGAACCGAAAACCGGATCAAAACCGTTATTTTTGACCGAACCGGTACACAACCGAAATCGAACGCTTCACATTGAACCCGAACCGGAACGAAACCATAATCTGACGTGGCGGTTATCGGTTCAACGAAAGCTGTTCAGAGACAATTGCGTAAATATTTAGTCTTAATGGGAAAGGTTTAGGGGAGGATTTGTTTCTTTATAGTATTGTCAAGATTAATCCTACACACTGTCAGATATTTTTACATTTCGTTTTTATTGCATACGTAATAAAAAATACATCACCATCAAAAGCTGAGATACAAAAATACCACATGGTCAGCGAGCACGCTCAGTTCCTGTCTTTTCTTAGGCATCTGGAGAGCTTCAACTCGGATTTTTAATTGACCCTGGCGGCGTGGTAGCGGCGGCGGCGATTTCAAAGCACCGCTTGGCCGCGAAATGTCCAAGTGTCGGAGCGGATTGCGCCATTCTAGGCACCGAGGCCTACGCGTCCGCCAATGTTTGACCTCAAGATGAATTGCAGTCGATGAGCCATTTAGCCAATCGAGCACCCAGAGCGCACCACGTAACCTTCCGCTTGAGTGCAGCGACACGCTGAAGGAAGGTGAAACCGCGCTGCATCGGCAGTATAGTTTGTAGGGTCGCCTGTGGTCTCTTTCAAAGAACAATCTTTTCTTCAACGTGTTAGAAGCGTTACCTTACAAAAAAGAGATGAAAATATGAGTTGTCGGAGGTAACGTTACTCGGCGATGATTCGCCGACGCGCCGCGCCTTGGGAGGAGTGGGGGGTGACTGGAGGCAGAAAAAAAATGTTTCTTTGTATATTTTTTTTGTAGGTTTGTCAGACTAGCAAGACCAGCATGTCGCCTGTTTAACCATTTTCTCATTTTTGTATCAAGTCCTCTTTCATTGTCTTCAACTGAGCATTCGAGAAACGTTGTTCGCTGTGGTGAGTACTGTTATAATATTATCACGAACTTAACGTTAACAATTCATGCTATGTAACTGGTTCTGAGTCCCTCAGACCGGGTCATTTGCATAGAGCGTTGTTTGCGATAAAAAGTCAAGGTGACAAGACAAAGCATCGCCAGGAGATCTTTACAACCGCGTTTTTCCGCCGGAACCCGAAGTGCTGTCAAGATGTAGTCCAATTTCATTATACATGCGTGCTCACGTGCCGAGTCATTGACACATTGACCAGTCTGGCCGATGTATGCACGACCTCAACTTAATGGGACTCAATAAATTACCCCACCTGCTCACTCGACGTAGCTGTTTCTGTGTTTTACGGCACATTTATTCTCTCTCGTTTCCCTGTCAGTCACTCTGGGACATACCTGCGACATCTTACTGGGCACCGAAAACAGGTGGCATGTCTACAAAAACACGTGTGTTTAGAGTTAAACAAACAAACACATATAGAGGGCGAGCAATCCAGCTGGAGCCCTTTTTACTGTTTACAAAATCACAGCCCGGCCTGCGATCTTCACAGCCCTGCACGTGCGTGTTCGTCGATTCCGAAAGGGAGCAAAGCACGCGCTACATGCCCGAACGCTAAAGGTGGCACCGGCAACTATCTCTTTCTTGGAAAGGTCTTTAAACCCATTCCAAAATTACGCCTTCCTCTGGCAGAGTTTTTAAAATACTGCACAGCTCTGTGTGCAAAATACACAATAAAAATAGAAAGCCGATCGCTTACAGATAGTTCACCTAAGAGCAGTAATAGTAATTGCCTTGCCACATTAATGGTGTCTTTTACGCACGTCAATGTACAGGGTTTTCAGATCTGCCTAAAGAGGGAGTTGTTTTGGATTGGGTCTATTGCAAGTATCTCGTCCTCAGAAAAGGCCGCAGGAAGTGCCAGGTCAATATTCAAAGGTCGAGTTAGGAATCGGTTCGAACCGGTTCGCGCTTATTAAAACCGGTAACCGGAGTTATATTATGTGCGCTACCCTAAACCGGAACCGAACCGGAACAAAATGCAATGCTATTGAACCCGAACCTGAACCGAACCGAAATAATGACCGGTTCGACACCCTGGTTCCGAGCACACTCGAGAGCATGGCGCGCGGTGGGAAAAAGACTTTTCAATTTACGGACGCAACCCACTGCCGCCGGAGGTCTTGGTTGGTCATTTAAAAAACGTTGTATTAGCTTTTTTTTTTTTTTTCGCGTTTTACCGTGACTTTTTTCTTGTTTTGCTTTGTGAATTTGTTTGATGCTTATTCTCACTACCTAACTGCATGCCATCATAAGACAGACAAGGGTTGAGAGGCCAATTATTTATGGCAGTGCAAATTTGCTTAAGTTCTAGTCGCTAAGTGTTAGTGGTGCAAGAAGAAGCACCAGGTATATTTATGATCACGTATTTATGATCTTAAGGCAAATGTAGTCAACGCAAGTAGTCACTATGTGTGTTTCTTGAAAGCATCGTGCTCTGGCTTCATAACCAAGCCAAGACAGTTGCTTTTGATTATATGGGGGAATCATTTTTACGGTATAAACATTCGCTTGATCTGTTTATTTAGAAGAAGCGCCAGGTATATTTATGATCACGTATTTATGATCTTAAACAAGGCAAATATAGTCAACGCAAGTAGTCACTATGTGTGTTTCTTGAAAGCATCGTGCTCTGGCTTCATAACCAAGCCAAGACAGTTGCTTTTGATTATATGGGGGAATCATTTTTACAGTATAAACATTCGCTTGATCTGTTTATTTAGAAGAAGCGCCAGGTATATTTATGATCACGTATTTATGATCTTAAACAAGGCAAATATAGTCAACGCAAGTAGTCACTATGTGTGTTTCTTGAAAGCATCGTGCTCTGGCTTCATAACCAAGCCAAGACAGTTGCTTTTGATTATATGGGGAAATCATTTTTACGGTATAAACATTCGCTTGATCTGTTTATTTAGAAGAAGCGCCAGGTATATTTATGATCACGTATTTATGATCTTAAACAAGGCAAATATAGTCAACGCAAGTAGTCACTATGTGTGTTTCTTGAAAGCATCGTGCTCTGGCTTCATAACCAAGCCAAGACAGTTGCTTTTGATTATATGGGGGAATCATTTTTACGGTATAAACATTCGCTTGATCTGTTTATTTAGAAGAAGCGCCAGGTATATTTATGATCACGTATTTATGATCTTAAACAAGGCAAATATAGTCAACGCAAGTAGTCACTATGTGTGTTTCTTGAAAGCATCGTGCTCTGGCTTCATAACCAAGCCAAGACAGTTGCTTTTGATTATATGGGGGAATCATTTTTACGGTATAAACATTCGCTTGATCTGTTTATTTAGAAGAAGCGCCAGGTATATTTATGATCACGTATTTATGATCTTAAACAAGGCAAATATAGTCAATGCAAGTAGTCACTATGTGTGTTTCTTGAAAGCATCGTGCTCTGGCTTCATAACCAAGCCAAGACAGTTGCTTTTGATTATATGGGGGAATCATTTTTACGGTATAAACATTCGCTTGATCTGTTTATTTAGAAGCGCCAGGTATATTTATGATCACGTACTGTAAAACCCTTAATGTTCGCGAGCCCTTAATTTTCGCGAATTTCGCGAATTGAAGAATTCGCGAAATTTAAGGGCACGCGAAAAATTCGAACCTTAAGAGTTTCAATGCAGGCGCCTGGATTTCGCGAAATTTAGTGGCCGCGATTATGTCCTCTGTGACCGGTTCGCGAAAAATAGGGGCCGCGAAAATGAAGGGTTCTACAGTATTTATGATCTTAAACAAGGCAAATATAGTCAACGCAAGTAGTCACTATGTGTGTTTCTTGAAAGCATTGTGCTCTGGCTTCATAACCAAGCCAAGACAGTTGCTTTTGATTATATGGGGGAATCATTTTTACGGTATAAACATTCGCTTGATCTGTTTATTTAGAAGAAGCGCCAGGTATATTTATGATCACGTATTTATGATCTTAAACAAGGCAAATATAGTCAACGCAAGTAGTCACTATGTGTGTTTCTTGAAAGCATCGTGCTCTGGCTTCATAACCAAGCCAAGACAGTTGCTTTTGATTATATGGGGGAATCATTTTTACGGTATAAACATTCGCTTGATCTGTTTATTTATGGATTTAAAGAAACTATACATTGTACCCAGTCTCGTGTTTGGCAGTCATTCAATTTTCTTAAGATATCCAATTCAATTATATTTATTAAGACACAAAGGGTTGGCTCGCCGGTTGAATAACATGTGTCAAAGACAGCTTATGAGTGTCTGAAAAAGCGCCCGAGGCACGCAATATGTGACGCCGAAAAGAAGCCGTCTGGGTGGAAAGCACTCGAGTGCAGCGTTGTCGATGCCGGATTTACTCTCGACGCTGCTGAAAGTAAAAAGCGTATCTGTTCGAACAAATAGAGATTTGTCTACACAAATCCATGAAGTGGTGCCTGGCATTTGACTTGAGCGAAGCTTGGTAGAGGTCAATTCTCTCGCGCCTTTTAATTTTATTTCGCAAATTATACGGAAGACAGACGTCAAACTTCAATTGGCGGGTTTGTCCCTTATCCCATATTCTCAATACGTTGTAAGGAAACGTCCGTATAACAAATGGTTTCCTAAGGTCAACATTGTGAAATGCTGCCAATGAATACTTTAGCAGGGCTGAGAGTTGAAAAAATTTCCCACTTGGCCTAAGATGGACTATCAAAACATACCTCGAGTATTTAATTTCTTTAAAGAAACCGATGAAGACAATATCGCTTCTTTTTTGCATTCCATGCGTCATTACAGGGGGGATTCCCTGTCGGCAATTTTCACAAAACGTTGGTGTCCTCGAAAACCGAACAGTGAGCACTAAACTTGCGAGTTCATCTGTTCTCTGCGATTCAGCCCATTGTTAGTCTGGTCGTCGACCTGCTTTTTCACTGTGCCTATATGCATTAGTGTTTTCATTAGTTTATTTTTATAGAAACTAGTATCAGCGGGCCGTAGACATCGGTAATCCTCCCCCGGCATCATTTCAGTCGTTTCGCCGTCGAACCTGACCGAACGAAGAACATGATCAGATGAAGGTGTTCGTAAAAACGTCCACAATTTAGGCTCGTAATGTCGTAGTTCTCAAGGTAGTCCATTACCACTGTATCATTGGTTCTGTGCCACGAGGGATACATTTATATCGGAAAACTAATCGAATATGACACGACATACCAACACAGCTGCGAGCCCACTGCAACCGAAACCAACCAAATTGAAGCCACCTTATGGTGCGGTAAGTGGCGCGGCGTGTGTCGGCGCCCTCTGTCCACCGGTCAGTAACTACTGAGACGAAAAGGTCTCTCAGGGCGCCGCCATCTTGCTCGGTTGGGCTGCGCTTGGGCACGGCCATAATCCGATTATGCCGCCTTAGCAAAGCGTCGTAATCGGATTATGACGTGCCCAAGCGCACCCCAACCGAGCAAGATGGCGGCACCCTGAGGCCGTACTTGCAAACGTGTATACAGGAATTCCATCTTCAGCCAAGCGACAGAGCTACCTCGCGGGAACACGCGACGCGTAGACACCTAACGGTGAACTGCTTCACGCCGAACGAGAGCCTCAGTCGTCAGTACCGCAGCAGTCGCGGCGATAGCTTTCTTGCGAAAGCGAATCGCCGCCAGTAGACACTGTCTGACCGGGGCCACAGACGATGTTTCTACTGTTCCACTTGTCCTTTCCAGGGGCCGTGAGCTTGTGATCCGCGGTCGCGTCTTTTGTTCTGCGTTGCATAGAAGAAATTAAAAAGAAAAGCGGAACGCATTCCGAGACGACCTCGTGTTGTTTTATTTAGAAGAAGCGCCAGGTATATTTATGATCACGTATTTATGATCTTAAACAAGGCAAATATGGTCAACGCAAGTAGTCACTATGTGTGTTTCTTGAAAGCATCGTGCTCTGGCTTCATAACCAAGCCAAGACAGTTGCTTTTGATTATATGGGGGAATCATTTTTACGGTATAAACATTCGCTTGATCTGTTTATTTATGGATTTAAAGAAACTATACATTGTACCCAGTCTCGTGTTTGGCAGTCATTCAATTTTCTTAAGATATCCAATTCAATTATATTTATTAAGACACAAAGGGTTGGCTCGCCGGTTGAATAAAATGTGTCAAAGACAGCTTATGAGTGTCTGAAAAAGCGCCCGAGGCACGCAATATGTGACGCCGAAAAGAAGCCGTCTGGGTGGAAAGCACTCGAGTGCAGCGTTGTCGATGCCGGATTTACTCTCGACGCCGCTGAAAGTAAAAAGCGTATCTGTTCGAACAAATAGAGATTTGTCTACACAAATCCATGAAGTGGTGCCTGGCATTTGACTTGAGCGAAGCTTGGTAGAGGTCAATTCTCTTTGCGCCTTTTAATTTTATTTCGCAAATTATACGGAAGACAGACGTCAAACTTCAATTGGCGGGTTTGTCCCTTATCCCATATTCTGAATACGTTGTAAGGAAACGTCCGGATAACAAATGGTTTCCTAAGGTCAACATTGCGAAATGCTGCCAATGAATACTTTAGCAGGGCTGAGAGTTGAAAAAATTTCCCACTTGGCCTAAGATGGACCATCAAAACATACCTCGAGTACTTAATTTCTTTAGAGAAACCGATGAAGACAATATCGCTTCTTTTTTGCATTCCATGCGTCATTACAGTGGGGATTCCCTGTCGGCAATTTTCACAAAACGTTGGTGTCCTCGAAAACCGAACAGTGAGCACTAAACTTGCGAGTTCATCTGTTCTCTGCGATTCAGCCCATTGTTAGTCTGGTCGTCGACCTGCTTTTTCACTGTGCCTATATGCATTAGTGTCTTCATTAGTTTATTTTTATAGAAACTAGTATCAGCGGGCCGTAGACATCGGTAATCCTCCCCCGGCATCATTTCAGTCGTTTCGCCGTCGAACCTGACCGAACGAAGAACACGATCAGATGAAGGCGTTCGTAAAAACGTCCACAATTTAGGCTCGTAATGTCGTAGTTCTCAAGGTAGTCCATTACCACTGTATCATTGGTTCTGTGCCACGAGGGATACATTTATATCGGAAAACTAATCGAATATGACACGACATACCAACACAGCTGCGAGCCCACTGCAACCGAAACCAACCAAATTGAAGCCACCTTATGGTGCGGTAAGTGGCGCGGCGTGTGTCGGCGCCCTCTGTCCACCGGTCAGTAACTACTGAGACGAAAAGGTCTCTCAGGGCGCCGCCATCTTGCTCGGTTGGGCTGCGCTTGGGCACGGCCATAATCCGATTATGCCGCCTTAGCAAAGCGTCGTAATCGGATTATGACGTGCCCAAGCGCACCCCAACCGAGCAAGATGGCGGCACCCTGAGGCCGTACTTGCAAACGTGTATACAGGAATTCCATCTTCAGCCAAGCGACAGAGCTACCTCGCGGGAACACGCGACGCGTAGACACCTAACGGTGAACTGCTTCACGCCGAACGAGAGCCTCAGTCGTCAGTACCGCAGCAGTCGCGGCGATAGCTTTCTTGCGAAAGCGAATCGCCGCCAGTAGACACTGTCTGACCGGGGCCACAGACGATGTTTCTACTGTTCCACTTGCCCTTTCCCAGGGGCCGTGAGCTTGTGATCCGCGGTCGCGTCTTTTGTTCTGCGTTGCATAGAAGAAATTAAAAAGAAAAGCGGAACGCATTCCGAGACGACCTCGTGTTGTTTTATTGCGTTAGCATTAGAACGCTTGTTTTGACAAAAACCCGGAGGTGCCTTTCGTTTGTCAGCACCGGGGAGAGAGGGAAAAGAAGGGGGAGAGGGTGAAGCGCGCGTCAACCCTCTCTCCCCGGCGCTGACAAACTGACAGACACCGCCGGGTTTTCGTCAAAACGAGTCCTTTCGTTTTTGTCAAAGTCACGCGCACAGGTGGCGCGGAGCCAGACAGGAAGACGCGCCGCGGCGCGGTGGAATGCGGGCGTGCTCAGTTGCAGCTCTGCCGTCGCCGGTTGTTCTTCGCTCTCCATTTCCGTAGTAGCGTTGCATGGGCTGTGATGTGTGTGTGTAGTTAAAACGGGGATGCGGTTTCCTCCACGGGTGATATGGATGCGATTCCTTTCACGAGTGGTAGGGATGTGGTTCTTTCCACGAGTGATATGGATGACCGTATCCAAGGGCGTCGACGTACTCTGACAAGCAGAGTACAGAAAAGGGGTAAAAAAATTACATAAAATCCATTGGTGGATTCTTAGGGAATCCGTTAGCATGACCTTTGGGAAACGGCACACACGTCCCCCTTTGGCAAACACCAGCACTGACCCCGTAATGAGGCCAAAAAGAGAAAGCAAAACAGAAAAGTGAAGGGGTAAGCGTTAGCCATTTCCAAAGGGGGACGTGTGTGGCTTTTCCCAAGGGTCATGCTAACGCATTTTTGTTCATTCCTTTCTTTACCTTGCTCGATACTAACGGTCTTTTCCACTTTATTCAGTTCCAAATGGTTTAGCCTTCTGCTGGAGCAGAAGGCTAAACAATTTTGAACTGAATTACAATAATAGGGAGGGGCCCCTCCCTATTATTGTCATGGACCCGTCTGTTCGTCGGTATTTCCCTGTCCTGTCAGCTGAGAAAGGGGAATAAGAGAGCTCTTAAAGGGATACTTCAACGAAATTTCAAATATACCTGTGTTCAAAAATACGTTGAATATGATCCACAATATTCGTAACTGACAATCGCACGCTTGTATTTTGAGCCTGGGGGCTGCATTTTCCTTATAAACGGCCCACTCTGGCAAGCGCTCGGAGAACATCCAGTGGATACCACGTGACATCCAACGCAATCGTGACGTAGTTCGTCTCGGGACGAGCAAAGCTACGGCGAGGCTGACGTCAAGAGGATAGACCTTTTCGGCCTCCGTGGCATGGGCGCTGCCATCTTGGAATCACGTGACGCGGCCGCCATAAGGTGGCTTCAACTCGTCGCTCCTACTCTCTTCTCCGCGCCTTGGCGGAGGCGCGGCATTTGGCGCGGCATTCGCGTTTTTCATCGCGTTTCACCGCGTTTCTCGCCTTATTGTAAATTGCCGCCCGATGTTTACATTTACAACTTAATTGCATGCCATCATTATGTGCACGACTACATATGCAGTTAATTTTGTAACCGATTTTGACTATTTTCACCGTCGGCGTACCGGATACGCGTGAAGAGGGAGGAGATACAGAAATCAGCGTCAGACCTGGTGCATATTGAGCCCAATTATTTATGACAACTTAAATTTACATAGTGATAGTGGCGGAATATTCAAAATAAGTATAGTGCAATGTACATGTATAATCACGCATTTAGAATCTTAAGGAATGTGACCAAACTTCTACGCAGCATATGAAGCTACGTGTGTTTCCTGAAAGCCTCCCGCCTTGCCTTCATAACAAATTTAAAATAATCGTTTTTGATTATATAGGACATATAAGTTATACAGGTGACGAACGTTTAACTCACATTTTATCTGATGCTCGGGATAATGGCAACGTTCACATCGGGCGATTTGTTTGTGCACGACATTAGACCTAAATCTGTTAGACGGTCTTAAATCGTTTTTTGCAATGGAAACGTTTGCTTGATTTGTTTATGAATTTAGAGAAACTGTACACTCTGCTCGGTCACATATCTGCAGTCACTAAAGGTTGTTAACATTTTTTATACAAAATTTAATTGATGAATTTTATGTATTTTAAACACAAAGACCCCCGTGAAATATTCTGTCACAGGCAGCTTGAGAGTGCCTAGGGCTCGCATTATGTGATGCCGAAAAGAAGCCATCTACATGAAAATCACCCAAGTTCAGGGTTGTTGATTTTAAATCGCATCAGTTTGCATGGCGATCTGCCATGAAGGTTCATGAAGTCGTGCCTAGCATTCGACTTCAGCCAAACGTACGAGAGATCACTTCTCTCGTACCCTTAATTTTATTTGGCAAAGTTTGTACAAAGACAAAATTTCGGATTTCAATTGATGGGCCTCACTTATCTCATGTGCCAAGCACATCGTAACCAAATGTCAGTAATGCAAATAGTTCATTTTCTAACGCCAACGTTGTTAAATGCTGCTAATAGGTACTTTAGCAAGGTCAATAGCGAAAGAAATTTCCCACCCGACCTAGGACGCGGACCATCGAAATATATCTCGAGTACTTAATTTTTTTAAAGAGAACAGCCCGAGACAATATCACTTATTTCTTAGAATATCTGCGTATTGTAGGAGACATTTCGAGTTTCTAAAGTTCACAGAAAGTTGTTGTCCGCGAAAATCAGTCAGTGAACTTGCGACTTCGTGTGTTTTTCGCGATTTAGGAGGTTTTTAATCAGGTTGTGGACCTGTATTTTTACTCTATATCTACTCATTAGTCTCTTCATTCGTTTATTTTTTTTTTGGAGACTACGGTCAGTGGGTCAGACCGTAAACGATGGAACCCTCCTTGTGCATCGTAGTCGTTACGCCGCCGAACCTGACCGAAATTAGCGACGAACATGACCAGATGCATCGTAAAGCGTTCGTAGAAAAGTCCGCGAATATGTCTCGAAACGACTTCGTGGTTCTCGAATTGGCTCAGTACCACAGTTTTATTAGTTGTGCGCTAAAACGGGCACATTTGTATGACGAAATTAGGCGAGAATGACATAACACACAAACACAGCCGAGAGCGCGCTGAAACCGAAACCGACCAAATTGAAGCCACCCAATGGCGCCGAGTGCGTCAGCGCCCTCTGTCCGCCGGTCGGGTAACTACTGAGATGAAAAGGTCTTATCGTTCCAGCCACCGAAGCGGCTGCTTTTGTACGAATTTTGAGTGACGGGTTAATCTTCTATAATCTTGTAGAGGGACAATAGCGACTTCTGGGACACACAAAAGGGATTCTCGGGAAGAGGGGAGTTCTTCCTTCCCCTCTTCTCTCGTCGTGGCCGGAGGCGAGACAGTTGCCGTCACTACCTCTCAAGGTTCGTAGACGGGTATTACAAACGAGGCGTTAGCGACATCCACCAGGCGCTCTTTGCTAATCGTTTAATTCGTTTTAAAATTCCTTTTCGTGACTTTTTTAACAAGATATTGGTGTGTTCGATGTGATACTTCTCCTTTGAACACATATAGACCAAAATTAAGCGCCGAAATTTCGTTCACAAGAACGAAGGAAAATAGTTGGATGGAAAATAACCGTTCTCAAACTAGAGGCTGTCATGAGTGACAAAAGGCAGGTGTAACCGTGGACCGGCTATGAACTGCACTTTGACCTTGTCGAACATAGTGGCGATAACTTCACTGCTCGCTGCAAGCACTGCAGAAAAAGTATACGCAGCCGTGGCCCGTGAGGACCTCTTCCTCCAACTTTCGCAAGCACCTCAGGGTGAGTTTCGACTTTCATTTCTGGACACTACCGATAGGCATGAAGACGGAACGATGGAAGGCTGAAACCTCGACAGTGCTCTTCAGCCTCAACGACTTTCCCAGCATTAGGGAAGCTTTTTACGCCTGAATACTGCACAGCCGTCCAGCGCATCCGTTGCAAGCGCCTATTTAGCGAGGGGCGGGATGTGTTCAGCATCAAAAGGGAAAAGTTAAGTGATCTTTGAAAAGCAGTTGCTGCTGCGTTACAACATGAAATAAATAATTTATTATTTAGTCCATCTTGTCACCAAGCAGCAAACGCTTTGATTCGATAAAATCGTGCGAAAGTAATAATATATATCTCGAAAAGTTAAATGAGAGTTTTCTGAGTTAAAAAAAAAAATATATATATATATATAAATTGTAGTCATTGTGTGTTGTCATCATTGTATTCATCGTTAAAAAAACAAAAACACGAAGATATTTTGAAAGTAGCTAAGTTACTATGACGAAGTAACTGTAATTGCAGCGCGGTACATTTATTTTTAAGTCACTGTAACTGAAATACATTTTGACAAACTCTCTGTAACTGGACATAATTACTTTTTTAAAAGTAACATGTCCAAGACTGCGAAATGGTCGAATGAACCGTCATCGGACGACCGCACCTGACCCAGTTGTTTTGGAAAGGAGGCTTGAACGCAGGAATCCAGGGACGGTGCTCCTGTGGAATGTTGGGCACGAAAGAGGGTGTTGCTGATTCCTTCTCGATTGGAAAGGCGCGCGCTTTGCACACAACCTCATTTCTTGTAAAGCGCCCTTGTAAATATCGCAATCGCACGTACAAAAACTGCTTTCCGTCAATTCCGAGAAAAAAAAAAAAAAAATTGCGCGTCAGTTGCCAGTGGAGTCAACCCTCATCTTTATTTTTGTGCCCAGTCTGGATGATCTCCTCCCAAAGTTAAGCAGGAAGAAACTTCTTAAGGAATGTCCCTCATTGTTTTATACCAAAGAATTCCCGAATCGATTCTTCCGACATATGACACCAGTTCTTTCGCAAATGGTGAATTAATCTTGTGCAGGGGTCTCTAAACGTTTTGGCCAAGGGGCCGGATTAGGGATGTGTCACAGTCTCGAGGGCCGGGAACAATAAGGTAATTATAAACGACCAAAAAGTAAATAATTGCTCCTACACAAGCATTTAAACACAGAAATGAGTGTTAGAAAAAAGAAAAAAAAAAACAACCTCTAAGGTTTTTTTTTTTTTCTTTCGGAACCCTAGCCATAAAGAGCGAAGCTCTTTATGGCTAGGGTTCCGTGGATTTTTCGTGTGCGTAAACAAAAACTCAGGTCTCGAATTCGATGCAAAATCGCTTCATTCTATGCAAAAGATTATACATCTCATCACTTGAATACGCATTTTCAGTAGATTTATCGATAGGCACCATTTTCAAGATCAGTAGACTCTCAGGTTCATAATAAAGGTTCCTCAAATATTTGCCGCTGTGCGACCAACATCGGCTATGTCTACGCTCGCACCGCCCTCTTTTTGTCGTCGTTCCAAGCGCTTGCGTGCCTAATTTCCTTTCCTTCCGCTCTCCCGGGGTGGCGCGGTCCCGTCGCGCGTGTCTACTTTCCGTGGGGTGTCGCTCCCGTCGCGCGTGTCTAGTTTCCTCCGGCTCCTCGGGGCGGATCTGTGTCGTGTGCTAAACAGCTTCGCTGGTCATCCACCTTCAAAGGGTGGAATGGCTCATGATTTTTAAAAAATTAATATTTAGCCATGCATGACATTAAACAACATTTGTGACCAAGAAAACTCACCAGGCATAAATCAAAGCGCTTGGGAACTTTGGCACATTCGAGCAGTGCAAAAGGCTAACGAAAATTATAAAACTAATGCCCACAATATGCAGTAGTTGTGTCAGAGGACACTATGCACAGTGTACATGAGAACGCAAAGTACTCAGGACATAAAGCAGGAGACTAAGAATGGTGATGCTGATGATGACAGTGTTCAATTAATAATATGGCGAGAGAACCCGCGTTACGATGCAGTTTCTCTAATTCCTTCCGGTATATTCGTTTTTGCGCCTTTGGAGCGCGTCGCAGCGCCATTTCTTTACGCGCACTTCTTTTTGCGCCGGAGCGGGTCTGCTGGAAACGGTCTGCGGGCCGAGCTTCGTTCGAAGGACCGCGGACAGTCGCGGGCCGGGGCTTGGAGACCCCTGCTCTAATCCTTCATCAGCGACGCCATCTTGAAATTGTAATCCGTAGGAACTTCAAGCCTCAAAAACTAACCTACGAAAAAAAAAAAAAACTGTTTTTGTATAGGGGACGAAGATAAGCCTGTAAAGTTTAAACTGTCAACTAAACAGGATTGTCGAAGGAACGACATTGTCTCCTTTGACTCCTCGAGTGATATGATGGGACAGCCCAACGCGAGATGCTCTCAACTGGGGCTTTAATCTGGACACTTGGCGAAAAAGTCGGCGAGGAATTCGACCGCCGTGATTGGCTGGCCCAAGGTCAAGCCAGGCGCCGGCCAATCACGGCCGTCGAATTCCTCGCCGACTTTTTCTCCAAATGTCTAGATTAAAGCCCCTGGACCCAGTGGTGTCACTAGGGTCAGCGGCACACGGGGGGGCGGTGGCCCGCCGCACCCCCCCTCCCCCCCCTCTTTCGCTGCCTAGCTGTACCCCCCTGAGCGGTGCACCCGGGGCAGTCCGCCCTCCCCCCATAGAGACTCCACTGCCTGGACCCTATGCTCCACCTCACCCTCCATAGCTCCGGGCCGCCAGATCCAATCACAAGCCAGTTAGAAGCCACGTGACATCCTGCTCCGATTTACGTACCAGTGCGCCGAAACCAGTGGCGTAGCCAGGGACGCTTATTAAAAGACTTCAACCTACCCCCCGCCCCCCTTGGCCGAAACGCGCGCACTGATACGCACTTCGGAGACTCTGAGTAATCTACCTCTTGGACAGGCTGCAGTGGCTCCTGATGGGACCTGGCGGCCCGTAGCTTTGGATCTATTCCATCGTTGTGGAAGATAGAGTTTTTCCCAATTTCAAACGGAACACAAGCTACTTGGCTAATACCACACTTGACCAGTTTTATGCACCCGAAGGAAAGGCCTCGTCGAGGTGCGGGCGGTTCGTGCGAAATCAAGTCCAACTCCCCGATAAAGAAAGAAAACGGCTAAGGACTGAGCGAGGCGAAACATCTTTACAAGTCCTCGTATGGCCCGCCTGGACAGCGCTGGTGTACCTCCCGTTGGCCGCACGGGGCTGCTTAGCGGGACCCGTCCTGGATGCCTTCAGGCGTGCGCACCGAGAGGTCGACCGACGGTGCTGCAGAGGGCCTTTCTGGACACTCGTCCGAGCGGTCCGAGCGGAGCCTGTTGTAGTGCGCCTCTTGGGCGGCTTGGCCGTCCACGTTCGACTTGCGGGCCAGTCGCAGGGCATGCATCCAAGATGCTACCTTGTTGACGCGGCTCAGGGCCATGGCGCAGACGCCGTAGCGGCCGGACGACTTGGTCCTGCTGCGACCGCGCACCTGTCCCTGGAGGCGCGTGAGCAGGCGCCGCAACCCGAAGCTCTTAGCCTCCGGACAGCAGGGCGGGCTGTTCTCGTCCTGCTCGCCCTTGGGCGGCGCCGGGACCGGCTCGCCTTGGCTCTGGTCGCCATCGCTCAGCTGAAGCGTGGCCGGACCCGAAGCTTGGCGACACTGCTTTGGGTAGGGACTGTCCGGCCGTCGGATAGCCCACCCCGCAGCCCGCAGTACCGTGAACTTGACGAAACTGACGAATCATTGCGAATGAGGTGCACTTCTCGTAGTAGGCAATGATCAGCTTGTCGGGCCTTTTCTTCTTCGATCTGGCGTTGAAGAAAGGCAAATAAAAATCGTGATAAAAAAGGAGGAAAAATAAGTCGACCATAAAATTTAATTTATTTGATTTAAATAAGATTAGATCACCTCTTCAATAACATACGCCATCTTATCTCAATGGTTTGTTGAAACACGAAAGGTACGTTATTCAGTGCGCCTGAGCCTTGAACAAACTCAATGAAACGCAATTTCTTCTAAATATAATTATGTCGTAAAGCATTATAAATTGTAATGTATTTAAACAGCCTTGATGGTAAGTATAAACCAATCTCTAAAAATAATTGGAGTTGGATGGATATTTAGACAGCGTGTAGTTGGTCAGCCGTTTCAGAGATGCGACGAGTCACTCGCTGTAGATGAGCAATTTAGCCAGTGCAGTACAACCGCTAGCCTGGGCTCTTTAACGTGCACCACGCAGTGGTGATACACGACTGCACGGCGGTACGATGCTCATCCAGATCGAAACGGGCAGGGGTGGGAATTGGACCCAGGATCCCAGGGTTCTGCAGCGCGAGCTTTCGCTCCACGTGCTCCGAGCTGGTGAGAGAGAGAGAGAACATGTATTTATTTAATGAAAGGTTCACTCGTCTATGGGTTGGTGTGCACTAGCCCAATCGGCCACCGATCCCCCAACCAATCTCTACTTTTCTAAAGATAGGGCAACCTTTATATTTTAAATGTTAGTGAACGAACTTATTTGTGCTTTAAAGGGAAGGTGAAACACTTCTTACAAGATAGAGGTTGATTCTGGCGTAGTTTTATCCAGTGAATCTGAATATCACGTTCGTTTTTGCCTAAGATGCAGCTAAACGCGAGAAAACACGAAAAACCTCCGATCAGTCGTGACGTCATACTAAGATATTTGGGCCGCCAAGCGCGTATCGCTCGTGTGGACAGCGCGTGCAATTGCAAGCTTGCCAGGTATATTTCCCCGCACTGACACCGCTCGAGACGTCTCTTTCTGACCTTTTCAAAAATAGCAAGTGTGCGCCTGCATAGCTTTGATAGGCGCTGATGATGCGCGAGAGCGGAGATTCCGAAAACTTCTTTTGTGACGCCCCACTTCCTAAAGGATGACCTTCAGCGATTCTTTTAAAAATAATTTTCTGCAGCCTCCATGCACCAAATTAAAAAAAAAAATAATAATAATTTCGATATTCCAGATTTTTTAGGTCAAATTAAGATGATTTAAGTGCGTTTCCTCAAATACAAAACCGTTTCAGCTTCCCCTTAAGTGTCTGGAAGCGAGGTTTACTAACTTTAATACAGGAACACATAAGAACACGAGCCACTTGAGATTAATATTGAAATCCTGCGCAAACACCTGCGCAAACAGAAAATCATTTCTAAAATGAGAGGATCAACGATACCATACAAACTTTCCCGCACATCATCGCATTTTTATTATGAAATGCTGCTGGCAAGTGGAGTACAAAAAGGCCAATTCCCGATGCCGGTGAGTCTAATTTACAATAGCCAAACTCACGTGACCGCCACACGCCAAAAAAACACCGGGCTCTCTATGTGTGCCTTAGCGCCGTTGAGTGCGCCGCTCATCGGGCTCTGGTGTCCTGCGGAGAAGCGGATTGCAAGTTCGTCTGCTTCTTGCACGGGGTTTGCAATGATGTCAGAACGCCGAGCTCTTATTGGCTGATTGAAAAAAAAAAAAAAATAGTGGGTAGACCTCAAGGCATCTAACAATGAGCTCTACCCACTATCCTTTCGATCAAAGCCAATCAGAGCGCGGCGTCGTTCTGACGTCATCGCAACTCCTGCGCAAGACGCAGACGACTTGCTCTCCGCGTGCGAAGTGCTGTCCGCGGAGCTTCTACGAAACGCATGACTTAAACGTATGGACTTCAACGTATGACGACGAATCACAGATAGCCGCGCTGCTCCCGCATTCACGGGGGCAGCGGCTATTGCCGCGGGGACAGTGGAATGAAACTTATTCCAACTGCATAAACCTGTAAAAAGCTGCATTTCTAGCGCTACATAAAAACAGAACATATCTTCTGTAAAGTGAGATATGTACGTAGCCAAATGTATTCGTATGTTGAAACGTGCGCAGTTCTGTATATCTTGCTTGTCCTGAGCGCACCCGTGTACATAAAAATTAAAAAAAAAATGTAGAAATTTTTTTTTTTTTTTCAGGGCGGAATGGTGCAGGTCTGCGCATCGGTACTTAACATGGAACTTGATGAATGTTCAGTTCCACATACTTTATAATACATCAAGTTTTATATACTCGGCTCGACAAAACAAGGGGAACGAATCTGGGAGCGTGCAGCGATCGAATGACGGAGAAACGAAGGAAGCGTGCGAGAGCTATACGGCCGTGTTGACTAGAGCAGAGCCACGCGTCAAGGCGAATGTCAAGGAGAGCCTTCCGCTCGACTGCTTCGCTCCTTTTGTCGAACCAACGTCACCGTGCGCGGCTTTTCTTTTGTGCTGCGATATCGGCGGCGCCTGCCCTGCGTGGCTTTGCTCGCAAGGGTGCTTCCTTGCCGGTGCCCGGGTTCCACGCGGTGAGCTTTCGTTTTCTTCCCAACCACTGGACGATGACCCGTCGCAGCCGACCAAGAGCCATCCGCTGGGAATTGGGTTGTCTCTGGGCCTTCTCCATAAAAGCGTCGTTTCGGACACCTGGCTGTCCCTTACTCCCCCCATCGGTGGAACCCACGCGGCGCTTTGGGCGCTTTCTTCGGGACGGTCCATTGCTCCGCTTAGGACTCGTGGTCATCGGACAGCTTTCGCTGCTTCTGTCGTTTCTCCGAAGAGCTCCTCGGTGAGTGTTTTTGCTCAAGTGCGCGATCTAGTTGATGTTTGTGGATCTGTAGCTTTGCCAACTCGCTAATGGAAGCCAATGAAACTGCAACACCAGTTGACCGGATGCTCATAAACCGCTTTTCTAGAAAGAAGGAGATTAAACAGTAACCCCAGTTCTGAAATGTGCACAGTTTTCTAAACTGAGCGTCGTTTTATCTCGATTCGGTGAGCTGCTGCTTGCCGATCGGTCGTCGTATTGCCTATCCCAACAAAGCATTTTCCCATCTCGTTTTTGTTTTCTTTTTTTTTAAAGTCTGGTAAAACTTGCCAGTTTCCCCTAATTTACCCTTTAACAGGCATTTTTATTGTTTTAGCTTTATTTTGTTTACAAAACAACAACATCTGGAGGGGCTTCATTGTAAAGATTTATTAGCGCATGTTCTTGCACGTATCCTTTAAAGGGACACTGACAGGGTATTTACGCTCGCCAAGGTTTTTATTTGTACATGACATATGAGAGCCCAACTACCCAGAACACAATTTTCCGCTCGAAATTCGGTTTTCTTTCCCCCCGAAAACCGCCGATCGAGAACTGGCCGGTTCGAGTCGCGCCTACTCTCTTCTCTGTGGTCACGTGCGGCCACGTGCGGCCCCCACACTCATTTGAGTGTGGGGGCCAGAAAAGCCCACACCGGAAAGGTCAAGGGCCAACACAGGACGGGGGGGGGGGGGGGGGGGTCAAATGATTTTAAAGATAAGAGACCTTGTGCTCAATTCATTTTGTAAACTTGCAGCTTTGCCAGTGACACCTTTAGATTTGATTTTTTTATATGACTACTTTGGGCCCTGACCTGATGTGATAACAAGAATTAAAATGACACCGCCCCGCCAACGTGCTGTCTTTTTGAGTAGAATCAAAGAGCAAGTACACTGTTGTTCCCGTTGCTCAATTAACTCAGGGATTAACCAAGCTCAACATGTGTGGAAAAAAAAACAAAAAAACAATCTGTTAATTTGACAGTTATTGCTTTCGTGGCGGTTTTTTATTACAAGACTGTGAGCTTGTCCGTTATCTTTCGCAGTTGCTCCTGCTGATCGAGACTTCGCGCAGCCGAGATGCATTCTTCAACGAAGAGCTCGCGCTTGCAGCCTAGTAGCGGAATTCTTGTATACATTACAAAAAGCTGTCAAGCAAAAAATAAGCGAAACAAAGCGTGAATACGTTAAAAGAGCATAGCTACATTGCGAGCAAAAATGAATCGACGATATGAGACCACTATAGCACATGCCATTTCTAGCGCTCGAGACATGGGAACGGCACTCGTAGCCGGTTGCCTACGGGCCGCGTCCCAGCGAGTCGCGGGCCGCATGCGGCCTGCGGGCCGCGTGTTTGAGACCCCTGGTTTAGACAGAACCACCAAATATAATCAAAGTCGTGGGTCATGGAAGGAACACACTCAATATTAAAAATAGAAACGAAAAATAGGTGGCGGTCACGTCACGCACATATATATATTTTTTTTTGTGGCTTCTAAAAAACCGCAAATACGTTGATTGAAGAAAAAAATTGCATAGCCACGTGACTCTCGCCAACTCTCTCCTCTATATTTCTTCTTCTTCCCCAGTCGATCCAGTTTTAGTTCTGAATTTCGAGCAGTCGCGTTTTTTTTTTTTTTACTTTAATAAAAATACACGTGACGCTGTACCAAAATATTGATTGGGTAGTCTTCTGACACCATAATGAATCGCCTGGCAAAAGATAAAACAAAAATCATGAGCCATGCCACTCTGTGAAGGCGGATGACCAGCGAAACTGTTTAGCACACGACACGGACCCACCCCGAGGAGCCGGTGGAAACTAAACACGCGCGACCGGACCGCCACCCGGCGGAAAGTCGACTCGCGCGACGGGACCGCCACCTCGGGAGAGCGGAAGGAAAGGAAACTAGGCACGCAAGCGGGGGCTTGGAACGACGACAAAGAGAGGGCGGTGCGAGCGTAGACATGGCCGACGCGGGTCGCACAGCGGAAAATCTTCGAGAAACCTTTTTTTATCTACCTGAGAGTCTTCTTGAAAATGGTGCCTATTGATAACTAATCTACTGAATAGACCTATTTCTAAATTACCCAAGCATCATGAAGAATGCAGGGAATGGTGTTCTACGCGCCGCACGTGCCGGCGTCTGCAGCAGTAACTGTTCTAAAGCTAAAGCCTAATACAAATGGCATCTTGCACGCACGTTCGTCAATGCTTTATTTTGGTTATTTACTTCGAACCTTTTATACGGGGAAGGCGGGCGCGTGCGCGGCGCGTGTGGCGGTGCGAGCGTAGAGTTCTTGGTCACGCACACGAAAAATCCACAGAACCCCAGCCATAAACAGCTTCGCTGTAAAGTTTCGGGGGGGGGGGGGGGGGGGGGGGTGTCAGTGTCCCTTTAATGATCCAATGTGCTCCGGGAAAATGCGGATGGCCGGAATGTGACGACGACGCTTCTACGGCAAACGTTCCCAGGGCGCGATGACGCGGTCTGTGGCCTGGGTGTCGGCCGTTCTGATCACCGCCCTGGTGCAGCCGAGCCTGCAGGGCAAGTTGCTCAAGGCAGCCCTGGCCGCGGCTGCTCTCGGGGGTCACCACTTCATGCTGCTGCCCCTCCCGATCCCCGTCGAAGAAAAGCAGTACTACCCCGTCCACTACGCCGTGCCAGTGCCGTACGTCTCCACCTCCTCGGTTTCCGCAAACAGTGGCGTCGATGGACGGCGCGCCTGCATGGTTTAGCGCAGGCAGTGACACGCACTTCGGGCTTACCAACACTGCTGCTTAGTCACCAGCTCTGAAATTAGTTTTATTTTTTTTTTATTTAATTTCATTTTATTACCGTAAGGACCTATTGTGAGGCATTACATAAGGGGGTACATCAAATTCACATTACTTATAATAAAATTGGGAAAACACTGATGAAAACAAGGAAGATAAAAAAGCATCATTACAGAAGAGATTATTCGAACAACTTAACAAGCTCCTGCGTAAAATAGTTGTAGTTATTTGTTGTCACCAAGCTTGAGGGCAGGCTGTTCCAATCCGATGTGCGTAACGGAAGAGGTGAGTACCGATTGTAGGAGTTAGTCCTGGAGAAAATGGGTCCAACTTTACGTGGATGATCTAGGCGAGAGGAAATATAATGGGCTGGGGAAATAAATGTTCTGGGTGACCATGGGTTGTAGTACAGTCTATGCATGAAAGAGAGACGGTCAATTTTTCTGCGAGTGTCGAGAGTATAGGAAGTATTCACTGGCGGCCATAGCTGTGTGCGCGACTGCTGTGCACGTGCTGATGGCTAGCTTCCAGGGTTCATTTGCAACGTGCATTCCACACCGTCAAAATGGCCGGTCTTAGCAGCCTATTAATGGGGGCTCGTTCTGAGCATGCGCTCTAGACAGCACCCACAAATATGGCGCCCAGTGAATACTCCTTATAGAGAGATATGGACTGTTTGAGAGAAGAAACGCCATTTCTTCTCTAAATCAGTTTAATGTTTTATTTGCGAATACCTAAGAATGTCGTTCTAATGAAACGACGTTGCTCTTTTTATTTCTTTAGTCGAGAGGACACGTAAGCATCGGAAATCGGGGGGCGGTAGCGAGGAGAGGGTACAATTGTGAATTAATTTCAATGAGACCAGGACCTTACGGATTTACGGATCATCACTGGCACCTCCAGCTATCCCCTTTCTCACCCTTCCTTAGTTCAGCATGAATATTTTGCCCATAGGGAATCGAAACAAGTGGGTGGACATGACAAACGTAAGATCACACTAAATATTCTTGGTCTAACAATCTAATGGTATATTCGGCTGGTCACTTTCGAGCGCTCCAATTATCCGAGTCGGAGCTACCAGATCTCGGAGCGCCTCCACATCGGAGCGAGAGAATCGGCGCGCCCAGCCGAACGCTCCTCAACCTTTCAGAGCGGCAAACCTAGCGGATAGAGGGTGGCCTGCGCCACTAGTGGACGGCGCGAGC
This sequence comes from Ixodes persulcatus, assembly GCA_013358835.2. Classification (NCBI taxonomy): domain Eukaryota; kingdom Metazoa; phylum Arthropoda; class Arachnida; order Ixodida; family Ixodidae; genus Ixodes; species Ixodes persulcatus. Next base: position 56,050 of record JABSTQ010011336.1, on the reverse strand, counting down.
CGCCCTCTAGCGGAACTTTTGCTTCTCGGATTCAAAGGGTTCAGCAGTATTCAGTCATCCATCCATCCGTTAATCCTTGAAAAATGGCAGCCGTCAACGCGGACGCTGATAAGGTCATCGCAAGCCAGCCGTGCCAAGCGGAAGTTCCTGCGAAACTATAAGAAAAAGACAACATTACAGCTTGAAAACTCTCGTATTTTTGTTCTTACCGCTTTGTCCGAGTAGGTTCGCACTATAGAAACATAAGCCTTGACCTTGGGCACCGTACAAGGTGCATCAAACAACTCGGCAAACTTCGCTTCGTAAACACGACCCTCGTCGTCGTCGTCGTCCGAGCTGCTGGTGTTGTCGCTGTCTGCTAGCTTCGCCAGCAGCACTGACGGTGCCACCCCTAACATTAAACGTCTTCGTTTCAACGACATTTCACCTCAATTCGAGGAGCACAACACAACGGTGACGGCGTCGAGACTGACGGCTGTTTTTTGCAGCCCTCTTTCTGCGGAGTAGCCGCGTTCTCGCCGTCCGCTTCCAACACAAAAGCAAAACGGCGGAATGGCTGGAGTCACGTGACCGGTCGGCAGCCAGATCTCTCGCGCGCTCCCACTTCCAAGTCAGAGCGCCTCAAACCGCTCCGATTCGGAGGACGGCGAGAGTCGGAGCTTCGAGAGCGCTCCAAAAGAACAAGCCGAATATACTTGGAGCGCCTGGCATCAACCAGCCGAATGCACACCGGCTTTTCAGAGCGCTCCAAGAGGCTGAAAAGCGACCAGCCGAATATACCATAAACTTCGTTTCGCTTTAAAGCGCGAGCACCTTTTTGGTTTAGATGCGTCTTGGATAGACCATTGACTAGACAAGAGAAATTAACTTAGGCAGTCTCCGTACCTGGGATCCGTCTGGATTTCACCGCCGGCAGGGGTCAAGGAGGTGAACCTCCGTGCACCCCAGCCGCAGCGAGACCGTATGAGCTGCCCTCTGTGATGAGATCTTCGTTTAACTCTTGATTATTTTTAAGCCTGAATTGAGCAACGGAGTTCTTACATGCGCTGGCAATGTCTGCTGCAGGGTGCCTCACAAGTACCACACGCACCACACATACCACAAGCTCCATCATCACCATAAAGTCTACATTCCGGTGCACCATCACACGCAGAAGGTGATCTACAAGCACCATGGCCACAGCGGCGGTAAGCATGGCTACGGTGGCGGTGGTCATGACTATGGGCACGACGACCACTACGATCGCTGAACTGGACGGCGACTCTTCTGAAAAGCATCTCTTGGACCGCAAGACGGATGTGAGAGACCGCAAGCTCTGCTTTTGAAAAAAAGCGTCAGTCCCAACGACCTTTTGCCTATTATCATTCGTTTTGGAGCTTCCCTGAGGACTGCTGGTGCGCGCATCTGTGTTTGACTGAATGACGTACCGCTCTGTGATCTGATTATCTTGTGTCGTGTTTCGTGAAGATCTCGCAGAAGTTTTCTGGAAAGGCTTCTAAACTCTCCATTTTAGTGTCCTTGGTTGATGTTGCTTCAACAAAGATGACCCTGGACCCCCGAGAGACATGACTGCGTTCTTCGAGCCTCCTGAGTTTAGGGACACGTCAAATAAAACTTTTCACATCTTTTAAATATCACAAGTTGAGCTGGCATGTTTTATAGGCCCTTCAAAGTTTCTGTCAAGAAAATACAAAAGGAAAATCGGTGGGAACATTTGGACACATGCCCAAGAAATGCAAGCAACCTTTTTTTTTTAATTTAAATCACAGCATTTGCGCTTTTATTTTAGACATTCTGTTTCAAAGCCAACTTATTTCAGTGTCAACAGGGAGAAACACAAATGCCCGCGCATAAACAATAGACATATGTTAGAAAAGCAATGGTCACATCGTTAGAAGTCCCAGGAAAAACGCTACGGCAAGTATAGTGAACTACACAAAGAACTCGTACAAAATTTGACGATCTTTGGAGTGTCGATCGAAATGTCGACTGCCACTCTGAGGCTTCCGGAGGGGTCCCCTTTCAAGGCAGACGAAACGGATCGTATCACAAACCCTGTACAAGAAAGGCAATGCAAGCGCATTCCTGTTTGCGCTCCAATTGGCCCGACAGCCGGCAGAGATTAGTTTGGATACTAAGAGAGCGTAATAAAGCAGGAGAGACGACACATTCACCTCATTCATGCTAAGCGGCTGTCCTAAAGAGGTGCATGCACTTGTCGTTCTTTATTCTGTTCTTTATTCTTTCTTAGTACCCTTACCGCCACGAACACATAGCCTGTTGCAACACTATTCCCGCAAAATCTCTGCTCAATGCCCAATGGGCCAAAGAACATTGTGCATTCGGCGGAGCTTTATTTCTGTGAACGCCAGTCTTGAACGAAAGGGCGCTGTTGGATTCTTCTCCCTTTCTGTGACGTCAGAAAAAGGATGTGTTCCTACTAGTACTGAGTGACGTGCATGGTGACGTCGTTTCCTTTCTGGGAATTCGGGGGCAGTCAGTACAATTCTTGTGCTGAAGCCAGGGGCGGATCCAGAACTCCGTTTTTGGGGGGGGGGGGGGGGGGGGCGGAAAATTTGTAAGGATACTATTCTCCCATTCTTTCGTGTGCACCGGGGGGTCCACCCATGTCAAATTGCCCTCCTAGAAGGGGGAGGGGGGGGGTCAACTTTGTTTGGGGGGGGGGGGGGGGCGGCCGCCCCCGTCGCCCCCCCCCCCCCCCTTGGATCCGCCACTGGCTGAAGCAAAATATCAATTGAATTTTATTCTATTCAGGGCGCTACCCTAGTGCCCTGACTCCTAGTCACTGCAGGCTGCTAACGCGGAAAAGTGAAACACATTACAGGAACTTATAAATGTGACATACACTCACGTGACACATACAACATATAATTTCCTGGGAACACTATGACACTGGCTCACAATTATCACCAGCCTCCGTAGCCTCCGTGCCCACCGTGGTCTCCATATCCTCCGTGCCCGTGATATGTGTGAGAGTGGTGGTACACGCTGAAAGGAGATTCGAGCTCAGAAAGCCACAAATGTATACAAGTACTGCCACGCGAAAAATAACTTTGTCACTACCTACGCATGTTGGGACGGCGATTTTTTTTTTTTCATTTTTGTTTTTTAGCTTGGTGTTTAGATGCATATTACTGCCTTTTGATAGTGACTCGTGAGCACCTAAACTTCATCGGGATATGCGACGATTCGCGCGTTGACACCAAAGAAGGAATAGAGGGAGCGGAAGTGAGACGAGATAAATACGTTAATACGAAAGATTGTCTCGTTTCTTCTCGTTCATGCATCTGTTTTATTATATTTATTTATTTTGAAAGGCGTTTTCTTAGCCCGAGAAAAATTTAAAAAAAAAATCACATGGTCCCGAAAGTGGGTCAACATTTACGCATATAGCGAAATTAGCGCCAAGCTCTAAAACTGAATTTGTAAGGGCGTGCGAGGATCAAGATAGCACTTTTCGCCCCAAGGAAGAAGTCGTTACGCGTTGCACCAAAAACGCCGTGATTTCTTGTAAGCGATCGGGCACTATGGCTTACGGGATGTAGTGAGGCACGTGCACTGGGCAGTAGTGGTCCCGTCCATAGCTGATGGGGATCGGGATGGGAATGAACTTGTGGCCGCCCAAAAGCGCGGCAGCACCGGCTATCTTGAGCAGTTTCCCCTGGTCGCTGCGCTGGACCCATACGCCGGCTATCAGCAGGGACCACAAGAGGAGTCGCTCGCTCGGGAAGTCCATGAACACGTTTTTGGTGACTGTGCAGACGTGCAGCTCTGTTACTGCACTGCCTTGGATCTTCGTTGCTGCGCATGCGGATGACACTGGCTTCGCCTCTTCACACAACAATTTGTCACTGTTTTTGCAACGGAGAGCAAAGATCACCGGCTTGGTTGTCAACAGGACGACTCCTCTGGCGCTCGATGACAAGTGACGGCAAAACGAAATGAGAAAAAAAAAAAAAAGGGGGGGGGGGGGGGGTAGAGCTAACCCCGCACTTGCAGAAATGTCAAAATGTCGGTGCAAAAAAAAAGTTTTTTTTTTTTTTCGGGGGGGGGGGGGGGAACTTCCCCCCCCCCCCCCCGCCATTCCCTTTCTTTTTGTCCCGACATTTCAGACATTTCTACAAAATTCGGGGAAAGGAGACAAACCTCACCTCCCGCCCACTTCCGACACCCAGTTGCAAAGGGCCTTCGGTAATGCCAAAGAAGTACAGCTTTTTTCAGATCCCAGGTCACTCAATCGTAGTTTACGAAAAGCCAGTGTCACTTATACCCACAAGGGTATAAGTGACTCAAGCAACATTTATGTAGCTTTAACCGGAGTTTGTGACTACAACGTCGAGAAGTGTGATCACAACCAGGGTAGAGAAAAAACAAAAAAAAAAAAAAAAACAGTCAAGATGATAATGCACGTGATTTTTTATACCTTGTTTTACATCAGACCTTTCGCCCCCCCCCCCCCCCCCCCCCAAGAAAAAAATAATATAAAAAGAAAAATTGGGATTTTGACCGCCATCTGGTACTTTCGATAAAAAACAATTATTTGCGGCTTACATCCAATAATTTTATATAAAAAAGATATGTTGTCAAAGCGGCCATAAAAACAAAGCGGTCGACCTCTGAGGTAAAGGCAGATCAGAGTGTCGAGTTTACCTTTTCATTTTGCTCCCAGTAGCTCAGCATTGTTGAGAGGTACACATTAAATACTTCAAATCAAAGCTGACGAAGATATATGCTGTGTTTTCCTCTCCATCGGTAGTAGAAAGGAGGATATAGTAGAGTGCATCGCGCAATGCGCTTGGATGTTGGCATTATTTCACATTTCGGTGCGTTTCAAACGTGCATGTTCATATGAAGAGGATAACTTTGACTGACTGGTACTGGACATTGACGTTTCTTGACTCCTCTGGTAGGCAGCATTTCAGAATAAACACGGGCTGCTCTGTGAGAACGTATTTCTTGCAATCGTTTCTATGGGGTCGGTTATCCGCAGACTGAGATATGAAAGTTGTTTTTGCAAGATTTCAATATCTATCTCAAGTGGCTAATATTTTAATATTTTCATGAATTACGGGAATTAAAGCACATTTACTAACTTTTAAGACACCGAATACTAAGGTCGCCTTACTTGGAAGAACACAAAGTGGCTTATATCCATCATAAAGAATGTTTCAGTGAGTTGTGCTTGTATGTGTAATTAAATTTAGAATGAATAACTTTTAGAGTTTCAGCTGCATTGAAACAACTGATAACAAAACTGCGAGATCAAATGAAGGTATGAAATATAAAAATATATTTAAAACTCAAGACGATTTCAATCTAATAAATCACTTTAAAATCACTAAAAATTCATCACTTTTTTTCGTTTTCTCGGGTTGATCAGAGTTGAATTGCGACTGCAACCGATGCGACTATATAGGCAGTGACTCTCCTCTATTTTTGTTTTGTTTTGTTTTTGATAGGGCGTTTTAACATGACGTCAGTCCGCCATTTTGTTTTTAAATCTTAGCGAAATTGAAGTTATGAGCTTCTGTACGCTAAGTATCGGATAATGTCAAACGAATGCTTGGAATTCCATCAACAGCTATTGTTGCTTTGACGTTTTAGATGCGGAGCATCTCTTGCTCGGGTCTATGTCCCGCGGCGTCGGCGTTGTAGTCGGCACTCGAACTACGCACGCGCAACTCTCCTCCTTCCCTCTCTCCAACAGCTGCGCGTTACTCTCTCCGCTCTCTCTCTCTACCAGCTGCGTGCACTGCGCGTGCGTTCGCTTCTCCTCACACCGCGCGCGCACGCGCAACTCTCCTCCTCTAGTCTCCTCTCCTTCAAGTGTGAAAAAAAATAAACGGCGAGCGGCGAGCGTTCCAAGTTTCTCTGCCGCGAGCCGCGACGAAGGCTCGCGTAGGGGGTAACGCTAGGGCAGTCGGTGGCGCCATCTCTCGACGTCAGCACGCAACTGACTCTTTCCTCGGAACCAACACGATGCTCCGCATCACCCCATGGTTCCCCTCGGGAAGATGGTGTAATTTTTTTCTCAAAGTGGGAGAATGGACGCTGCTCTATCTCGTCGGACGAGTATAGTTGCAACTTGTATCGCTCTGCATGCTACACGGGAGGTCGCCCCTTTGTGCACAGTTAACGAGGTGAACAAATTTGAAATGAAAGTCTCATTGAAATGCTTGTAATGGTTGTTATCCAGGGGCCCTAATCTGGACACTTGGCGGAAAAGTCGGCGAAAAATCTGGCGGCTATGATTGGCCGGCGCCAAGGTCAAGTGCGGCGTCGGCCAATCACGGACGCCAGATTTCTCGCCGGCTTTCTCGCCAAATGTCCAGATTAGGGCCCAGTATGGTGCAGTCCGTAACGCGCACGTCCGATTATTTCGGATTTGAAAAGAACTTTTCTTAAACCCCATTTCTGAAACATTCATTTTTTTTTCTTCTGGCTAAAAATGTCGAGTCACCGGGCTGTGGACATATGCGCGGCGTCGGTTTTGCGTCGGATGCAAATGGTCTGGGCAACCGAGATACCGACTCGTTCAAAAGCATTTTGCAACTTTAAATCTTATGCATACCATATAAAATGTAATCGCGTACTTTAAAAAAAGGCAAAAAAAGAAAGCTAACTTGTGAATATTTATAATGACAAAAGCTTCGAACGACACGTCACCACACTACGTGCCTCGACCGATATCGTGTTCCATGTTTGCTGACTGTGTGGGTCCTTTTACTTCGAAGAATTGAAATCGCTTTCTAATGGGCGAATGATTGCGCTTTTGGCACTGCTTGTTTGGTTCCATCAATCGGCCCGTGGCGTCGACTGTGCTCAGACTCCGTTCAATTTGAGTCCCAACGGCGGCATCTCATGTGCGCAATAAGTTAAGCGTTGTCATTGCTGAGCGATTGACTCAGTGGACTCAGCCGGGTTTGCTGTTGCCTTTCTTTAATACCCATAATTAACATCAAAGCCGTCAAGCAGATAAATATATATACATTTTTCTTAAACGTAGAAAAATGTTTGAACAGCAGTAGAGGCTTTATTACACGACGTTTCGGGAAGAGACTTCCCTTCTTCAAGTGTGCAGAAAATACAGTTGCAAAGCGTTTTTAGAGAGACCAAAGGAGAGGAGGAACATTGAAAAAATCGAAAGAAAAAAAAGTAAAAACACTTGAGCATGAAAAAAACTACATTCCAACAAAACACACATATAAAAAAAAATGAAGTGTTAGTTTTAAGGGGAACACGGTCGCGGCACTCGTTAGCGAAACCAAGAAAATATATCACAGTCACCGGCCTCCGTCACGTTAGAGTCAGAGCTCCAGGTCCAGAAAAAACAACAACATACAGGGGTCAAGTCGAGTGAGCCTAAGCCAGTATAACGCCGAAGGAAACGAAGGTCATAAATAAGCCCGAAGTGTGTGTAAACGGACACCAGAAATGTCACACGTGGGTGGCACCGCTCAACAGAATACCGAGAAATACTCCTTAAAACGCCTCCCAGCTCAATCTCCCCCCTCCCCACCCTCCCCCCCCCCAAAAAAAAAAAAAAAGAAAAAGAGGAGAAGAGGGAAGTTAGCCCCACATCCCAATGTTTCTAGCTCTCCCCTCAAAGAGCTTTAGCTCTCCCCCGCTCTCCTCTGCGATGGGGGAGGTGGTTTGCCTTTAGTATACTAAAAACTAAAAACCTACAACAGCCTATATAAGTTTCCTTTTGAAATGTTCATACCAAGCGGGGTTAGGGTTTTAAATTTAGATATATAAAAGGACTCTTTATTTTTGCGTGTAATATCATTTTTGAAACTGCTTTCCACAATGATAATTTTTAGGTGCGTCTGAATGTCGTGGTCGTCGGAGTTAAAGTGTTTAGCGACTGGTGTTTGTCCTTTATGTACAATGTCAGACTTATGGCCATAAAATCGCTCTTTCATAGAATTTTTAGTTTCTCCTATGTATTGCTTCTTACACAGCGTGCAGTTAATAATATATATCACGTCAGGGGTTTTGCAGGGGTATTTACGTAGAAATCTGATGCGTAGCTCGAAATTTTATCAGCGGTCAAAACGAACGGGCAAAGTTGGCAAGGATTGTTGAGGCAAGGACCACAACCGCCGCATGAACTGGGTTTTTTATATACGAGGGACATAACATCCTCCCAAGATTCCGATGCTTACGGAATGTGACAAATGGTGATTCATTTTTTTAAACATTTTTCAACATTTTTCTACGTTTACGACTTTCTTGGTGAAGACTTGTTCATTAATACAGTTAATACATTTTTCTTGATAGACTGCAAGTTTTGGAGAACAATTTGTTTTGAAAACTACAGAACCCTTCATAACCAGACCCTCGTCACCGTTAACCTGTTTTCGTGCTAGAAGTTCGATTCGAGAGCTTGCATACGGGTCTAGGGGAACTCACCTTCAACTAGTTACAGTCTGAGAGCCGTCCATAAACTGTGTGCGGTAGAGCTCGGTGCCCCTATATAGGAACCGGACGGGGGACGTTTTGTCACAGTACAAGGAGGAAGCAGCAGGGTCAGCCCTGACCAACCTCGGTTCAGTGAACGGCGACGCACGGACGACTCACGCAAACGCGCGGTTACAGTGGCTCGTTCTGCTCGCTGCTATCCGGTGTTTCTCACGTTCTTTTCTTCGGAGTCGAGAACACGCTTGGCGCAGGGAACAAAAATGAAAGCCCCCTAAACAAAGACATCGGGGGAAGCCGATGAGGCGCTTTCACCGGATTGCACCAATGCGTCAATTATTACGCAAGAATAGTAAGTCCACAGTTTCTGTTTAGTTTTCTCCCCCCCCCCCCCCCCCCCGGCGTTTTTTTTATTATTATTATTATTTTTTTTTTTTTTTTTACGAGGAAGGTGGTTGTTCCGGGCAGGACTTCCGTCTAAACATGTTTTTAGAGTTGTAGCCACTGTTCTCCGCGGTCAGTCATGTCGGTTAAAACTTTCTACGCAACCAAAAATCCCGTAGTCAGGGGGGAGCATATGGGGCGCTGAAGCCCCATAAGCTCCCCCCTGGCTACTCTACTCCGTCTCCGGTTTAAATTATGAGTTCGTAACTTTAAAGGGGCGATGCAACAATTTTTGTACTTTGCGCAAATACCGCTTAGAATGGATCCCTGACGTTAATGACCTATGAAACACGCGTTCGTTTTTCACCCCACGCAATAGAAGTCCCAGTAAAAAATTAAAGAAAAACGAGCAGCTTTCACCCCCTCAACTCGCAGCCAGAACAAGCGGCCACGTGATCTGGAGCCGATTATATGCCGCCAATGTTGATCATTGCCACGCGCTGGGGTTGGCAAAGCACAGGACACGCGCTGAGTTCCAGACATTGTTATGGCTCGGCTATTGTCGTCGTTGCAGCGATTGGACACGGGCCACTACCCGAATGCTTCTCGAGCTATCAATTATCACGAGCCCAAATCGAGTGCTCACGCAATGCTCGGGTTCAATATATGAGCCGCATTCAAATATCGTCCCTGGAGGATGCTGCTACCACCAGGGTACGTCATCAGAATTTGCGACGGAGAGATTGAAAGAAAACGCCTGCTTTTCTCCTTAAAATTACACCGCAACCAGGGGCGGATGCAGGAATTTCCTGAGGGGGGGGGGGGGGGGGGGGGGTCAGGTGTTGGTCAGCGTACCATATGTTTAGAAACCCCCTCCCCTCTCCTTCGTTTTGTGCCCTAAATTTTACACATGCAGAAATCAAGTGGGGGGTCAGGACATCCGGACCCCCCCCCCCCCCCCCCCCCTTCCCTCTAAATCCGGCCCTGACCGCAACAAAGAGGTTTCTTGGTCAGTGGCGTTGCGTGCGAGTGTACTTGGGTCCCACTAGTGCCAGTAAGCTCATACAAAGTGAAAAACGCTCAAAACGAATATCGTTGCACCGCCCCTTTAACCAGCTCGCCTGTTCGCTAACTTTGTATTCAAGGTGTCCCTTGTCGGTCTCCAAAATGTGGTGTTTGCTTATTTCGTAGAAAAGGGAAAGGGGGAAGCCAGGAGAAAAGGACGTAGTCGGCTTTAAGCCGGGGTCACACTGCTCATATATTATACGAAAGGCAGTCTGGCAAACACGAGTCACCGCAATATCTGTGGTTCAAATGCCGCGCGCCAAGTTTCTCCTTGAACTCATTTCCACGCGGCATTTGAAGCACGGATCTCGCGGTGACTGGCGTTCGAATCTGTATGCAGACTGTCTTTTGTATGGTGTGACCCCGGCTATAGGGAAAAGAGTTATGGCTGTGAGATACGACAACCTCGCAATGATTTCGCAACAATTTGTTTTTATAAACTCACCCAAGAGGGTAGGGCGTTATCTACTGGGTGTATCAAGGGGCGGCCAGGCTCTTTAAATCGACCGCAAAATTCGGTTTCTTAACCTATCGCGTTCCGATTTTGTATAGCGTTGGCCACAGGTGGTGCATTTTTTCTATAAAATTCGCAAAGAGTGAGCTTACCTGAGAAAGAAGTAAAAAAAGAAAAAGGCTTAGCTCCTATGGAAACGCAGCGAAGCCACCGGTCTTCAAACCATAGGGCGCCCTATGGTTTGAAGACCGGTGGCTCCCGACGTGGCTACATCCCCGTGCGTGGATGTAGACACTCCCTTTCTTTTCTCCCCACGAAACACCCACCGCCACCCCCACTACCCATGTATGACTGGATTTCTTGTTTAAAATACCAACTAGGTGGCGCAAAACGCCGCCCTATTGAAGGTGTTTCCTGACCTATACATACACTCTATCCATTCTCGTCACGTGTTGCGTGTTCGCCCATCTATGTGTTCGCCTGTTCGCGTCGTCGTTCGTTGTGCTCGTGCTGCTCATGGGTGTGCGGGTTGTGCGGGTGTGTTGCGTGCCGGACCCGGTGTGCCGGAAAGTGCATTTGTACCAGTGGCTTCTGTAGCATTGCCTTCTATTGCGTCCGGCCTCAGCTGTGTCCTGTCTGCATTAAATTACACCGAAACATTTTACACTCGTTTCGGTACGTAGCTATTTCCCCATGTTCTCTAGTGGCCCTTGTGCGGCAATGTGCCGTGTTGTTATTCTGCGGTTTCTATCGGACTTTAGCTAGCACGCGCTCCTGGCTTTGAGACGTGCCTTTTTAGCGAGAGCTAACGCTGCGAGTGCTCGTTCTGCCGAAGAACGTTTCAAAGCCTCGACTTCGTGCTCTGGCGCTTGTAGCGCTGGCTGCAGTCTCAGCTTGAGGATGAACGGAGCGTATGTGGTGAGTTTCACGCTGCGTGACTCACGTTTAAAGTCAAAAGTTTAAGACGATGCATATCGCACCGGTGACGGATGTTATAACTGTCAAGGTATGCGCGTGAGTGCAAACTACGAAATGAGGACGACTCCGAATATTGAGGTCTGAAGTTTTTTCTCCATTTCATCGGTTGCTTTAAATGCTTGTTCCCGGACTTTTTTCTGTTTTGTTCTCCTTTAAGTGTTTTCTTGTATCAGGCAATGTTTACACTCAAAAGAGTAGCTGAGTCGAATCTACGATTTGTTAGCACTGTGGGTAAGAAAAAGAAAAGAAAGAAAAGTGGTCGAGACACGAGCACGAGCGGGGGGAAAAAGGAGGAGGACGAGGAGCATTTAGGGACGCACGAGCACGGACGATACAGAACGATTTGTAACGCTTTCCGATTAAATCAGTTTTTTAACTCTAACATGGCGCAGTCGACACCGACAAGAACCAAATTAAGCCAAGACATGGCCGACTCTACAAACGATCTCGCGGAGCGCTACGAACAGCTCCAAATCGCCTACGACAAGCTTCAAACTGATATGTCGACGATCAAAAATCAGCTGCGTCAAAATCAAGAACAACGCCCGACCGCGGGTTCAGTGCCACAAACACCGGACACAGTCGCACATCTTGGGGACGCAACAGTCAACGTTCCCATGGGCGACGAGGCGACCAGCCGAGACCCTGCGATCCCCATCGTCAACGAACTTCTCGCCATCATTGCAGGGACTCAACAACGGATCGTGGAGTGCGTATTGACAAACTCACGTCCCCTTGAAGTCCACTCTACGATTGACACGTCATCCGCCATACCCATTTATAACGGAGATATACAGACCAACGTTTCTCATTGGCTTGAAGAGGTCGATCGCGTCGCCTCTCTTGCACATTGGACGTCATCCCTCACCATGCTGAACGCGTTGACTCGACTCAGAGGACCTGCTAAACACTGGCAAACAGCTTACGGTAAATCGATCCATGACTGGGAAACGTGGAAGCAAGCACTCCTCGAACGCTTCAAGAGGAAGATGACCATGCAAGACTTCATCGAGTATCAGGCCCAACGGAAGCTCCTGCCCAGCGAAACTCTTGTGCAATACATTTACGCCAAGAATGCCATGCTACAAAAGTCGCCGTATGAATTAGCGCCTGAGGAGAGAATCTCATTGATCTTGCATGGCATTGCCGACGACAAATGGGCGAATCCTCTGGCGTCCAACAATTGCAGGTCGGTGCTCGAACTTATCGACAGAGCAATGTGCATGGATAGCCGACGGCCACTCAAAAAGGGCAACTGCGCAAACGAAGAACATGAAGAGCTGTACCGAAAGACAGCTACATGTTCGAAGATAACGAACAACATAACATAATTAAATGCTACAACTGTGGTAAGCCGGGACACATCTCAAGAGAATGTCGCCCGCCACTCTTCGGGCGGAAGAAAGACGCAGCGCACACAGTCCGACGACGTCATTTCCAAGACGTCTAGAGCAAGACGATGACGAATGTCGAAGCCATACCACCATGTCAAGAAACGTTCATTGCTTCTTACGTACAAGCGGGGGCGACCTACCCATTGTTCATGGCACAATTGGCTCAGACACAACTGTGAAAGTATGCATCGACACGGGCGCAAACGTCTCGATCATTCGCTCTGAAGCCATTCCGCCCAACTCAAACGTCACAGTTCATTCCAACAGATCTGATATAAACGTTCTTGGAACACGAGTAAGACCAGAGAAAGTCATAGCCTTCACGATCACGATAGGCACTACTCAGGTTTGGCTACCCGAAGTGTTCGTTACGGAACTACCTGCCCCTGTCGACATCCTTCTTGGATCAGATTGGAGGCGACTTGCCAACGTAGATGTCACCTTTCACCCCAGCAACGACGTTACGGTAGTTCAACTGCCTCAAAGAAACACGCTTGAACGTCGTAGCCAAAGCATATCAAGTGAGCTAACGGGTGAAACACTCATTGCATCGTTCTGTCAACGCAAACTTTTTATTGGAACAGTTCCTGTGTGTGCAACGGAGCACGGCGATAGATTTGTGAAGCTAGAAACGCGAGCGAGTGCCCCAGACACCAAACTTCTCGAGCACATCGAAGTGGCCGTCAAAGAAATGACTCAAGATGCGTCGGTCGATCAAAAGAACCATCTTCGACACATTCTACTGGCACATCACTCAGCCTTTGTCGATGGCAAGAACAAAATAGGGCTATGCCCCCGTTCTGAACACTCGATCGATCTAAGGGAAAATATACCAGTCACATCTAGCCCGTATAGATGCTCTCCTGCTGATTGCCAGTTTCTCAAAAGAGAAGTCAACGTTCTACTACTTCTTCTCTGCTTCTCTGCCATCTCTGCCATCACGTCCCCTCTACGTGCCTTGCTGGCTCGTGACACTGATTTCATCTGGACTGAAATTCACGACAAGATCGTCAATGACGTGAAGAGAACTTTGACAAGTCCTCCAATAATCGCAAACTTCAGGTACAGATGTCCAACAATAACGTATGTCGACGCCATTCACACTGGTTTCAGATCTGTACTCGCTCAATTTCAAGAAAAGGGAGAACTAGTAATCGAGTATGCAAGCCGCAGCCTCAATGAGCATGACTCGAAGCTCAATTCAAACACTCTCGAACGTATGGCTCTTCACTGGGCCATCATCGAAGAATTCGCCATTTATGTTTGTGGAGGACCTCGATTCACGGTTGTCACGGGCAACATGAGTCTTACGTTCCTCGTGAAACAGGGTACAATCAACCGCAGATTTGTCAGGTGTACACTCGACTTAGCGGAATATGAATTCCATCTTGTACACCGATCTGGAAAACTCAACGAAGAAGCAGACGCGACGTCACGACTTGACATGCCAGACAGAGCCCTGGAAGGCCTCATCAACAACGAGGCGGCTGGATGCACACTGAAGTGCTTGGCGATTGTGCTGAGCCAGGAATCCCGCCTCAGGGGCTACCAGACGTCTGATCCGGAATGCCAACGTCCTAAACTACTACGAAACAAGAAAAACAGTCTCTTCGAAACTGACAACGGGATCCTTGTACGAAAACTGATGCGCAATGGACGACAAAGCACGTGAATCGTAGTACAGGAAATAATCTACACAGACCAAGCAAGAGGATTTGTGAGCCGAAACACGGAAAGAATTCATCTACGTCTCGGTGTGACACACACCTCATCTTCACCACATTGGCCGGAAGCAAACAATCTTATCGAAAGAATGGTAGGAATGATCAAACAAGTCCAACGAAAGCTTGTGGACAATCATCTCGACTGGTATATCGCATTCCAAGATGCAGTAACCGCCGTTAACGTCACGAGACAGAGCTCAACGCGATACAGCCCTTTCTGGCTAATGCACGGGTATGATTCAAAACTTCCAGGAGAATTAAACATCGGAAGCGTTGATGATGACATCACAGAAACCGAAAGGTTGCTCAACCTTGCCAGGAGTCGATGCGCTGCAAAGCAAAATTTGGAAAATAGCCAGATGCTGGCGAAAGCCCGGTACGAAGCCGACATGAAGGCACCTTGTTTTAACGTCGGTGACTTCGTATACTGTACCAAAGGATCTCGGTGTGGAACCCTGGACTCTCTATTTGAAGGACCGTACGAAATCACAGAATTCAAAGACATCAATACTGTGTTGCTGAAAAGAGCCGTCCCCATAGAGGGCAGATCCAACTCAAGACTAGCTAATTTACAACAGCTACGAAGATTCGTCGCAAGAGATATTGAGCCTGTCGAGCTATCAGACACTATAATAGGACAGGCGCTAGCAAACCAAGTGGAAACAGAATCGCTGCGAAACACGCTCAACTTTCCAGAGGGATCTCCCGAAGGCGTTGAAGAACCAGCTGGTTCAGCGCACAGCGGAGATGAATTGAACGCAGCAACTCAGAATGCAACATCAACACGTATGCCAAGGGAACGAAGGCCTCCAGCATACCTCCGAGACCATATCACAAATTGAATTGACATACAGACTTGAATTGAGGACAATTCAAACTTTAAAGTGGGGCTTGTTAGCACTGTGGGTAAGAAAAAAGAAAAGAAAGAAAAGTGGTCGAGACACGAGCACGAGCGGGGGGAAAAAGGAGGAGGACGAGGAGCATTTAGGGACTCACGAGCACGGACGATACAGAACGATTTGTAACGCTTTCCGATTAAATCAGTTTTTTAACTCTAACAGATTGTCACAGTCTGTTTTAACAAAACCTTTGAGACACCTTAAAGAGTGAATTGAAAGTAATATATATATTACTTTATATAGTTGCCCTAATATATATTACACACATCCTTACCGCATTCGACACCTCAAAACAGCACCTTGTCTTCACGCCTTCACGGTATTTTCTGCTGCGCCGCGGCTCTCCTGAGCCGAAATCAATATTACTATTACCTACATGTACCAGATCTTGGACCTTACATTGATGGCTTGATTATGCAGCCACAGTATCGTTGATTACATTTGTATGCTGTTTCTAATTCAAATTCAAAACATGCACAGCTGACAGGCCAATAGTTTTTGCGTTGCCCTCAAGAAAGAGCTGCGTGTCAGACTGCCCTTAAGTACTATTGCAAAAATACAAAGACATTGGCCGCTGAAAATTCTACTCATTTATCTTTCCGCATGTTCAGGTTTCTATGCTGTGCGGCAGAGATGGTTCCAGCAGCCAGACGTCTGGGTCTCACATGGCAGAGGCTGAGGAGCATACGTCTTTGCAGTAGCGAAGCGCACCGGAAATTGAGTGGTCGCAAAGTGCGCCAGCTTTTCCTGGACTATTTCACCAAGGACCATGGCCACCAATTTATCCCTTCCAGTTCGGTGGTTCCATCATCTGACAAGTCCATTTTGTTCACCAATGCTGGAATGAACCAAGTGAGTTGCTCCGCAAATCCTAGTGTGTTCATTTTCTCCAAGGCAGCTGGCAAGGTTTTGGGCTCTCTCTATAAGAAAAAAAGAACAACAAAAGAGATTCTGTGGACATGAGACATTATTACCAGGTTTGTTTTCATCTTGGAGCAGCCGATAACCTGCAGCTATGCGAGGCTCTTCCAGCACCGTCTAGAGTGATTGAAGCTTATGAGCAGCCTCCTCTTCCTCCAGGGAACATACATCATCACTCTCGGATGGAGCCAACTTGGCAATTGGGCCCGAGCCCGACACCTAGCGTCTTTCAGCTCAGTGGCTGGATACGTCGCCCAGCCGATTGCTGACGCTGCACTCGTGTCCAATCAGTGTCTGCTCTCGATCTCGCTAGGATGACGTCGATATGCCAGTGCACGGGCTTTGATTACTCTAGGTCGTGCTCACTCTACTCATTAGTTTCAATGCTTCCATCAATTTTGAGAAGTGTCTTCATTTACACATTTTTTAAGAAGATACGTTTATTGTGTCACATTTGAGGCAAGATTTTCCAGATCGCCAAGCTTATTTCATTTGAGAATATATAAATTGCATAATCTAAAGCGTGAGACAATAGGAATGAAATAACGGAGGACACAACACATGTCTTTTATGTTATTTTCTTTGTTTCAGGGTTTAGATATGATATTTCCTAACCAGCTTGCCTGTATACTTTCTCTTCTTGCTATATAAACTAGTTCTTTGTGAAAGATGTCTTTGTAGTAGAGGCTTTGCAGCACTCTACTAGCGACTGAAATTTACCGCAAAGCAGGGCATCTGCAGGGGCGGATTTAGAGGGGGGGTCCGGATGTCCTGACCCCCCTCTTGATTTCTGCATGTGTAAAATTTAGGGTGGAAAATGAAGGAGACGGGGAGGGGGTTCCTAAACATATGGTACGCTGACCAACACCTGACCCCCCCCTCAGGAAATTCCTGGATCCGCCCCTGGGCATCTGTATAGACCAACACGCGTCCCTGACGTCACGCAGCTGCGGTGGCGCTGTCGACGGCACTGAGCATGCGCGGACGCTTCACTTCACACGAATTCGGTTTCTGTGCACGCGCAGTGCCCACACCTGGTGTGGGCAAAAGTGGGTTTGTTTGTAAACAGCGGGCCGGTCTATACCTGCATATCATAATTCTGACACAAGAAATTTATATTCGGTTTTGGAAGCAGTGATGGCACACCTTTGCGAACCTTAGTGTGAACTCTGATATTAAAGGCCTTTAATATCTTCCTAGCTGTTTTACTTGTGTACTTTCCTTGGGTATAAATTTAATTATTGCAATAAATTCCCTGAGAGCTGACAGAAAAAAAGGATGCTGAGATAATATGTTCTGTCATTACGGTGGTGTGTCAGTTGTAGTGAAATCATTTTTGCACATTTTACTTCATTCATTGCAGTTCAAAAGTGTGTTTCTTGGTGCCATGGATGCCAACAGCCCATTTGAGAATTTGAAGCGTGCAGCAAACTACCAGAAGTGCATTCGTGTGGGAGGAAAGCACAATGACCTAGAAGATGTGGGCAAGGACTTGAATCACCACACCTTCTTTGAAATGCTCGGCAACTGGTCCTTTGGTGACTACTTCAAGGTACCAGAACCTATATTCCAACATTATAAAATATTGAGCAGGTACCAATCTCACATTAAGCACCCCCCCCCCACTTTCAAATGTTTCAAAACTAAGCGAGTGTATCAAGTGCCCACCCCAGACTTCTGAGCCACCCGGCTAACCGGTATGCACCCCCCCCCCCCCCCCCCCCGTCAGCTGCTTCTTCAAGCACCTCAGTGCAAAGCGGTGAAGGAGCATAATGTGCCCCTCGTGCATTTTTGCTTTTGGACCTAACAAGCATCCATCTGCCAGTTTTTCAAGATTGTCTCCAAAGTTTGATTGGGTGCTGGCTTGCTATTTTACGGTAGTGCTTTATGTTGCTAGAAACCCTGCTCACAAAAATAGACCAGTTTTAAGTTATAGGCGTTCAGTTGTCTCCAGTTTATTAAGTTAGTCAATAGATGCCTTGCATTGACATTGCTTGGTGTTCTGGTGAAATGATTGAACTAAGTTGTAGGCAATGCTGGCATAGATTAGAAGTCATATGCCCATGTCTTGCACCCTCCTTGAGACATCTCTTTTGAGACCACATTTATTGAGAGCCCCCATAAAGGTGTGAATTTCGGATATGACAGGTAAATATGTGGGAGTCTTGATCAGAATTCCATTTACAAACCCTGATAATTATCCTAGGCATGTTGCCAAGTGTCCTATTTGAGGTCCATCACTGACTGAAGGCAGCTAGATAGGTATGGAGGAGTAAACTAAGGCTGTCCAAGCTTTTTACAAAAGACTGCAGTAGAGGGGAAGGGAACAAAAAAATAAATGATAGATTACTTTGGTAGATTTAAAGAGTGCCAAAATTGCCCCTTTTGGAGCATGTATCTTCCTCTGGCATATTCAGATCAAACTGATCATCTTCTCTTCTTTGATTTATGGCAACCTCGGTCACGTGGAGTGCTCCCAGTTGCAGTTGCACTCCAACCACTCCATCAAAATGGTTGGATTTCGGCAGAAATCAACAGCGAAGCGCTTTCACTGACTGCTGTACCTACATGGCACGCCAGTGCCCGCGAATGGGAAGTCGGGCTTCTCTCTGTGGCTTAAATGGGGCCGGGTTGCTCCAAAAAGCTGAGAGCATCTACCATTGGTCGAGTTGGAATCATGGAGCAGATTTCCTTTCCCTCGCTGATTTTTCTGACTGATCCATGTCTACAAGTGGAATTCACTGTAAAAAGCCAAAAATAATGCACAAACATTTTTTTTTTTACAGAAACGTAAAGCAATTTGAAGTACCCTCTGTCAAAGTGCTTTACAATCTTTCAATGTATTTAGATGCGTGGGTACAACTTTTTTGCCTTCTAGAAAGAAGCATTTGCCATGGCATGGGAGCTTCTCACTGAAGTCTACCGCTTGCCCAAGGAGAGACTGTATGTTACCTACTTCGCTGGTGACAAAGAGGCAGGCTTGCTCCCTGATGAGGAGTGCCGCCAAGCCTGGTTAGAGCTTGGGTAAGATGGGCCTTCCTTTCTGTAATTTCAAGTTCCTGTGGTGTGCGTCGTGTTGTGTGAATGTGTTAAGATTTACGAGCGAGGGCTGCGTTGGGACTAGATGTCAGGCTTCTGTGTTGCACCCGCACACTAGCACGTGACTGCGGAGTGTGCCGGTCGCTGTTCCACACGTATGCGACATTCTCCTCTCTTCATTCTCCAGTTTGCCGCCAACACACGTGCTGCCTTTTGGGATGAAGGACAACTTCTGGGAGATGGGCAACATGGGGCCTTGTGGCCCCTCCACAGAGATCCACATTGATCTGGCTGAGGGTGGCGGGCCTTTGAAGCCCGCAGCACTTCGTGTCAACGCCGGCTCTGGTGACCTGGTGGAGCTCTGGAACCTTGTGTTTATTGCAGTTCAACAGGTGGGGCTTATTCTTTCAGCACATCGGTTGTTTAGCCCTGTGTTGCAGTACAAGAAACTTCACACAAATTGCGAGCTAAAAACATACTTTCCGTGTACGGCTCGTCAAAATATTACGTGCTGGAAAAAATCGGCTATCTGTGTTAAGTACTTATTTCAAACTCCTTTTGTTCATGTTCCGCCCATTGAAGAGCATGGTGAAAGAGCCCAAGTATGCACTTATGTAATCTCGCCACTCCATTGTCTCCTTTCGCACGGTAAAGTCCGTCTGCTATGGTAACCGTCACCAGTCGTCACCATGGCAATGAAGCGTCTTCTTATGGAAGAACACGTAAATACAGCATCTGAAGCCAGCAGCAGGAGACGCCATCTTCGAAATGTCGTCTGCTAATATGAACGCGGCAACGCTAGCCAAAGTGGAACGCACGGTTGTGGAGGTCGCCGCTGAGAGCGAAAAGCGGTTGCCTGGCGAACCCTTGGTGGTTACAACAAGGCTTGGTGCACGCTTGAATCTGAGATTATATTAGTTTCCCCAAGCAAAGCGAGGGGTGACTGCACGCAGCGCTGTCTTTTTGGTAGACTAGCTTGGAGCCCAGGCTAGCGTCGCCAAGTTGGTAGCAGACGGCGTTCGAGAGATGGAGTGGCTGTAGCTGGTTTCAGATGCTGCGTTCATGTGCGCACTTATTGACATTTGGCAACCATAGCAGATAGACTTTATTGTACGGAAGGCGATAATGGGGTGGCGAGATCAGGTGCATACTTAGGCTCTTTTGACGTGCTTTTCACTGGGCAGAACATGAGCAAAAAGAGTTCAGAGTAAGGGCTTAACACTGATGGCTCATTTACTCCTGTGCTTAATTATTTGACAAGCCTTACACAAAATCATGTTTTTTTGGCTACACAATGGCTGGTTTTATTCCTCTGGAACGTGGGGCTAAAGCATCAAACTGCCATTCCTTCTGCTGTGGGGACAGCACTAGCGCTGCCAGAATTTAAAGGGGCACTAAAGAGGATTCTGCGATTGTCTGTTCTTGGTCATTACTGATTCTACGGGCCCTAATCATCCTAAAGATAAATAAAAATCGCGGGAGGCCGATTTCCCTATTAAAAACGTGATGACAGGTCAGGTCACACAACTTTCTGCGTGGATTTTTCCGCCCAGGGAAAGTGAGGCATACCCTCAGCAGCGGTGTCAGCGCGGTGACGATTGGCGCTCGTTGGCCAATCGCAAGCCGCCTCTCTCGGAGAGGCAGCTTGCGATTGAGAGATGGCTTACGACTGGCCGACGAGCGCCCAGCGTCACCGCGCTCAGGAAAGGCGGGGTGCTGGGGTATGCGCCCCGCCTTTCCTGAGTGGAAAAATCTGTTCAGAAAGGAGTGTGTCCCTACCTTCATCACATTTGTAATAGGGAAATCGGTGTCGCGTGATTGTAATGTTTGAATTTTTAGGATGCTTAGGGCCCGTAGAATCAGTTGTGACCAAGAACAGACAATTGCAGAATCCTCTTCAGTGCCCCTTTAATTCCTGAGGGTTTGACAACATGGAGCAATGGCCATTGGGGCTCTAAGGGTGCATATTTACTCTAGCAGCCGAGATGCATTCACGAAAGAATTTTGGAATAGCTTGGTACACAATTAAAATCCTGTTCAAAATCATGCTTACTTTGCCATTGTAGTTACTCCTCCTGTTTAAATTCACCGCATCAGCTCGCGCACACAAAATGCTATTTGCCAGCATTTTGCTTTTAAATGATTACGCTATGAATACATTTATTGAGCGTTGCACACAGCTCCTAGGAGCGAAGGTGGTGGATGCATGGACACACGTGAAATAGTCAAACTTAATAGCTGAACTGCCTAAAACAGTTGTGACAACCTTGCCTCTTGTGGCATATGCTATCGGTCGCTAAAGTAGATAGGCTCCTCTTTCTCCATGGATGCCCATCTTCAGAATAAAAAAGGGCCGGCTTACTTGCTTTCCTGCACATCTAGAGGTCTGATGCAGGTTGATGGTTGCAGTTCAAACGACTAGTTCTCACTTGATTTCTCTTGCATCAAGTAGACTCTGTCTTACAAAGTCTTTCGAACACAATCTTAGTTTATAGACTTTCAGCTGGGGTACACTGCTCACAAGTAATGAAATTCATTTTTGTAGGGAATCAACAGCTTCTGCTTCTGTTCTGAGCTCCTTGTGAAACATTCCACCAATTCTCAGATATGTCTGTGTTTCGCCTTTCCCCAAATGTTTAGGGCTAACGTTCGATATCCTGGCCACGCAGTGCACAAGTTGCTGATGGAGACCCCTACCACTCAGTTCTTTGAACTCTTTGAGTATTCTTATTTCTGAGAATTGGGGTGTCATTATGATGTTGTTACATTACTCGGAACAAAACCTCTAGAGCGCTTTGCCACCCTTGCCTGTTTTTGGCCGTCTGCTTATAATGACACTTCTGAAAGTCCCCACTACTCTCGGTTTGTCATGACCGGGGAATGCAAACATTTCCTGTTCCATTAAACAGTCATCTCTGCACCACATGATTCCTGGGTTCGAGTGAAGTCCTATGTCCCCTGGCACTGAACGTGCTTTTCACTCAGCTTTCTAACAGGAAGGAACATTCATAAGCGCATATGTCCAGCACTGATGTGGTAACTGACTATCATTTAAAAATCAATGTTCCCAGACACTCTTACGTTGGATACCACTTGAAATTGCGCTTCCTTTTCAGAATTACCTCTATGGAGAGCCTGCTCTAGCTGCTTTCCCTCTTTTCTTGCTTCTCTGATTGGACCTGTGATAATATATTCTCTTCCTTCCATCGTCATTTTATTGTGAGCTTATGAAAATCAAAGAGAGTGTCAAAAATATGATAATCCTTTTCGTCTTGCACTGCCTCTTGCATGTACCATGCATGCTGAGGTGGGAGATAGTTTTGGTGAAAATTTGGGGGAGGGTTTGAGCCCCTCAGTTCCCCCATTTGCCCTATGTCACTGGGGTATACAGTCAAACCTCGATATAACGAAGTCGGTAAAATTCGGAATTTACTTCGTTACATTGAAATTTCGCTACATAGAAATTCGAGGCTAACGTTAAAGAAAGTTTCCACAAATGTTTCTCGGGTGAACAAAACTCACCGAGAACGCCTCTATTTCAGTTGAAAGTACATAGTCCATCACCTTTTTCTGAGCCACTCGTGGCATTATTATTGGCATCACACGACGTTCGCATAGCCAGACGGCCTGCATTGCGTCTTCGTCTTTCTGTGGGATCGCGAATCGTCTCAAGACATTCATCGCGTCCACCACTTCATGGTTACTGGGCACATCGCAGGTGTCTTGCTCATCAGGCTCGATGTCGTCCCAGTCTTGCAAGTTCCCACAAACATTGCTAGCTATCGCCTCGTCGGCCACCTCCTCCGTTGCAATGACAGCAGAGTCGGCGTACAGAAGTTGTCGTAATCGACGTTGTCAGGGGCGGCTCCATCGCCTTCGAGGCTCCATCGCCCAGGACAACGAGAAACGCACGCTTTTAGTTAGGCCTCGAAACGAACTACTCAGCGCGAACGAAGCCGACGGACGAAACGGCAGCGGCTCTAGTGTCCCCTAGTAGCCGTTCTGTACACCACACTCGCCAGATTCGGCCCGTTTCACCCTTTGCGCTTTATCGGGGGCCCATTTAAGCACATGTGCTTCGCAAAATCCCATTTGGGACCCAAAAGTTTGTGACAAATTGTCCATAAAATTTCGTTATATCGAAATTTCGGCAAACGGGACTTCGTTACATAGAGGTCAGAAATACATGGCGTGCATACACTTGCGGTTAGAAAAAGTTATGTACTTCGTTACATCGGGGGTTTCGTTACATAGAAGTTCGTTACATCGAGGTTTGACTGTAGTATAAAAGCACAGTATACGAGTGTCCCACGGAAGTTTTTCATTATATTTGCTTTAATTCTTGGCACATAGTGTTTCCATGTTGAAGTGACATTTATATACCGGCAGCTACCTTTTTATTGCAGCAAAAGGAACGCTCAACGTTACAAAACCAAAGATGAAGGACAAAAATGGGGACGCAAAAGACATGTGTCATTTCTGTCCCCTTCTTTATACTTTGTCCTGAGTTCTATAGGGCCTAACTTTAACCAGCTCGATCGTTTCCTAAATTAATGCACTCGACTCTATAATTGACATTTTTTTAGAAATATGGGTTTGAGAGTACTTGGTTCTGTTTCCCTTTCTACTTTGTACTCATCAAGAGGCGAGGGAGGAGGCTTCTTTGCGTATGAAGTTGGGGTCGAAGATAATCCACAATGGGCACAAAAGCAATATTTGGGGAGCTCAGTCTATGCCACTGCAACTCAATGGAACCAACGGGATCTAGCTTGGTTGCCCGAGGTCCGGTAGCGCACATAAACCAATGCATGGCTTCAACGCCTACCTCATTTGAATCTGGCTCCTGCGCATGCATGCTACCCACACTTGGTGTGGACAAATATAGGAGTGTTTTTAAGCAGCACATTGGCATATACCTGATCTACTCCCATGCCAGTAATTCCGAAAATGATAGATTCATATTTACGAAGCACTAGGATTGCGAGTTCATGGTCCTGTGCCCCCTCTTTGAAGATTGCCTCTGTAACCCGCATTTGTGTTTGCAGAGATGCCGGCGGCAACCTTTCCTCACTGCCAAATAAGCATGTCGACACTGGCATGGGGTTGGAACGACTCACTGCAGTTTTGCAAAATGTAAAGTCAAACTATGACACAGATCTGTTTTCTCCACTTCTGTCTGCATTGCAAAAGGTAATCTTTACAGTTCCTGAAATCAATTTGGAGTATACTGCTTTATGAATACGTAGTAAGAGGCATTTTTGCATGTCATAAAATAGATATTTAGACATATCGTAACAAACCAAATTTAATTTTGCTCTTTTATTTATTTTGGTACATCTGGCAGATGTTTCTAAAGATGTTCAAATCAAATCTTGCTGAAAAAGTTTGTTGGGCTGTCAAGGGTAAAGGCAGTCAGCTGAGTATGCAGTTATGTGAGATGACATTTAGGTTTCATCGTCCCTTGAGCGTTGAAGACAGGGGGATCATTGTAGAAAAATTGAATTATACTTTTGCTACGATATTCAAGGTGAAAATCAATCCAGCTTGAGCTGGGTTATGGAACTGGTCCCACCTGGATCTGACAAGAAATGAGATTTAATCCAGCTGGATCCAGAATCCAGATCCATTTGAACTGATTTTCACCTGGGATGGTACATTGTAAAGCTTGCACTGTCATAGATCTTGAATTTTGCTAGAAACAGTCTTCAAAAAGAGTATGAAATGATTTCCACTTTTGATTATCTAGTGCTTAGAATAAACTCTTTATACTTGAAAAGCATGGAAGGTATATTAGTTTTTGCTTCCCTGCTTGGTTCTGCGAAACAAATTATGGACGATTCTATTTCTCTCTCCTGCTCGACTATTGTTTTCACTTGCGAAGTGAAGGTCATGCTTATTTTGTGACATAGCGTAAATGTGACGGTGGCATTCTATTCGTATATCATTGAAGAGCACAAACTTTTACCACTTAGGTTGTTTTCCAAACAAATTCTTTACACCTCACTAGTAGTTTTACCACTTAGGTTATTCCCCAAACAATTACTTTACACCACACTAGCAGTCTTTCAATTCTAAGAAAGAACCCAAAAATTGGCAATTTCTTGCTCTCACTAACAGTGTCCTGCTCTCTACACAAGATATCTAGTGCTATTAAGAAAGCTGACAAAACCAGGATTGTTTCTTGACGCTGGATAATACGTTTTGTTGGGCTTGTTGGAGGTAGCACAGACAAGTAAAAAAGTAAAGAAAAACAAAATCATGCAGCCAATACCCACTTACTGCACTGTACAGTCGTGTCAAAATGTCGGAAAGAAGGATGATTTGATTCCCCACCCCTATTTTTTCTTTCGTGGTTCCTCTAATAAATGTTACTTGTTGTAATTTTTATGATTCGGTACTTTGTGACCCTACAACCATGAAACTCTACAATACACCACTCTGTCGGTGAGGTGTCTTCTGTGCTGCTTGTAACTTCTCGGGTTTGTTAGCTTACCAAGTTATCACCAATATGCCTGATCAGAATGGCATAACTATATAACAAATAAGTTAGAATGACCAAACAGCTGTTAGTTTATGGGATGCCTTTGCCTAATATGAGCCATACATTGCTTAATCGCAGAGTGCAAGAGTCGCTCCCTATCGTGGCCTAGTAGGACCAGATGCTTCTGTGGACGTGGCCTACCGCATCGTTGTTGACCATGCCCGGATGTTTACAGTGGCCATCTCGGACGGTGTGCTACCAGAACATTTTGATGCTGGGTAAGCAGGCCATCACCTGTGTCTAGACTTCTGAGCTGCCATGGGAAGGAAGTGTGGAAGCGAATATAGCGTAGCAAGTTCGTAAATCGGGCAAGGCCTTGGACCTTGCTTGATTTGAGTGCCACAAACTAGATATCTCATTTGCCAGTGCAGCTTTCAGTGGCAGTGTGTGCACATTGCTCCTAAGCCCATGAGTGATCGAGTTAGTGAGCTAGAGCACTGCATGGGGTTGGGCTTACCCAAAAGTGCCTTACCCGGCCCCGGCCCGGGTAAGGCGTTTTTTTTAAGGGTCTGGACTGGACCCGGGTATTTATTTGCGGGCCTGGGAAATGGTAGGTCTGGTTTTAGTGTGGAAATTCAGTGTGAAAATAGTTCATCTCACCTTGGTTAAAGGGGCACTGACACATCAAAATCATATTTTTTTTTTATTATCCCAAACGATTGAAAACGAGCCGGGACATTACCCTCAAAATTCGAAACTTGAAAATTCGGTATTTGTGAATTAAAAAAACAATTTCCAAATGCCGAATTTGAAGTTCCCGCGCGATGCGCGCCAGTGCAGTGAGTCAAATTTTGCGGTCTCCTGCGACTCAACTTTTTTTCGGACCTCCGCTCCACGCTATGAAGCAAAGCGCCGTTGCCACGGCGACCCCAAGTGAGGAGGACGTGAGCCTGCGGGATAGAAGGGCGCCGGCGCGGGAAAAAACCGGTTTCTTCCCCGACTCGCCGACGAGCGCCGCCAAGTTTTCCGAGGGAGGGTACAAATCTAGGAAGCAACATCACACCGAACTCTGATTTTTGGTATTTCAAAAAGAGGGGCCGTAGTGCGTTCGCAATTGCGTTAAAAAACATGTTTTCCGATTGCCGTTATTAAATGTTATAGAAATGTCACCTACAAAGCTTCTAAATTTCCTGATTTTTGACGTCACCGATCAAAAGAAGCGAGGAGGTGAGCGGCGGGAAATATAAATGCCAAAAATAAAAAGGGGGCGCGCGCGCAAAAAAATGTTTTTTCGCAATGCGTTTTTTTTTGCGTCTCTATGACTACAAGTTGCATCGTTTTAGACAATAAAAAAAATACAACCTTTGGGTTGTCAGTGCCCCTTTAATGCCGTTCAACTTGTCTTGGCGAAAAATAAAACACGAGCATTGCTTTACTATGCTGCATATATTTATGTAGAACTTCATCGGGTGGAGAAAAATGGGAAACATGATTATGTATGCAGTCATAATTTATTTTGGGAGAAGTCATGGCATACTGTAGATTGATGGATTAACACGCGGCAAGCATAGCACTATGATATCATAAGTACGACGTGTCTTGGCTGCATCGCAAGCCAACACATATCGTAGCTCTTCTCCATGGCATGTGCCAGGAGGCAAGCACCAGGTGGAATTTGAAGCTAGCTATGACAAAAGTCTCTAGTCACACAATATGAAGGTGTTGAATCTCTTGATAGCAGGGGCAATACACTAATGGAGGGCCGTAGCAAAGCAGCTCTAAGGGACGTCAACTTCCTAGTGCCATTCAAGGAGGCCAGCAAAAAGCTTGAGCAAGACAAGCGACCAACGCTGCCGCTGGTGTTGCTCTACCAATGGAAGCTCGAAGTACACCCGACTCCTCTGCCGACAGACACGATGACAGTAGTCCGACTCAAGAAAAGGGCAGCGCTGTTTCAAGAAAAGGGCAGCACAATAAGAAAAATGGTGGTCGGTGTGCCGGCGGTTTCTTTTGAAGGCGAGAGCGGTGGCGAAGAATGCGTCGGTGCAAAGCCACCAAAACAGAGACTCGTGGATAAGTTACAGGGCTGGCATGACGACCTTGACACAGACCTTGATGACAACTGTTTAGACAGCTACCTCTATGCCGGCGAGTCGTGTGAAAACATGGTTACCTGCTGAAATGGTGGGAGAAGGAGCAAAAAATTTCCGCGTCTTTCTTTTCTTGCCAAGAAGGTTCTACGTATTCCTGCAACAAGTGCCAGTAGTGAAAGGAACTTAAGCGCCGTGGTTAAAGCCAGATTTTTTCGATAACCTTTTGTTCTTGCACAGAAACCTGTACCGTAATATCTCGAGAGATGCCCCACCCCCGAAAGGTAGCCCACCCCTATTTTGGGCGTGATTTGCTATATTCTTTTAAACACCGAAAGATGGGCCACTCTTTGTAATAGTAGTGTTGGGATCAATGATAGCCTCCACGTAAATGCGGCTAGTTAGCTATTGCGGGATATAAACGAACGTTGCTGACTGGGAAGTACAGTCATCTCTGCTTCGTTGCCCCTCGCCACCATAACAAGCTTCGGAGGGACACAACCTAAAAATAGCAATTTTTTAAACTTTTTTTGATTGTACACAGAAAGTTAACCCACTCCATATTTTCACCCGATTTGCTCTTGATGTTAGGTGGGCTATCGCTCGGGATTTTACGGTAGTCTTTTTATTCCGTAAATAAATGGTTTGTCGAAAGCTCACCTTTATTTGGTTCCCTCGCTAGTCCCTGGCAATTGTGCAGAATAAATAAAAACAATAATTTTGAGTGTGAGGCCCCAGAAGAAATACTGTATTTGTAGAAAACTGCCTGTGAACAAACTCAATGTGGGAATAGTTAGGTCGGAGTTGTTGTCTGTTGCTTAGGCCTATAGGCCAATGAATTCATCTATACCACCTTTTGTTATTTTTTTATTTCTTAGGCTAATATCACTCTTCGGTGTCGCAATACGATTAGCCTACTAGTTAAATTTGCATGTGTTCGTAGCTCCGTTCGGTTCTGGCATGCGAGAAAAAAAGTTGTATACCAGCAATTCGCCTCCAACGGTCGCATTTAGGGCGTAAAATTACTTTGCCCTATACTCTCGTACTTCACGCAGCGAAGTTTACACAACATGACATTGAATTCGGGCCTGGGCTGGACCCGGGCCTGTTGTAAAAGGTGGCAGGCCGGGCCAGGTAACGTATAAATTGCTCTGGCTCTGGCTGGACCTGGGCCTGGTTTCAAACACCTGGGATGGTCTCGGGCGGGTAAATTATCTTGACGCCGGGCCTGGGCCGGGCCTGGGCTCAGAAAAGCAGTCCGTGCAGTGCTCTAGAGTGGGCGTAAGAGGGATGATGGAAAGACGAAAGAGGTTTGCCTGGGCCAGTTGTCATCAGTGATGGGAGCTTGTGCTGATTGCTAGCACTCGGCAAAAAAGAGAAAAGTGACAAAGGTTAATATGTTTGAATCTCTATGGCCATACCAACCTTACAATCATTTGGAATTTTTTAAAAATCAAGTAGCCACAATTGTTCTCTTTGTAATGAACCTTTTTGTTTTGTTACTTCAGGAACAAACTAAGAAGGGTGATTCGCAAAGCATCACATGCTGCCATCAAGCACTTGAAGTGTGATCGGGGAGTTCTGGCTTCTTTGGCTGACAGTGTTTATACTGTTCTTGGAGAATTTTATCCTAACCTCGATTTGAAGCTGGTAAGTGTTTTATGGAACTGATGTTGTCTCCTAATACCATGGATTTTTTTATATGTGGAGTTCTTTGTTTAAGGAGAGATATGCCCTGGGAGGGTAAAATTTTGAACCTTTCACTCAAATTCATTCAAATTTTCAGGGTGAATAGAATCCTATTAGAAATGATGATGACATCCAAAGTCAGCCTTACAGGCCAATTCAACAACATGCTACATTTATCAAGCTCCAGAACAAAGTCACTTCATTAGGAAGTGTAATAAGGAAAAATATTAATTGCAATCCTCTAACTTTTTTAATGTGAAGTAGAATACTCATAGTGCACATTAAGGTAAAAATGAGTTGCAGGAAATGCAATTCTAAAGACAAAATAAAATTAAAAATATATATATTTTTTTGTGTGCTTTAATATATTTAGTTTTATCATAAAGAAGTGAGCTCTTTCAGATTATGAGTACCTTCACTTGTTCCTCAGGAAATTTTAGTCCAGGACACAACTGAATGAAGTCTTCACACTTTCAAAACATGAAATGATACATCTCCCCGTACCTCATTTCCTGCCAAAAACTGAAACGGAGAAAAAGGCATTTGAAATTTAGGTTTCTATATATTCTACGAGTCCCAGGCACACTGAATTCACCTGGAGCATAGATAGCACCTTCCTCTTTGAGACTTCGTTGTTCCCCTTGCAATTGCCACCCGGCTTGCATCAGTTCTAGGCGAGCTAACTTTGATAGCAGACATTTCTCGACAGATAAACTGCCGAGAACTAAGGGACAAATGATACAAAAGAAGATCGGCAAAGTAGCGGCATGATCTGAAGTGAAAGATATTTGCGACTCTAACTGCCTGTAGGTGCCACTACTATATTTTCAAAATGGCGGATATACGGCATGCAAGTTCGTCTGCTTCTTGCGCACCTCGTGCATTTGTCTACCCCCCAAATGCGCCTAATAATTGGGGTTGTGTGGATATTTATACAGCTTGCAGTTGGTCAGCCATTTCAAAGTTGCGACGAGTCACTCTCTGTAGATGAGAAATTTAGCCAGTGCAGTAGAACCGCTAGCCTGGGGTCTTGAACGTGCACCACACTCTAGTGATACCCGACCGGACGCTGGTACGATGCTCATCCAGATCGAAACGGGCAGGGGAGGGGATTGAACTCAGGATCCATGGGTTCTGCAGCGCGGAACCCAAACGCGCCTTCGACGACAAAATAAAAAGCAAAAAAGACGCTGTTTTACGAATAAACTTCATAAGAAGCTGCAGGGTCAGTGGTCCTGAGGCGATACCACTCAGTTTCCTTTGAAGTGTCAACTGGCAAAAGGCTCTGCAATGAAGTTCAAGACAACAGCTCATGGTACCCAAACATTATTATTATTATTTTTTTTTTTTAAATTGGGAACCCAATAAAATAAACTCCAAATTTCAAAGAATTGAGAATACAACAAGAAGAATCTCCGATAAACCCCGAATCTTCAGCAAAAAATAAACTCCGAAAAACATCCTCCGAATTTGACGAAAAATAAACTCCAATAACACGGAATCCTACTCATACCATATTCCATATTTTTTCTCTTGGGGTTCTCCTGGCCATTGATACTTTTAAACTTGAGAAGTTTCTGCAGGGTAAATGGTGCTTCCAATGGGAGTGAGATGTTCTGACCATGTTAAACAAGCTTGGAACAGCCCTAAATTAAAAAAAAAAAGAAAATTTGCTGCCTACATTCAAAAATTATATATATATTTTTTTTTTTGTGATAAATCCTGCATGTTTATAAATAATAGTTTCTGAAACCATTCTTTGGAAGTAAATAAACATAAATATAACAATAATTTTTTTTCTGGAAAATTTGAATTTTTAGGTCACATCCTCCTTTAGGCAAGTACACAATGAACACATATCAGCTGAATCGTATTTTAGAAATTCAATTTCGTTCTGCAACTTCTGCAACTTATGGGCAAAGATTGAAAGAACATGTTGTGTTAAGAAGTTGCAAGTAAAGGTAAAGTCTTTACCTGCAACTTCTTGACATAACATGTTCTTTCAATCTTTGCAAATTTGAAATTAGAATTCAACGTTTTGCGTGGAAGCTTTGTTTCTCGGTCTGTCACTGAAACATACTTGTACTCCCTACTCTACCCTGTTGCAGGTAAAGAGAGGTAGGACAAGCTTTTCCTTCACTCTTTCCACTTTTGTAGAGTGAATGTTGGAGAGGAGGCGAGTCCCTCCTTGCCTTCTCCTACCTCCTGTCCAGTCTTCACTCTGCCAAAGTGGAAAAAATAGACTAGGACCTTGTCCCGCTGTTCTTAACTTGCAGCAGGGTATAGTACTTGTATTAAGGTACCGGAAAACACTCCTACTGTATATATTTGTTCTGCTAAGGACCATAGTAAGTCGGGGGTCTCCAAACCCCGGCCCGCGGGCCACGTCTGGCCCGCGGAGGCCTTCCAGCCGGCTCGTGGCTGGCTGCAATCTTTCTAGTGCCACCCAACCCACGGCCACCAATGCAGAAATAAGCGAGCGTTAAAAAACGGCGGCGAGACACGCACCAAAGGCGCGAACAAAGATATAGGGAAGGATGAGAGAAAATTGCGTCGAAACACGGGTTCTCTGGCCATATTATTTATTGTCATCACCGGCGTCACCACTCATGCTTTCCTGGTCCGCATCTGCATAACTGCTAAAATTCCTTGGCATTCTCTTGTATATTGTGCTTAGAGTCCTGTCTCATAACTTTAGCATGTTGCCATCATGCAATTTGATTTATGCCTGCTAGGTTTTCTGGGTCAGAATCTTTTTTTATAATGTCATAATTAGCCACATGTTGAATTTAAAAACTAGGTTTTTATATTCGTCCACCTTACTTTTTAGAATTTTTACTCTACTTTAAATTTTATTATTTAGGTGCCTATTTATGTTTTCTCATTTAGTAGTTCTTTGTTTATATCTACTTGATTTTTTTCCGGCCCTCAAGACTGCGACAGATTCCCAATCTGACCCCTTAACCAAACCTTTGGAGACTCCCGGACTAAGTTAAGGGAATAACAGAAACTGAAAGTGCTTAAACTTCACCACGACTATCTTGTTTACCGTAAAATTCCGAGCAAGCGCCCCCCCTGCACGCAAGCCAAAATTACCTGCAAAGTAGGGGGGGCGCTATCCCGGAACGGCACCAAAATTCAAGATGGCGACGACAAAAGTTTTCCGCCAGAAAAAGAAGAAAAAGCGAAGTGCAGATTTAATATTTTATTTATCTCTGAGAACATAGACTTTATTAGGCCAAAGATTTGTCACTGCTATGTTAATCACTTTCAAAACCACGTCAGAGTCGGCCGCAAAAAAAAGTTCGCAGCATTCCGCGATGTTTCCCGAGTGCATGCCGTTGGCTATTTTGACAGCCTCTTCAGAAAGAAGCCGGTTGCTAATGGCTCATTCTGCACTTCCTTCGCGCTCCAGGTATTAAAAGAGCGCGTTGTCCACGTATTCACTGAACACCGGCGCGCCGTTACTTAGCTTTCGTCGAACTTCGGCTTTCCCATAGTTTGACTGTAGCAAATGGTCAAAATTCTTGTCCCATTCCCGTATCCGGTCGAGACGTACGTCTGGTGTGCGTCTTTCTCGTTTTCACAATCCCATTGGACGACCTCGATTTTCTTTGCCACTGTGTAAGAATGCATAGAAGACCTGACATCCCCAAAACAAAGCGACAGTGGCGCGTAGTGACCAGGCTGATCGGGCTGCAACTTCGCAGGCCAGTGTTGCCTGGGCGCGGTCAGCGCGGTGCGTGATACGGGTGCGGAGCGGGGAGGGGGGCGCTTTCCCGGAACGGCGCGGAAATGTGAAATTAGAGGTGAAGTTGGGGGGGGGGCTCTTGCTCGGGTGGGGGCGCTTGCTCGGAATTTTACGGTATATTTTTGCTACATTTGTTGTCTTTTAGGTCAAGAACATTGTCAATTTGGAGGAAGACAGGTACCTCTCGCAAATGAGCAAGGCCGAGGCTGCCCTTCGTGATGCCAAGCCAAGCAAGGAAATTTCAGGTTACTCAGCCTCTTTGCTTTCTTTGTTTCTCAGCATAAAGCTTGATTCATGGGTACTACGAACAAAAGAAACTGGTAAAAAGAAAAGGATTGGCGAGCTAAGCTCTGAAAGTATGCTAACTGTCTTTTAATTGAATGCTTGATTTGGTCCGTTTTAGGCATACATATTCAATAATATTTATGCATACATGTGCTGGAGTGGTTGTACAATTAAGTAAAAACTGTGTTGTTTTGCAACTTCAGGAAAGTTGGCCTGGGATATGTATGTCCAGTATGGCCTACAAAAGGAGCTCATCGCAGATATGGCGGCTGACAGAGGCTTGTCAGTAAATTGGGGAGAGTTTTTTGAGCTTTTTAAAGAATTTCAGGTTTGTATAATTTTACCTTTGCACATGTGTATCTTTCGTGTCTTTCATGGCAAATGAGCCCATCAATATTAAAATGTTTTGCACTGCACCAGTGCTGCAGCGTATTAGAGAAAGGTGCCTAACGACTGATGTCACACGATGCAATGCGCTGCGATCTAGGATTGGTCCAGACATTCTTTGCCCAGATGAGTGAGATCGAAACCAAAACCACTCGGAGAGGATCAACCTCTGCCAATCTCTCGTTTTGTGGAACGATCATTGTCTTCATGTTTCAGGAAAAATCTGAAGCCGGGAAGGCTCGGTCAGCTGTGGAGGTGGAGGGCCTGACCCGGCAAATAATGCAACTTCGCAAAGCAGGCTTTGTGCCAACTGACACTGACGGCATCTACAACTATACGTCTTGCGACGGGAACTATAGTAAGTTGACCTGGCAAAGGTTGATCAACTGTATTGACATTATACATCTACTTTTATCGTAATTACCACCATCAAATCTGAAATCTACCACCGAAAAACCCTTTCTCTTTCTCTTGGTTGTATGGAAAAGGTAACAATGCCATATGCGTTACCTCTTATAGTACTTACTTAAAATCGAAAGAATAAAACACAGGACAAGCACAAGACAACCACATTCTTTCAACAACTACATTCTTTTGAAAGAATGTGGTTGTCCTGTGCTTGTCCTCTATGTTTTATTCTTTCGATTTTAAGTACTGTAAATGACGAAATTTTCGCGAATTTCGCGAATCGCCTACGATTCGCGAAAAATACGTCCCGCGAACAATTCGGACAATATGTGAACGCTACGGAAGCTTTACTCGATTCGCGAAAATTAGAACCCGCGAATAATTTCAAATTTTCAGCTTTGGCCCAATTCGCGAAAATTTGAGCCCGCGAAAATTGAGTCGTTTACAGTATTCATGTTCAACTCGCTCGCTTTTACCAGTTATAGTACTTGATCGAGGCAGTTCTTTTCACTGATAGTGTTGTGGTTTTGTAACATACTGTACCCATTTATACATCTGCTACCATTCCAGTTTTTTTCATACATACTATTATCATGTGTAAGATAGAATAACTCATTGAAATGTTTGGCCATGTGACAGTGGCTCTCCTCTATTTCAGATTTTCCAAATCTCCGGACGCTCGTAAAGGCCATATTTAAAAATGGCAAGGAAGTGGACACTGTCAACCTGGGGGAGGACTGCCTTATTGTGACAAGTTCTACAAATTTTTACTTTGAAAGTGGAGGGCAGGTGTCGGACAAAGGAACCATAACCACCAAGGTAGCTGTGCCGAGTTTTTCTTCTTTACCTTGGCAACTGCTGCCACAAATACTTCTTCCAATGCAGCAGAGTGAACTTTGCTACCCAACCTTCCGTAACGTTTTCACGCTTTGGATTGCATCTTTATAGTGGGCTTAATTTTTCGGGCCTTTTTATACATATGGAAGCATACATATGGAGGTTCTGATATATACATTCAGTAAATTTTGCTTCATGATGCCTCTTGGCAGCCTCTCAGAAACATGCTATGAGCAGTTTTGGAATACACAATCGATTTGCTTTCAGCGCAACACTTCTGCCACATTATATTTAAAAAAAATTTAGTTTTAAGTATTTATTGAGGTGACCATACTCTCAAGAGTAGAACATTCATATTATAACTGTAACTGTATTTTAATAGATTTGTCAAACAATATACTTTGTGGCACAATCTTAATACTCGATAGTGGGCCTCTTACTCCCGGTAATCACAGACTTTAAAATATATGTCCGCACAAAGCTGTTTTGGCCATATCAACACATACGACCCGCTACTCCATAGTGTATTTGGTCTGTGCCCTCATGTTGGGCTCTGTCTCTTTCCTAATCTTGGTCGCTGTAGTAGGCTCGCAATAATTCAAACTCGGATATTTCATACCTCTGGTTAATTCAAATCAATTTTGAAATGTAAGTTGTCCTGCTATGTTCTCAATGTATTTATAAGCCGCTTAATTCGAACAGCATTATTGTGTAATCATACTTTTTTGTTCTCGTGGTCCCGTTGAGTGCACTTCTTTCCGAGCACCGGTGCACTGCAGAGAAGCAACACTCGCGGGCTCGCTTCCGTAGGTATAGCTTCTCCGCGGTGCACTGGTGCTCGATAAGAAGTGCGCTCAACAGGGCTAAAACAGGGGACATAGGAGCGATGAAAACGGGTGCCGTGTGGCAGTTTCCATAGCAGCTTGCGTGGATGCTGGGACGTGGTGGCATGGCATAGCTCCACGTCATAGTGTCTGCACAAGTTTCTAGGGAAACTGCCGCGCCTGTGTCTCCTGCTTAATTGTCCACAATGAACAACTTTTTTGCTGGATGAACAAATTTAATTTTGCAGGCTGACAAGCGTGTTGGTTGAGTTGTGGCTGTGGGCTTTACTGTACTGTTGCTAGTTGAAAGAAAGTGTACGTCGTCCCTCGTCCCACCCGTGTCTTATTCCTTCAGTGTTCCTAAACTTCATTTTATTTTGATGTCATGTGCTGTCTAATGGTCCACAATAAGCAACATTTTTAAGGGATGAATAAACCTGTGTCATACATTTCAGCAATGTTTCATGTGTGGCATACATGCCTATGATTAGTAAGCCTGTGTAGAGGAAATCATAAAATATCTGCTTTGTATGTGTAGCCATCCATATTACAAATGATAATTTTATCTTGCATCATATTTAGATGAATTTTTGATCATTCGAACTTCTAATAATTAAAACAAAATTCGTGTAATATTAGCTAGATCCAAAAAAGAATAAACTTACCATTAAATTGTCAGCCATATATTCTTAGTTTCAGTCTAGTACCACATAAAAAATCTTCAAACAAAATTAATTCTGAAAGTTAGGAGTTTTTCTCCAATTCCATTGCGTGCAAGTTTTCTCTTGTTACAGGATGGCGAGTTTTGTGTACAGTCTGTGAAAAGCCAGGGTGGCTTTGTGTTCCATCGAGGAGTTGTTTCTAGAGGTGCAGTAAGCAAGGAGGATGCAGCAGAAATGTGCATCGACAAGGTAGGGCAGTTTGCCTGAATTAGTATGCCCTGCTGTTTAGCATGATGTAAAACAACTGAATATGTGGAGTTTGAAAAATATATGCTACTGTACTATTATCCTGAAAATCCACTTTAATCTGGTGACTTAATATGATGCATACACAGCCTTGATTTAAGTGATGTTTAACACATGGGTGCCGACTGGTTTCTAAGGCAGCATCTGTCTATGGCCATATCCTTGATAGGGAAATGATACCCAAGCACGTGTTGGGGGGTGGGGTGCTAACTCTACAAAATATGGATGAGTGTAAGTTCTGCCATGGTGCCTCTAATGTTAATTACTCTATGTTGTGTTTCCCTGAAAACAGCAACATCGAACTCAGTGCATGCTGCATCACACAGCGACTCACTGCCTCAACATGGCCCTGAGAGCCGTACTCGGGTCTACGGAGCAGAGGTCCTCCCTGGTGGACAGCAGACACTTGCGGTTCGACTTTCTTTCTAAGGTGCCTACTGCCTACTACCATGAGACATTGCTGCTTTCGGGGGATTGGGGCTGACATAAGTGCACATATCTCTGTTACAGAAAGGCCTAACCACTGACCAAATCCAAAGGGTCCAGGATTGCTGTAATGCCATGATCAAGGAGAACCACGATGTACAAAGGGTCATTTTGCCCAAATTGGAGGCATTGGAACTGCCACAGTTGGTGACCGTTGCAAATGAGGTGGGACATATTTTACCCTTGTGGTGCTCGGAGGGCTGGGCAGTGTTGCGATACCAATGCATTGCGATAGTATCTTAAATATTTTCAAGTGTCTGTAGGTATTTCTGTATCGAGAAACATTTGAAAATGTTATTTGTATTTCAGAAGTGA
Organism: Ixodes persulcatus; assembly: GCA_013358835.2. Classification (NCBI taxonomy): domain Eukaryota; kingdom Metazoa; phylum Arthropoda; class Arachnida; order Ixodida; family Ixodidae; genus Ixodes; species Ixodes persulcatus. The sequence goes on along the minus strand of JABSTQ010011336.1, from coordinate 18,229 downwards.
GATACGTTTTCAATGTGTCAATTGTATCGCAATAATATCTCGTTACATTTATTGTTCAAAATGGCTGCTTGCTAAGTTGGGCACTAGCTTTGAAGCTGTTTTTCGCCCTAACCACTTGCTTTTCCTCTCTTTTACCATGCAAGGGTGGTTGGGAGAGTGACGTGACCTCATATGAGAGGAAGTATTTCAGCGTACTTACATATTTCAGTATCTCTATTCCTCCGTCTGTATCCTAGGATATCTTTGTGCCATTTTTACAAAAATATATCAGAAATTTCTCCCAAATATCCCGTTACATCAAAGACAAATGTACCTCATTTTTTGTATTTTAGCATTCCAGTAGATGTATCTCAGTATTTGTATTCCCAAATACTTCTTGAGAGTATTTACCAAGCTTGCTGCTCACAGAAGATGCAAGTGGGCTAGTTGGTACATGATTACTATGTAAAAGCGGAAAAAAGGCAAGGAGAAAGAAGTAGGAATGAACACACTAAGCGCTCACTTTTTAGTATCTTTTTTAAGCTTTATTACCTGAATGGACTGCAGATGTTTTCCTTTGAAACTAACAATGCAGAGGGGAATCTATGTTACAATCTGTGCTTAATCCACAGAGCCTTGGGTTTCCTGGCAGCTGAGTTTGCATTGTGTGTTGTCATGTTGATTGTATAGGTTCCTGAAATTGGACAGATTACTAGTTTAGACAGGAGTGTTTAACAGTCTATTCCTTTCTGTAGCATTCAGGCAACATTTGAGGGTCTGTGTTGTTATGCGCAGAGCTATGTGCTATGAATGATGCTTCTAAAAAGACGCAGGTGTCCTGAAAAGTACTTTATCACAAATTTATTGTAGTCCTAACTTTGGTAATCTATGTACTACAAGCAAAAAAGTGAGTTTTGTGCCACATGCAAGCATTCTACTTCATTACATTGTCATGAATTACTATATGACCATACTTTGTTTCAGGAGTACCCAACCTCAGTTTCTGTAATTACAATTGGGAAGAATGACAACATTGTATCTCGGGAACTATGCTGTGGAACGTAAGTATTCAGTGTCTCTTTTCTACCGCTAACATCAATTGATTGGAACCCCTTCCTCGCTTCCTTTTCTACTATACGGTAATCTCTTGTTATAACGAAGTCAGATATAACCGATAATTCGATAAAAGCGATAGAGCAGAAAAAAAACAGTGCCAGCAGCCTTGAAGTTGGTTCGAAACACTGCGGGACACTTTGACCGTACTATATTTAATCAAAAAGATTTTGGTTATAAACACCTTGCGGCAGCTTTACCGAGTAAAAAAAATAATTAAATGGAGTTTGCCGATAATTTTATCTGGGCATCAGTTCTCCTCGAACTGCTCCAGGCATCGCAAGAACACTGTCACCGCCGCTGCACTCCACTTTGTTCTGAAGCATCCATAGGACGTTTCACGTCTCCGCAGTCGTCATCGCTTCCCGAGGTGCCTTTCCGATGTCGCTTCGGGTTTACCCTGACCGCACGCAAGGTCTAAGATCGCAGCCTCCGTGGCAGGAGCAACAACGGGAATGTCCGCATCAACAAGTGCGAACAAGTTAAAGTTATCCTCGGTGGCTTTGCCAACATGTTTTCACGCACTCCTGTAGAGATCGTTGCAGCTATGGAAATCTTGTGCCAGCTCGGCAAGCATGCTCGCGAGAGAAAATCCCACGTGCGCAAAGCAGTTGGTGATCTTTCATCTTCGAGTTGCGGGTGTGCTTTCTCCTGCATGAAAAACTTCTCGAACCTGTCCAATATGCCTTGCTCGTTCTGCAAAATGGTGAACAGTGTCGAACAGCCAATGCCGAAACGTCGAATTCTTTGGCGATTTCGGACTTGGGCTGGCCACTTTTCTTTACCTCGGCGACCTAAGCGACTTTTGGTAAACATTTCCAATCACCCATACGACACATATGTGCATGTAGTATGCCGCAGGCGCGCATGCACAGGCGCACGCGTCGGGCTTTAGAAGGGATGATCTCCTCTGGGCTCCATCGCTCCCTTGACCAGATTCCGACAGGAGTGGGGCGGCGGGGGCAGCGTCGGCCGCAGGCGTCGTGAGTAGAGCCGGAACGTTGACGCTGCTCCTGCTGCTTTCTGCCCGCATCCCCGCATCGGTGCATCGTCATCGGAAGCGGCGCTCTACTAGCTCTGCATTCTCTGCCCTCTATCACCCGCTTACTCCGTTTTCCCAGTTTGCCGTTTGCCCTAATGGAGAGGGGGGAAAACGCAATGGTTTCCGTGCGCTTCCGTTTAGGCTTGCATGCTTTTGGCACCTCTGCCTTGGTAATAAGCGTGGTTGGCCGCCGATACACTTAATAATTCGGTTAAAAGTGTGTGCATTTTGGTCGGGACCATGTTGAACTTTGATAAACGCGATAATTCGAAAAAAATTATAGTATAACTAGTGGTAGGGATTACTGTAGTTTGTTTCACCGTCTGTGCTAGTGAAACCGAAGCATATTTCCCTGAATGATGCTTCCACTGCACGAGCCCGTGTGTTTGGTTGCAGGGAGGCCGATAGCCCATAGTTTACTTTTGTAGCTTCTGCTACGCTCACACTTATGTAAAATGGAGTACAGTGATCGTCATAACCGATTATCATTGTATCTGGACTAGAAACTGATCATTTCTAGTCTAAAATATCTAGAAACTGATCGTTATAAGCAGGACATTGTTATATGTGGTATCGTTATAAGTGGATTGCACTGTATAGTTTTACTGATGTTTTTTTTTTTTTGTTATAAATCACTTTTTATTAACAGTGACATTAGTTTATTTAATTTGAATCATATGTTATGTTCTGTTCACTCTTATCTCTACATACTCTATACCTTGAGGGTAAACAAATCAGAAAATGAATAAATGCACAAATAAAATGCATGTTGTAAATTTGAGATATCGGTTAGGGTTTTGTCTCGTTGATGAGATATATACTTCTATAATACAACGTCCTAACAGGTATGCGGAATATATTCTTGTCCCATTTATCCAAACGTCCTTTCTTCTGGAGTCCAGAGAACAAATGATTTAGGACATAGCCGTTCTTTGTGGCATTTAGCAAACAAGATGAAATGAGGAAACCCCTTCTCCTTTTGGCAGCTCCTTTTGTTTGAGGAGGAGGGAAGAAATGGAGAGGGGTCTTCTGCCTGATAGAAAGAGTTGGGGAGGGGTCTTCTGCCTGATAGAAAGAGTGCTGTCTGTACGTCAACTGATAAACAAGGAAGCACTCATGGAAGAACCAATGAATGTAATTACAAACACTTCCATTGGGAGTTGGTTGATCATCGGTTGTATTTGCTGACTTTCTCCCTTAGGCATGTTTCCAGCCTGTCTGACTTGGGGGAATTCGTGCTGACATCCCATCGTTCTGTGGGCAGCATGGTGAGGTCGGTCTGTGCCGTTGCTGGCCCTTTGGCTGTCGACGTCAATTCTCGAGACCAGCATGTCGCAGAGCAGATCCAGCTATTGGCACAAGAAATTGCAGCCTTGATGAAACTGCCACCCGTAAGCAAACATATTTGGGCCTGAACTGGCTGCTTGTCCCAATCTGTGAGACTGAACAGAGTAGACACGATTTCCAGGAAGCTGTGTTTCCAATTTAGCACCAAGGTTGCAAGATTTCACTGCACTTGATGTCGACCTTAGCAGCAAGCCTAATGTTTTATGACTAGCGGAATTTTGTGTAGACTACAAAAACGTTTAAACTGCAAAATATATGGCTCTGGTAAAGTCAGTTGAATAAATTTGTTCAGAAGCACTAGACCCGTAGCCACTTCGCACGGTCAGCGGTCAGCTCAAGGTGCCAGATTCTCAAGTAAACGGCTCTTACGTTTGGCATGCATGCAGATGTTTTGTGTGGCCCTGATTTGAAATGGAAGTAAGTCATTAACAAACAACATATCTCTTTGGCACATTTACCAGCTTCAGTATTGATTTTTTTTTTTTTTTTTGATAGGATGATTACGTCAGCATGGCTTCATGCAGAGAAAAGCTTCATGAAATCAGAAGGGTATGTTGCTTTTTTCGAGCCTCAAGCTGTGACAGTTGCTTTCACCAATACAAATTTGCATTTATGCTTCTCTCGTATACTGTCCAGTTCATAGTGGACAACACGGTTTCCCTGCTACTCCAAAGAACTGCAGAAGAGAAGTTGGAGAAGCTGAAGCGCCAGATTGATAGCATCATCAGAAAATACAACCACACTTTCGGAGAGCAAAGGGTGGGTTGGTTGCACTAGGCTTTGGCAACTAGCAATATAACGGTTGCATGTTCTCTTAAAATATGCAGGTGTTGGATGAGCTGAATACTGCAGTAAAACAGTGGGAAGGAGAGCCCTTTCAGGTGGTCTGCCTGAGGCAATGCACTGATGGGACCTTGGTGACAAAGCTGGCACGAAAACTTGATCAGCACAAGCCCAGCTTTATTGCTGTTCGCACCAGTCCCGAACGTTTCCAGGTTGACTGCTATGTGCCTGAGGTGAGCTCTGGCAGCATGGCCTTCAAGATAAGTTTTGATACTGGCAATAGACCTTATGCATTTTTGGCATTGCCTATCGGCACATTGTCAAAAATGCAGGGCTGCAAGCCTCAAAGATAGCGGCCTCTTCATCTGCGTTTCGACCCGATTCTGGACGAGGAGTTTCAAAATCGCGGTGACTGTTGGTTAAAAAACAAAAAACAAAAAAAAATTCCTTGCACGCTGAGAGTTCACGAGGTCTGTTATCGGTTACAGTATACAATCATTAAGCGTTCGTTGAATCTCTTACTTCAAATCTAGAGAAAAGTATTTTTAAACAGAATGAAGCTAAAAGGACGCATTCCACAAATTTCGGAGTTTATTATACAAACGCGCATCTTCACGATTTCACCGTACAAGGCGCTAGTGTTTGGCAGGGGTACAGGAGTCAGAAGTGACATAAGCGACATAAGCCTGGTGACATCGGGAAACATTTCGTATCAAGAAAAAAGCCCAAAGGAGGGAATTCTTTTAGGAGATTTGTGCAGATCAGCGAATTTGATTTTACGAATGCGAGTGCTGCATCAGAGGCGCTCAGATTGACGGGGAACGCTTTGAGTAACTTGGTGCGTCACTGCGATCTATACTCGTTTTCACCTCAAGAACCGCTAGCAGACGACAAACCAGGAGGTTGTTTCATTGCCTCCTCTCTCGTTTTACCCCGCCGAACGTGCTGAACTTCCCGCATGTGTTGAGGGGGCGCTGCGATCGAACAAAATGGCGCCTCCCTGAGAGCTCTAAATGTAATGGTCTATATTGGTAACTGGTCTGCCTCTTTTCCTGGAAAGGTTGGAAAGAACCCTAGCTTTGATATACGTCCGAGAACAGGCTTATTTAGTTTCAAACTTCTTTTTAAAATATACTTTGCACTCTAAATGCTTTCAAGCAAGTGATATTGAGCAGTTTACCCCAAGGGTAAACTGCTCAATATGCATGACATGGTGTATATGTACTATTTAGACATTTGTTTTGTGTCTCGTGGAGAAATCATCTTGGTTGTAAATATGTTTATTTTCTTTCAGGAATTCTTGTCCGAGACGTTTCAGGCATGCACGTGGGCCGCTGTTGCTGAACGATATGGTTTTAGTTATAGTTCTTCCTCTAGTAACCGTAGTGAACCAGAAATGTACTACAAAGTAATAGTATGTTGTGAGGACAACAGCATGGAAGAACTTGAAAGTGTTGCAGTTGAGTTCGCAAAAGCTCAACTTTCTGGCAGTGTGGCAAGCGGAACCTAAGGTTTTTCAATTGCAAACAAAAACACCATTAGCAGGAGTGTAAACATTGTATTTTAAGCTACTGAAATGATCACCTTCCAGTAATGTTCTGGAGGGAATCAGAAATAAAGTCTAGAGTTTATTCTGAGTTGTGTCATAGTGCATGATTTATACTTATGTGCCTCAGCTAGTCTGTCACAAATATTTATAAATTGTGACATTTTTTGGGGGGCACTGCCAGCGCACGTGAAAAAAAAAGGGGGGGGAAATAGTCGAGAAAAATGTCATCTGACCAAAGGGGCAGTAATCCGAAAAACACTGCTGCACAACAGAGAAGGAAACACCACGGCATTCAATCAGCCTTATGTGACGCACAAGTTTCGGATGATCTTGGAAGTTGAAGAAAAAAATTCATCTTAATTCTGCGAATAAAGTTGGGAGACACAAAACGTACAGCATGTCCTAAGATAAAAAAAAAAGATTTTGTGAGTTTATTTTACAATTTTTTAAATAATGTTTTTTTTAATATTTAATTTTAGTGGTTATGCATAGCCTCCTCTATACTAAGAAAGCCTGGCACATCGACGACGGAGCCATAGGGCACGCGGCCGCAGGAAAAACGAGAGGAGGAGCGCGCGGAACGGGGACAAATATGGTAGCGCAGAGCAGAAAGGGCAGAGATAGTGCGTGCGCTTGGATCATGAGCGGCCGCTCTTCGAACCACGTTTGTTTTCGTGTTTTCGTCAAAAGCGCGAGCTCAGCGCTTTTTTGCGTTCCTGCCTCGCACGCGCACTCCACGATACCGAAAAGAAAAGAGGAAAAAAAAAAGTGTTTCTGCGTTTGGCCGCTTGCTCTTGTGTGGCGCTAGCTGGCAATCTCCCCTCCTCTCCTGATTCCCCGCCCCTCCTTTCCCATTTTCGGCGGCCACCTCTTTTCGCGACGTGCCAGGCTTTCTATGGTTTATAGAGGAGGCTATGGTTCATGGGACAGTGTGCGACAGCACGAGTACATTCATATATAGCAACTGTAATCATGCAAACCAGACTGCTCTGCCAGCGGATTACTTAGTGAGAGGTCACTGCTGGGCGTTTTCAGATAAGATTGGACAACCATGTCCGGTGACCTATTTTAATTTTGATGAAAAAAATATATTTTGCTGGTTTTATGCCCAGAAGAATATAACCAATCCTTAGTTTAAAAAAAAAAAAAATTGTCCTTGCAAAAAAAAAAAAAAAAAAAAATTGTAGCACCCTTAGTCGTGCGGGTTTTGCGTATTGCGCGATGTTGACATTTCGGGCGGCGGCAGATTGATACTTTAGACCCATGTTGCGGATAAAAAAAACAGGACGCGGGATGGCCAAAAAAACATGCTTTTCGTGTAAGGCTCGTCAAATTATGAGGCGCTGGAGAAATTCAGCCTTCTGCGTTAAGTCCTTATTTCGAACTCTTTTTGTTCGCCTTCCGCCCATTGAAAAGCATGCGGGAAGAGCCTTCGAACGCACCTGGTATCGCTGCGCCGCAGCGTTCTTCCGCACGTCTGCTTTCCTCGCCAGTCACCATGGCAACGAACGCCGAATGAATGGAAGCACGCACGGTACCGCCGCGTGAAGCCAGCAACAGCTGACGCCATTTTACGAACGCCGTCTGCTATAGCCAAAGCCGAACGCGGTATGTAAGATCAACCGCCTCCGCCGGTGCTCGATCGCCGACGGCGTTCGTATAGCAGACGGCGTTCGTAAAATGGCGTCAGCTGTTGCTGGCTTCACGCGGCGGTACCGTGCGTGCTTCCATTCATTCGGCGTTCGTTGCCATGGTGACGGCGAGGAAAGCAGACGTGCGGAAGAACGCTGCGGCGCAGCGATACCAGGTGCGTTCGAAGGCCCTTCCCGCATGCTTTTCAATGGGCGGAAGGCGAACAAAAAGAGTTCGAAATAAGGACTTAACGCAGAAGGCTGAATTTCTCCAGCGCCTCATAATTTGACGAGCCTTACACGAAAAGCACGTTTTTTTTGGCAATCCCGCGTCCTGTTTTTTTTATCCGCAACATGGGTCTAAAGTATCAAACTGCCGGATTGACAAAAAGTATTAATCACCTAATATTAGGGTAGTTAGTTTGAGAACAAAAAATCGCAAACACGGCACATTGCGCAATAACGCTCTAGATTAAAGAAGTTGCCCTGTATATAGTTAATCTTTGCGTGAAATATTGTTGACCTAGTTAGCGGGAGAAATTTACGAGAATTGCTCACACAGGGACATTTAACTAAAAATGCATTATTTTGAAAATCATTAAAAAAAAGGCCATCTTTAATATTCTTTAAACTCTCTGAAATTAACGTTTATAATATGTACTAACAGAGTCTGCAAAATCATGATGCAATATTTGTGTGGCTTTTAAGTTATAAAGTGAGAAACATGGCCAAATTGACGCTAACGCGGTTGCCATAAATGGGGCGTGCACATACCCGCTCTTCACAATTTCATTATTATTAAAAAGCGTAAAAATGCTACAGGGTGGTCAGGAAAAGACAAATTGACAGCACAGAGGTGGACGGTAGTTTTGAAGGGAAAATTCCTAATACATTTTCTTACAACCGACCCAAAAATGCCCATTGGCCGGAGTGATCGAGGTGCGCCACCCTGTAACATGCTTCGCGGTGCCTGTTTCAACAGCCTGCGTATAGCGTCTCCGTCTACGCGACGTAAAGGAAGCAACTGGAACGACTTTGCAAACGGATCAGCCTGCAACCTTGGCGGTAACATGATATAGGAAGTAGGGCGCGGCAGAACCCGAACCTGCGCCGCCTGTGAGCGCCAATATATCCGCCGCCGTGAAGGGCCGCACGACGCGTAGAAAATAAAGATACATAAAAAAGAAGAAAAAAGAATTGCGATTGAATGAAATTGTCTGTAACTTAATTTATAAGTCAACGGTGAGGAGAATCGTGAAATCCAATTTGGGTATGCTCATGTGACCTACGTAAGTGATGGTGCAGCAAGCCACTTTAAGAACAATTACCAACCACACGAGCTGCAGAGTCACAAATACACGTCAGCGAGGTGTATTTTTTCCGCAACGACATGGCAAGAGTGCCTGTGATTGAATCGGGGGTCGTGTCAAGCAACAGACAACGTTGTACAGCCTCCGACGGACGGCCCACCAAGTCGGTGATCAAGTCTGCGTCAAAGATGGTGGCCCCACTGAACACTAAACCAACTAAACTGCCGAACGTGAAACTAATCCACCTCCCGAAAGCTGACGCCAAAGCATTCAGGGACATGAAAGCAAAGGACTGGGACTCTGTTTCCGTTATGCGTGGAAATCACTCCTGTCACTTGTGGCAGTGTACGCGGTCCGACACTTCGCAACCACAGCTGTTTTAGCAAGAACAGTAGCCGCAGAAAAGATATATCTTTAAAAGTAAAGTCTCCTATGGCTGCGAAAAGCAGATCGAGATCGCGAGCTTGCGGTGCCACTGAGAAGAAACGAGCAGTGATCGCTACAGGCAAAACGGGGAAAAAAAAAAAAAAAAAAAATGTTCCTCCTCGGAGTGCCAGGAGAGCGCCGTGACCGACTCAGACCAGCGCCCGGCAGAAAGAATGCATGCGACAAGCTCCGAATGTGCGCACAGGATCTTGATCAATAACATGTGTTCTTTCTTATCAGTATTTAAACCTGGTCGTCAGCAGCCCAGCCTCCCCACGAAGGGTAGGCTCCGAAATTCACTGATCCGAGAAATCTCTATTTAAATTGTTAACTTGTGCTTCAAACTCACCTGTAACCTTTTGTATGAATTCTTATTTTTCACGAACTCCTGCCACAGTGCTTTCCCTTAACAGACTTCCTACATTTTTCGACCCCTTGCTTGCCCCTGTTTGAAATCGGCAACGTCCTATCTTTCTCTACTCCCGTTACGGCAAATCTGTGTATTTAAAACCCCTGAAAAAAACAAAAACAAACATATATTGCAAAGCATTTTTGAAGGGCTTGATAGGACAGATTATGAGCCTTGATCGTGAAAAGTAGAAGACAAATTACGATGGCCTTCATTTTAAACTGATTTTCCAGTTATTGCAAAATCGGTAACCTGTCTACATTTCAGTGTATTTTTTTTTTTAGAAAGGTTATCGTTTTCAATTTCAATGACAATTTATGAGAATATAAAACAGACGCGTCCAAATTTTTTTAAAAACTTTGAATTTCCAGTTTTTTAAGATCCGGATCCTTAAAGCTCTGAATTACTTCGTAATCGGTAATGCATGTTTACCTCCTTTTATTTTATCTAGAGTCTCTGCACAAAAAAAAAAAAAAAAAATAAACCTAAGACGACAACAGTTTTTCTTTAATAAATATTCAAAAGGACGGTTTCACGTAAGTCGCAAAAACGTGACCGTATACCGACAGCGACTTTGTGATTTTTTTTTTTTCAAGAGAAATTTCATTTTCCGCAAAAAAAGTTTGAATATGTTTTTGCGCTTGCACAACAAGTAAAAAATATATCTTTTGGTAAAAATAAAAAAAAAAACGTCGACCTGACATAGTCGTTCGATCCTGTCTGAAAACGCCCATTACAAACAACCTCAGGCAATCAGATTTTTTTTTTGTTTTTAAGTATATTTTATTTTCTACGCGTTGTGCGGCCCTCCACGGCGGCGGATCAACTGGCGCTCACAGGCGGCGCAGGTTCAGGTTCTGCCGCGACCGCCAAGGTTGTAGGCTGATCTGTTTGCAAAGTTTGCTAAGTCGTTCCGGTTGCTTCCTTTACGTCGCGTACACGGAGGCACTATACGCCGGCTGTTGAAACAGGCACCGCGAAGCATGTTACAGGGTGGCGCACCTCGATCGCTCCGGCCCATGGGCATTTTTGGGTCGGTTGTACGAAAATGTATTAGGAATTTTCTCTTCAAAACTACAGTCCACCTCTGTGCTGTCAGTTTGTCTTTTCCTGACCACCCCGTAGCATTTTTACGCTTTTTTAAAAATATCGAAATTGTGAAGAACGGATATGTGCACGCCCCATTTATGGCAGCCGCGTTAGCGTCAATTTGGCCATGTTTGTCGCTTTATAACTTAAACGCCACACAAATATTGCATCATGTTTTTGCAGACTCTGTTAGTACATATTATAAACGTTAATTTCAGAGAGTTTAAAGAATATTAAAGATGGCCTTTTTTTTAATGATTTTCAAAATAATGCATTTTTAGTTAAATGTCCCTGTGTGAGCAATTCTTGTAAAATTCTCCCGCTAACTAGGACAACAATATTTCACGCAAAGATTAACTATATACAGGGCAACACAAGACCTTAGCTTTTATAGATACGGAGAAAAATATTCTTTAATCTAGAGCGTTATTGCGCAATGTGCCGTGTTTGCGATTTTTGTTTCTCAAACTAACTACCCTAATACTCGGTGATTATATACTTTTTGTCAATCCTTCCTATGCCTAATTTGTCAGTGAATATTTCTACTCAGACCCGTAGCCAGAACAGTTTTTTTGGGGGAAGCCGCCGAAATGTCAACATCGCGCGATACGCAAAACACGCACTTGACTGAGAGGGTGCTTACACATTTGTTTTTCACAACGACAACATTTTTTTTTCCGAAAAGAAGGATTGCTTTTATTCTTCTAGGCATAAAGCCAGCAAAATATTTTTTTTTTTCATCGAAATTAAAAATGGTCACCGGACATGGTTGTTCGATCTTATCTGAAAACGCCCTGCTTGCATTTTTGCATGGCAGAAATGGAAGCAATGATCGGCAGCTCTTGCAAAGGCAACTGGCTGTGTTATATTTTCGTTACAACATTTTGCGACGTTTTGGACTTGGACACTTGGGCGGAAGGTTTTCAATTTCCCAGGTGTGGGGGGGGGGGTTCTCGACCGGCCCGCCTGCCTCCCCCCCACCCCCCGCCACACACACATAATATACAGGTTTTTTTAATCACAAATTTCAACTATGCGTCGCCAAACGCTCCGTCTCCGCCCAAATGTGCCGCTGGCAGTCCGGACCAGATAGCAAAGTTTCAGAATAAACCGCTGTCTTATTCAGATGTTATAAGCGATTTTTGGAAATTTTCAATGGGCAAATGATGGCCGACGGAGCCCACGAATACATGGGGTTTCCTATTTTCTAATTAATTATTTCCATTAAAGACTCGCGTTTATTTACAGGAACAAAAGAAGTCTGCCAGTGATCATGGTCGTGTACGCGCGCTCTTCTGCTCGGTGCTTGCTTGCAGCTGTTTTCTCAACGCTGACTAGCGATACATATCATTACTGGTGGAAGTGTTTCACGCCAAAAATGATGGCTAATCCTTCCTTGTCAACTTGGGCATACCCTAGTAGCATATTTTATATGATGTCCCAGGATGTCACTAGGATGTCCTAACGCTCTGGGAATGTCCTGTGGGCGTTCATAGGATACCCCAGAACGTTAGGACACCCTAAGGATATCCCCAGAACTGAGTGTGCTACTATAGGGTAGTTCCTCTCACTTTTGCTGAGTGTTCTGGGCCCGTTTGCTCGAAGCTGGTTAACTCTAACCGCGGTTAGAAGCATAATACCCCTGTTATACCCTTGTTACACGGGCATACTTAACTGCAGTTACGCTAAGCCACAGTTAGCGCACAATATTTGCCGACAACATTCTGCGGCTACGCACTCAAAGCTATGGGCGAACGTGCGCATGAGCATCTTGAGCACCCATCGAAACAGTGCACGCGCGCTCTTCACTTCTTATGGAATAGCTGTCCGAGACTATAGTGCGGCATCTGTGGTGCCGCGCAACAGCAGTTAAGCTGAGTTAACCGCGGTTAAAGGGACACTGACACCCCCCAAAAAATTTTTTTCATTTTTTGCCAGGCGCTTTATTATGGTGTCGGAGGACTACCCAATTAATATTTTGCAACAGAGTAGCGTATTTTTTTAATAAAGCCAAAAAACGCAACTGCGCGAAACCGAAACCGAAACGGAGAAGTGGAGAGGATAGCGGGAGTGGCGGAAGTCACGTGGCTACACCCGACCGCGCTTTTTTTTTTTTTTTTCCTCCTTTTTTTTTTTTTTTTCTTCTGCCGCGCAGCAGACGACGACGAATCCTAATTGTTTTGTTCTATCCAAGATTTCTCTTTCGAAGGAAGAAAGATTCGCCGGTACCGCGAACGAAGTAGAGGTCCCACGCCCGTCGTCCCCTGCCATCGCCGTCCAGCACGCTAGTCCCAGTCCCACGATACGCGATACGACGCTGACGACGCCATGTTGAGAACTATCTACGCAGTGAACGCACAGAGGCTTCCGGTTGTGTGTGCACCTTTTTTTTTTAATCAACGTTATTGCAGCTTTTTAGAAGCCAGAAAAAATGGGTTTCATATTTATTTCTATTTTTAATATTGACTGTGTGCCTTCAATGACCCACGACTTCGATTAAATTTGGTAATCGCATCGATACCTTAGGAAAAGAGAGTGAGCGAGACTCGAACCGGCTAGTTCTTGATCGGCGGTTTTCGGGCGGAAAGAAACCGAATTTCGAGCCGCAAATTTTGTTCTGGGTAGTTGGGCCCTCATATGTCATGTACGACTAAAAATCTCGGCGAGCATAAATGCCCTAACAGGGGTATTAACAGGGGTATTACACGGGCACACTTATACCCCTGTGACACGGGCACACTTAACCGCGGTTAACTCAGCTTAACTGCTGTTTCGCGGCACCACAGATGCCGCAGTATACTCTCGGACAGCTATTTCATAACACGTGAAGAGCGCGCGTGCACTGCTGCGATAGATGCTCAAGATGCTCAAGCGCACGTTCGCCCATAGCTTTGACTGCATAGCCGCAGAATGTTGTCGGTAAGTATTGTGCGCTGACGGTGGCTTAGCGCAACTGCAGTTAAGTTTGCCCGTGTAACAGGGGTATAAACCGCGGTTAACTCAGCTTAACTGCTGTTACGCGGCACCACAGATACCGCACTATACTCTCTGAGAGCTATTTTAGAAGAAGTGAAGAGCGCGCGTGCACTGCTTTGATGGGTGCTCAAGGTGCTCAAGCGCACGTTCGCCCGTAGCTTTGACTGCATAGCCGCAGAATGTCTTCCGCAAGTATTGTGCACTAACTGTGGCTTAGCGTAACCGCAGTTAAGTGTGCCCGTGTAACAAGGGTATTAGAAGTTAACCGCATTTCCCTACGAGGGGGAATTTTAGGTCGCGTGACAGGCAGAGTAAGGACGGCAAGGAAACATGGCGGTGCCCCGGTGGGTGAGCGCCGCTCGCTTTGGAACTAATATGTCATCGTAGCTGCAAATATCGGGCGCGTTAGACAGCAATGAGCGGTGCAGGAGGCTTTCGCTTTGCCTTATATTACTTAAATCGCAAAACATGAGCAATGACCTCGCCGCATTTTTTAGATTGTCTTTCGAGTCTGGTCATTCCTAAGCCTAAATGAACGCGATAATTGTCGCCATGGCAACGTCTTTGGAAATTGGATTGCCTTGACTCAATCGGCCGGGTGTCGATAGCACAGAAAAGCAGACAGCGTCCCAATAGACCCTTTCCGAAATTCAGTGCCATCTGGTGGTTTGTAAAGCAGTTTAGGTTTTGTCCTATCAATGGCGGAAATAAACTTGTATCGGCACCGTCACTTTCGCAAGTCAACGGCACGCGAGGAATTGTTCAGTGTGAGTTCTTTCTAAATCACTCTCACTTCGATGGTGACCAAGAACCCGCATTCTGAACAAAGCTACAACCCACTCGGATGCCTCGAGAAAATTCTAATACACCGAAGTGCTTCAAAGCCGATTGTGTACCGCCCACAGATTGACTGAATCTGAGTTATTAGAAATAAACGCTTACGTAGCTCTTGTGTTCGTCCCGTCGTCGCGTCGTACTGACCCGTCAGTATTGACCCGTCGTACTGACCCGTACGACGCGACCTACATCGCGACGTACTGACCCCCCGAAATGTACAGGCCTCGCAACATTCGCTTAGGAGCATCTTCAACGTCTTCCTTTATCAGTCACTAGAAGGCCGCCATTCGTATGGCACAGATGCCGTTCCACAGATGATGATAGTGATCAAAGTGGCCAGACTGAATTTCGGAAAGGGTCTATAGACCTTTTGCTAAATTTCCCAAGCACCGAGGTGCATGCTACGACTCGAGTGTAGTTACACGCGCTGCACGTGCTGGTGTCTGCAGTAGTAACTGTTCTAAAGAAAAAAAGCCTAAAACAAATTTTGCCTTGCACGCGCGTTCGTCAAAGCATTATGATTACTTACTTCGAATCTTTTATAAGGGGAAGGCCAGCGCGCGCGGATCGTAGAATTACACTTCCAGCATTCTCCTCGATGCTTGGGTAATTTACTAATAGGTCTATTTTCACTGGAGCCGCATTACAGGTTTTTCAATTTATGATGGTGTTATATACAGTTCTTACATGCTGGTCAACCACGCTGTCGGTGTGCCGCCCGCCTTTCACTGCTCACTTCTTCCTCGTCGTTTCTAGGTTTGAACTTCGTCGTCCTCTTTCGGACTTGGAAGGAAATTTCAACGAGGCTTGTCTTCACTTCAGACAGCCAATTATTTAGAAATTTTTCAATTAAGGGTTAATTTTGTTTTACCTTACCCAATATCTGTACCACGAGCAACAATAAATGTTTCTTGAGCTCAAATGTATGCCGCGCTGCGTCGCGAAAACCCGGTAGCGCGCGTTTTTGGGTCCCCCCTTTTCGGGAACTTCTCCACGGAAGCCACTTATATTCGCTACAACCAGTAGGTGACACCAGCTACCACCCCATGCTATAACATGGAGCTATCACTCATCTAGCCCTCGGCAAACCTGGCTAGGTAGTTGCAGAGCCGTATATTAGGAGAGTTTGGACAATAGGCGGAGCAAAGGCCGCCGCCAGCGCCGAATATTCCCCCCACGCTTAGAGCGTAAACTAAATTTGAGACAAAGCGTCGACCAATCAGGAGACCTCTACTCCATCTCACAAATGTCGACAGTGAAGACAAAGGCACAGGCGCGTGAGCCTAGCTCAGCGAAACGCTATTGTTTGTACGAGGCGTCGTGCATAGGAGGCACTTTCCAAAGCCACGCGCTCGTGCCCATGCCTTTGTCTGCACTGCTAGAACAGCGTCCTGAGACTGGCTGAAAGAAAGCAGTGCAAAGGGTGGGGTGCGCGAGCGTCTTGAGACGCGGAGTTCCGCTCGGCACGGCTCAAATTATACTTCGTTTCACTTCACCTGCGAGCGAAGCCAAAGCTAGAAGCGCGAGACCAGCGCTTTTTGCATTTCTCCCCAGCTCGCGCGCTCGAGCAAAGCCTGAACGCACGGAGCTTCCGTGCTCGCGCTTCCAGTTTTGCCTTCGCTCGCACATAAGGTGAAACGAAGTATAGTCGTGGCACAGATTTAGAGCACGCGACCACCGCTGGGGGCTGTTTCGCGGCCTGTGGTTGGCCCGAGATGCTCGCCTATTCAAACCAATGTATGGCCAAACTCTCTCAATAAACGGCTCTGGGTAGTTGTAGGTACCTATACTTCGTTTCAGCTTCGGTCCGAGCGCGGCCGATGTAATGAGCCGAAGGGCCAATCAAACAGCGAAGAGGCACAACGTCATGGCGTGCTCTCTGCAGTTGATAGGACCAGCGGTTATTCGCCGTCTCTCTGTGCGTGCTCCTACGCCGGCTAGTCCTATCAAGCGCAGAGAGTACGCCATGACGTTGCGCTTTTTGCGCTGTTTGATTGGCCCTTCGGTTCATACCATCGTCCGCGCTCGGACCGAAGGTGAAACGAAGTATAGTAGGGAAGGGCGGTTAACTTTTAACCGCGGTTAAAGTTAACTGGCTTCGAGCAAACGGGCCCTGGACGCATAGGCAACGGGAATGTACGCTCCATCATCGTTCGTCCGTGACAAGATTGCCCCAATACGGCGATGCGTCGCAAGCCAAAACCAATTGTCGCTTGTCATCATAATGTGCCAGTTGAAGTAGAGTTCCTGTATAGGCTCCCTACGGGAGCCAGAGTTGCGCGTTCACGCATGGCATGTGGATCCAGCTCCTCACGTGACTGAATTCGGCGAATAGCAGCGCCGCGCGTTCGAGGCGCGCGGCGGGCTCAAAAGCCTGGGAACGTACGCCGGGGCGCGTGCAACGTCTACTTTGCTGCACGACACTTGATACGGCTCCTCACGTGATCGGATCTCGGCGAATAGCGGCGAGGGCGGCACGCGGCATGTGGAATCAAACGCGCAACTCTGGCTCCCGTAGGGAGCCTATACAGGAACTCTAAGTTGAAGATGACACCTGGTAGACGTTCCCAAAGCTTGGTCCTCACGAAAATATGGCGCCAAGCTACGCGCGCGGCGCCTGTCAAAAATGGTCGAACCGGATTTTCCTATAGATTTCCTTCTCTCGCGCTCTCCTGCGGCTGGGGCACAGCAAAAAGCAGATAGGAAGACGGATTGGGGGGGTTGGTCGGTCGGGGTAGGGGGGGAGTGGGATGGGATGGGATGGGGAGGTGGCTTCGGATGGGATAAGACCGAGAAGAGGAGGAAGAGATCAGTCACTCCGCCTTCTCACCCAAAAGCATAGAAATCGGGCCTCTGGCGTGGCCTGGGGCGTGGTTATGAGCTTAGCCACCAAGTAACGAAACTCATGTCCCCGTGTTGAGACAGTTGACGTTACGAATGCGCAGAATCCCCCGAGTCGCATTGCGCTCTCCGATGGGTGCTCTTCGAGCGCTTTTCAGAAATACAAACAAGCAGTTGTCATTTACGGGTAGTGTTGATCATATTTAATTTTTTTTTCTGAACGCGATAGATATGTTTAAATTTTAATTTTCACTTTGGCAGTTGGTTTAAGAACAGATTGGCTCCAAGCTTTCACAATGCTCTTTACACACCATCGAACTTGTTCTCAAGTACTAATCTTGGCTGTGACGTCACGGATGGGAACCATAAAAGGGTGCAACCGAAAGATCTCGTCTCCAAAAAAGCATGGGAGAGGGCCAATAAAGGGTGGTGGAGGAAGGTGGAAGAAACAAACTGCGTCAGGAATGACGAAACAAACACAAACAAAAAAGTGGTCAGCTTTTCACGATTGGCCAAACCATGGACATATGAGGACTGCCAGATTGTCAACTTTGACGGTGTTAGTTTCGGATTGCGATGGCTCCTAGCTTCTACTGTGCTTTTTAAACACACCATCGAACTCGTCGTCGCACCCGATGATAAGTAGCCAGAATAACAACTGGTGACGTCACGGCGAGGCAAATCCCAGTCGTGACGTCACGGAGGGAAACCATAAGAGGGCGCCACCGAAACATCTCGGCACCAGACTTGTACGTAATCCGTTACAAATACCGAAATTACTTGTAATCCCTTACATTTATCAGTAATTTAGTAACGAAATAATTACATATTTTCTAGAGTAATTTTTAAAGTAATTCCCTTACATTTTTTACGTAACGGATTCCTTGTAATCCGTCA